>OZ024834.1:83120370-83720370 GCA_964016985.1 Anodontia alba | reverse complement strand
CTACGTTTGTTCGATTTGTGCTTGTTTGGATTTGTCGGTTTCCTCTTCCTCTTGGTGTTTGGGAAGGGCTGCGATTTTGCAGACTTCTGCTTAAGAATATATTTCGGGAACTCGTTAGAACCGCCTCGGCGAGGCGGTTCTAACGAGTACCCACAATGTATGTTTTTAAGCAGAAATAAGAAAAATTATGCATACCCCTGTAAACCCCAGTTTTACTATATAAAAGTGGGGTTTAAGGGGGTCAAAATTATATAGGCATGTTTTCGTGATGGTTTCCTTTTTCAAAAAGGTCCCTCTTTTCAGAGTGTGTTATCTTCACTCTAGTTGGTTTTGAGTTTTGCTATATTGCGGTCGTAACAGTCTCCCTGTACTTCACATTAGTGTAGTTTACAGTCGAATCTCAATGGCTCGAAGATCTTAGGGACCATGGAAATTTATTCTAAATGTGGGTAGTTCGAGCCACTGAGGGTTAATTATAGCGCCAGGTTAGGAGAAAAATGGGAATAATAATATATGGATGTCTTTTCGTTCTTCTACAAAATAATGGTATGTTGAGTGTACGCATTAGAATCGCATCGATGTTGCGATTCTAATGAATACACAACATACATTTTCATCATATAATAGGCAAAAAATCATAAAATATGTCTAAACACTAAAAACGAGTTCGAATTAGCCAGGGTAAACGAGTCATCGGTGTTCAAGCCAATCAGGTTTACTGTATATTTGCTGGTCCTTTGGGATCACTTTGAAACACCCCTCAACAACTAGGTCGAGAGCAGTATTGCTTAATACAGCACTGTTCATAACAGACTCACCATTTGCTTGCCATCTGTTCATTTAGTGGCTGCTTTATTGTATTTGTCTGTCTTTGACTTTGGTGTTGGGGATGTGGATCAGATTTTATCAGTTCCAGAGTCCTCTTATTTAATTTTCTTAATAAAATAAACGTCAAAAAGATTCCCTTAGGAAACAGAGAACACACTACAAATTAGAAAATGGGAGTCTCGGTTTTATTGAGACTCTTCATAAGCAGTAATGAAGTTTGCAACTGCTTACGCCCTCTAGCGTATGCATGAGCAGAACTCCATCTTAAAATGTACCATAATGGGCCCAATAATCCCAAAGGAAATGAAATATAATCTGCACTATGGTAAAGTACGGGGAGACCTTCTACCGCCGCCACACGGCACTAATACCAGCTGCAGTGTAGTGAAATAGACGTCAAAAAGATTGCCTTTGGAAACAGAGAACACACTACAGATTAGAAAATGAACCGAGTCTGTTGTTTTTGTTTATTCGATGTGTTTTGCTGTCAAAGCATCCCTCTGTTTTTTAGAAACTTAGGGTTTAGGGTTCTGTGGCGTCCGCAAAACGTAATTCTGCATGCGAATTTAGTTTAGTTTAATTTTTTGGGATCAGACTTCATAAAACCGAGTCAGTGGTTTTCGTTTATTTCATGTATGATTATGTCATTTAAAGCAACCCTCGTTTTAGAATTCACTAATCTCGTCTTTCGCCGTTTATATACGCTCCGAAGAGACCACTCTTCGCATGATGCTTTTATAGAATGACGTGTCTAAATGAACAAGATTCCTGTATTTGTACGAACTTCTATTTGAAGTCTCTTACTAAAAATCAACTATCTGAGACGCAAGATTAATTTATCCAATTTCACTAACTGTCTCTATTTGCCCACGCGATTTCATAATATAGCCACAAGGTCACAACAAAACTGCATGAATATGCCACCTTGTCACGACAGCATTAACACTTTCGGCGTCAAAGGAGATATTTAGATATTAGTACGGGTCTAATCATATATATCGTAGGCACCCAATCAAATTGATCAAGCGTTTTTTCGCTATGATGATACAAAGATGAGGGTTTATTCTACGAGGCGATGTGTTGTATGTCTTACCGTGTGTCATTTTGTTCTTGTGTTTTTCAGTCCTTTTAGTATTGCGATTACCTCGCTTGGGGAAGAGAGAGCTAATCTTAGTGCTTTTCCTACGTTTGTTCGATTTGTGCTTATTTGGATTTGTCGGTTTCCTCTTCCTCTTGGTGTTTGGGAAGGGCTGCGGCTTGTGATTGTGGTACTATCTGGACTTTTCTCTTACCTTTTTTTCAACTACAACCAAAAGTCAGGGAAAAACAAACCAACACTAGAAGAACCACAATGCGCCAGACCGCAGAAGAGTAAGGACAGGCACAAGCCATCTATGAAAGAATTATGAGCTACAGAAGCTTGTTATTCTACTAACGGGGCTATCAATTATAGGGGTGCAACATGTTGTGTGCGGGTTTCTATCATCTGACTGGCTGCTGACTGAGAGTTTATCAGGAATGCAATCTAGTTCTCTTAGAGAAACTAGTATGATAATAGTTTTCACTCTCTGTAATGCTTCATTAAATGTTTACAGAAATAATAATTACACATGTCAGTTGCACAGTCAAGGAAAAAATCAACAGGCGACATTTTAAAATATTTCTCTGATTTGTTCCAGAATACAGGGTTTAACATTTCATGCAAAGGAGACAGTTTGTATGAAATGTCAAACCCTGTTTTCTGAAAAAAAAAAGATGTCGTCAAATTGTTGTATGTTGAATTTGCCCTGAGCATGGTAATGGTTAATCTTGAAACCATTTCTTAATCTGATATTAATTTGGAGCAAGGGCTATACAAACCCATTAATGCCAATCACAGCTAAAGTCGGAGCAAGGGCTATACAAACCCATTAATGCCAATCACAGCTAAAGTCAGCTAGCCAGTGATATGGCACTTTCCTCCTGTAAGCCGTTTCGAGGGTTATATCCCCGGTAGTAGAATTTTAAGCCTTATGAGCCGTCAATAAGCATATAAGCATGTGCCTGACTTACTGTCGGGCTCAGATGTTTTCTTTCGCTCTCACTTTAAGGGTATAGTCGAGTCATCATCTGTGTTTCATTGTAGTGTCGGGAAGGTAATTTATACATGCATGTTGTCCGTGCTGATTCACATATGAGTTACGGAATCCCTGTATGAGCCCATAAATTACCGTTGTCGACCTAATTAGCACACTGTACGCTGAGGGTTTTAAGTTATAGTGGGGAACTTGCGGTAACATATGTACGTACCAATACTAAGGGTACAAGATCAGCGAAGGATTTTTCAAATGATGCTTATGCGATGTTGTGTGTGTGTGTGTGTGTGTGTGTGTGTGTGTGTGTGTGTGTGTGTGTGTGTGTTTCTGATTTCCTCTATAAAAGCATATGTTGTGCGTACAATTTGAATTGCATCGACTTGTCAACACAACATATAAAGAAATAGACTAAAAGTACACTGGCTGTTATCTGAAGACTACGGAATGGCTTGACTGTGCGCTTATATGGGTATGTGCGGTAGCTATGTCGAATACGGTTAGTGTAGCTAGACCTCTTTTGTTTTGTTTTGACCCAGGGTGAAATTGGCTACCTGTAAAAGTGCTTTAAACCGCCCGGTGGTTTACTTTACTGACCGTTCTAAAGCGGTGGTACCGGTGTTAGTCTTACTCTTTGTTGCTTTGTGGTTTATTCTACGAGGCGATTTGTTTTATGAATTACCTTATGCTATTTTGTTCTTGTGTTTTACAGTCCTTTTAGCATTTCGATTACTTCGCTTGGGAAAAGACAGCTAATCTTAGTGCTTTTCGTACGTTTGTTCGATTTGCGCTTGTTTGATTTTGTCTGTTTCTTCTTCCTCTTGGTGTCTGGGAAGGGCTGCGGTTTGTGATTGTGGCACTCCCTGGGGTTTTCTCTTACCTTTTTTGTTCTTTTTTGTTAGAGGGCTGATCCGTGAGATCGAATTGTGTCATTCAAACCTCATCCGATGCTTTGGGAAGGTTGTGTGTCCGTGATTATGACCTCTCTTGGGTATTCCCTTATGTTTATTATTTCAAAGTTCACCTAAGTTCTAGAGGACAGAAAAGTGTCATTACAAAAACACGCCTATTCAAATATATTGAAAAATTCACCCCCAAAACCTGAAAATTTTCAGATAAAAAAACTCTGATATTTCTCATGTTTCTGCTCAAAACATAGATTGTGGGTACTCGTTAGAACCGCCTCTGTACCCACAATCTATGTTTTCGAGCAGAAATAAGAAAAATAATGTATACCCCTGTAAACCCCAGTTTTACTATATAAAAGTGGGGTTTAAGGGGGTCAACGTTATATAGGCATGTTTTCTTAATGATACGAACAGACGACTCACAAAAAGCGATTACTTAATTGCATACGGTGTTTCGTTTAGAGAGACGAAAACATCTTCATCCAGACTACTTTTTGTTCAGCGAAACAAGATGTCTTCGATCCCAAATGCCATTAAAACTAAACCAATGTACCAAACTTCTAATGTACGTATCCCCATATCCCTGCAAACAAACTGCATAAAACTGATAAAATGTTAAAATGTGTGCACACTGTAAGACATCTTTCCGCCAACGTCGACTTCAAGGATTTTTTACCATCAAAAGAATGAAAACTTTCAGATGAAAAATTCTGGTAGTTTTCATATTTCTGCCCTAAACATAGATTGTGGGTACTTGTTAGAACCGCCTCGGCGAGGCGGTTCTAACGAGTACCCACAATCTATGTTTTTGAGCAGAAATAATAAAATTAATATATACCCCTGCAAACCCCAGTTTTACTAGGTTTAAGGGGTCAAAACTATACAGGCGTTTTTTTCGTGATGACCCCTCTTCCCTTTTGAGCAGCCAGGGGTCTGAGCAAACAAAAATGATATTATCATCAAACTGTTACAGTATCTAACATTCTAATGTTACCTTTGTCTAACTTTTCGCCGTTGCTTCTCGACTGCGAGTAGTTATCTTGGTCGCTTTGAGGTCTGCTTACTGACACATTAGATAGCAATTCAAAAGCGTTGTTTGTATGAGCTAATATCTGTAATATAAAACACATGTCTAAAACAGGCGACATTTATTTTAAATGAGTAACCAAAGTATTGTATCAAATACAAACTATTTTTACGAGGGTTTTCGAAACTATATTTGAAGATAATCTCTTTAAATAGTCTGAAATGCCGATTTCTATTATAGTACAGTTAAATAAGATTTTAAAGGCAAAGTTTCGGCCTATAAATTCATTTCCTGGAACCGAACCTTTTAAGAGACTTAACTCTTGTGGCACTTATTTATAGCTGAGCTAGGAGTGTATCTTGAATGATATCAGTCGATAGAAAGGAACCATTCATGTTTTGAAAATAGAAAAACAAATGTCACAGAGTACTGCTTCCTATATGTCTGGGAACGTGACACCATCACGAAAACATGCCTATATAATTTTGATCCCCTTAAACCCAAATTTTACATAGTAAAACTGAGGTTTACATGGGTATACATTATCTTTCTTATTTCTGCTCAAAAAACATAGATTGTGGGTACGCGTTAGAACCGCCTCGCCGAGGCGGTTCTTACGGGTACCCACAATCTATGTTTTGAGCAGAAATATGAAGATCATCGGAATTTTTTATCAGAAATTTTTCATTTTTTGGTGGTAAAATTTTCAATATATTTGAAAAGGCATGTTTCCTTAATGCTATGTACATTTTGACATTCAAACCGAACGAGGACTCATATAAACTCAGACAAACCTGTACAGATATACCTAACGCATTTCGCATACATCATTTTCAACTTTGCTAAATCTTTTTTCGAAAGATTTAGACCCTGTTCTAAACCGATGACTATATTGATACATAAAAGTTAAGAGAAAAGTCCAGGGAGTGCCACAATCACAAGCCGCAGTCCATCCCAGACACCAAGAGGAAAAGGAAACAGACAAAACCAAGCAAGCACAAATCGAACAAACGTACGAAAAGCACTAAGATAAGCTCTCACTTCCCCAAACGAGGTAATCGCAATGTTAAAAGGATTGAAAAACGCAACAACAAAATAACAAAAGGCAAGACTTAAATAAATCGCCTCGTAAAATAAACCACAAAGCAACAAATAGTAAAACTAACACCCGGACCACCGCCTTACAACGGTCGGTAGACGAAATCATCGGGGGTAAGGGGGTGGGGGAGGGGGTAAAGCACTTTTACAGCCGACTAACTTCACCCTGGATCCCGATGCAAACCTACATAGTTTCCGAATTTGAAAAGGCTTATATTTGTTCATCGCGATTAATGGGAACATTTCCAAGAGCAGAATTTTTTTATGGAAATATTTGTTTGCGAATTTTTGGAATTTTCATTTCCGATTTCTGTTTTCAATTTTGTTTGCTGATGTTTAATTATTGACGTTTCACGACAATTTTGTGAAAATTTCACAAACATTTAAATAAATAAAACTTGTTGCAATCCTGCCTCAAGTTCCTCTAATCTACCAAATTCTACATAATTTGCGGTCATTTTTACTGTGGGTAAAAGTGAAAATATTTTATTTTTAAACCTATGATCAGAAAAAAAACAAAAAAAACAAAAAAACATGTGCATAGATAGTTACGACAAAATGTTTTGCATTAACCCTTGTCCTGCTGAACCCGATATACCCTGCCTTTGCAAACAGTGTAGATCCAGTTCAGATGCCTTCTGAAGAAGCCGACTGATCTGGATCTGCACTATTTGTCATTAGATTAAGTAATCTGATTGGCTGAAAATTAGAAGTTGATGCGGCATCTTAATTTATTGAGCATCACAAGGGTTATCTTACGACAAAAAAAAAATGCCAATTTACTTCTTCTGTGTAAGGCGCCAAGCTAAAAACGGTTTTCGAAAAGATGTTGAAAGCAGAGTAGGTAGACAACCCTCTGACTGCCAAAGACACCTCCAACTGCAAAATGGTAGTGAAATTCTTCAGGTGTTTCCATTTTAAATAAATATTGTCACAAGAATACTTCGTCCGCGTCGCACAGAAAAGGACTGGATCATATGTGCAAATCAAAGGCCCAGAATACTTTGAGCATCGGATTTCTACCTTCAAGCGAAAACCGAATGCCTTGAACAGACTGTGCGAATGCTATTATTCGCACAGTCCGGCTGACCAAGGCCTTCACTTTTTGCTTGAAAGCCGATAAGGCATTTGCTTTTCGATTGAAGGGAGAGTGGATACTGAAGAATCTACTGACGATCAGACAGAGTTTTATATCATTACGAAAACAAGACTATTCAAATGTACTGAACATTTGACCACAAAAAAAAAAAAAAAGAAAAAATTCAGATAAAAAATTCGGATATTTTTCATAGTTCTGCTAAAAACATAGATACATAGTTTGTGGGTACTCGTTAGAACCGCCTCGGTGAGGCGGTTCTAACGCGTACCCACAATCTATGTTTTTGACCAGGAATAGGAAAAACAATGAACACCCCTATAAACCCCAGTTTTACTATATAAAAGTGGGATTAAAGAGGGTCAACATTATAGACATGTTTTCGTGATGTCTGGACTTTAGCAATTTGCATACTGGGATTGCCAGATGCGTGAGATGAAATACTTACATTGTGCCAGTTGAAATGAATGAGTGGTAACACAACCGTAAACATGTCTGTTAGTTTCTGACCCACAACATGCGGCAAAACCGCCTTCAGGCCTTGGCCCGCACTTTTAATCTCCATGTCCTCAGTGAACACAATATGGAAGGGGAATAACTCAAAGAAAACCTCAGAGCTGAGAGGCATTTGTTCTGTGACGCTACCTTTCTTCTTCACGCTTTCTGTGTACGCCGTATTGTCAAAGTGAAGTTTCATGACAACGTGCGTCATCTGTTCATTCTCTTGCACGCTTACTACATCTATGTCAACTTTTGTGTTGTAAAACATTTTACCGACCTGCCGTATTTGACCTTTGACGTAATGAACGTAACCTTTCCGTTTACTTCTATAATGTAACGTCAGTCCTGTTGAACTCTCCTCCTCAACGAAGAATGACGGTGGCCTTAGCTTTGGATAACTAAATCTGAGATACTCGTGTAAATTATCAAGGCCATTAAGGAAGTCTGTCATATGCCTTCCCAACACTTTTAATATCCGATCATATCCATATTGCCCAACAAAGGAAACAAAACAAACACCGAATGAATCCATGAGTTCTTCGTATTTGACACCTGTGATGTGTGACGTCGCTTTAGCGATATTTGGGACGAGATTCTCGCTGTATCTCTCGTGAGTTGCGAACGATACTTGCTGTATGTTGGCCAGCCTTCGCACATCGAGCCATGTGTTTTCGCCATAGGTTTGTTTGATGTAATGTACTATAGCCTCAATCAACAGGCCATACATCGCACCGCCATTTGCTCTGAAAGGTAAAATATAACATTAGACACTCATGATAGTTTTCTAAAAACATTTTTTTCTTTCTTTCACAGAAAATAAAGTTTTGCATTCCATGCAAATAGTCTCCAAAAGAGAGCACTGATTTGCATGGAATGCCAAACATTATTTTTGTAGGAACGTTAAGGAACAAATTTCAAAATAGTGTCTGCTGAAAAATACGATATTAGCTCTCTCTGGAGATCAAATCTTGCAGACGACAAAACTGGTGATGTGGTGATGTCTCTCTCAAATTATAGTTTCCAGAAAATAAAGTTTGATATTTTATGCAAACTGTCTCCTTTGGAGACATCTTGCATGCAATCCCAAACATTATTTTTGTAGGATCGTTAAAGAACATGTTTAAAAATATCGTCTGCTTAAAAAATATATTATTAGACGATAGCTCTCTCTCTTATGTTCAAATTGTGCAGACGCAAACTAATGGCATTATCTCAAATTATTTTTTCCAGAAAATAGAGTTTGGCATTGCATGCAAATTGGTGATAATGTCACCTAGCATGCTATGCATTATAAGACGAATCACAATTAGGAACTGCTGCTCACCTGAGTCAATACATAGCTTAAATTAGCGATGAGTTCAGTGACCAAGACTGCACGGTGTAACGTATTAATTCTTACATTAATTAAAATCGAATCATATCCGTACGAATCAAAATGGGAAAATGGTCCTGAACGGGGACTTAAGACTGTTTCGTTTAACCTGACTTCCTGTAACTTTAGCAAACAGTGCAGACCCTGATCAGACACCGCTTTCTGATCTGGATCTGCATTGTTTGCCAATGTCCCAAATGTCCCAGTCCAGATTTTACAGATGACCCTCTATCATTAACACTCTGATGTCACAGCGACAAAAATAGCGCGGCTATAAATAAGCGTTACCTGGATTTCGTCTAACGCACGGTTTGATTACATTGGTCAGTGATAATCACGTGGACAACTACTTTAAGGAAATTTTGGCGTTTGAAAACTATGGCTCGATTGTAAACAATCGACCAAAAACACATCTCCTTTATTTAATCGAAACCCCACTCTAACAAGACAAAGAAGAGTTGCACTACATCACGAAAACATACCTATATAATGTTGACCCCCTTAAACCCCACTTTCATATAGTAAAACTGGGGTTTGCAGGGGTATATATTATTTTCTTATTACTGTTCAAAAACATAGATTGTGGGTACTCGTTAGAACCGCCTCACCGAGGCGGTTCTAACGAGTACCCACAATCTATGTTTTGAGCAGACATATGAAAAATATCAGAATTTTTGTATCTGAAAATTTTCAGTTTTTGGAGGTGAAAGTTTCTATATATTTGAATAGGCGTGTTTTCGTAATGCAATTTTGCCAGATTTTTAGTACACTTCCAGTATCTATATCAGATAAGTACAAAAGTCAATGTGGAGCTTTGAGCGTGACAGACATTGACTAACAGAAACAACATACAGTACTGACGAACAATACGTTTATATAAGAGAACTTTACAACATACCTCCTCGACATTGTTTTGATCAATCCTTATTTATTATTATTGTATACTATTTTTTACACGTCCAACAGCATCCCCAACCGAATATAACTCACGGCAGCTAGATCAGCTGGCGAATATCAAAGCGTCAATTGGAACTGTAGCAGAGGACATTTTATATATTTTTTTTCAAAGACGTTTTGACATTTCGTGTGAATCGTCTGCTTTGCAGACGATTCACAGGAAATGTCAAGACTTATTTTCTCTGAAAAAATGATAAGAATAAAATGTCGTCTGCTACAAATTTTGCTTGAATCCATCCAATCAAGGTCATTACGAAAACATGCCTATATAATTTTGACCCCCTTAAACCCCACTTTTATACAGTAAAACTGGGGTTTACAGGGGTATACATTATTTTTCTTATTTCAGCTCTAAACATAGATTGTGGGTACTCGTTAGAACCGCCTGGATGAGGCGGTTCTAACGAGTACCTACAATCTATGTTCTGAACAGAAACATGAAAAATATCAGAATTTTTTATCTGAAAATTTTCATTTTTTGGTTGTAAAATTTTCAATATATTTGAATAGGCGTGTTTTCCTAATGTTAAGCCTACTACACCACAGGTGCCTGTTGAGGCATTATAAAGTTGTAAAGATAATTCGCAACACTATGCATAATTAATTAGATGCATTTCACATAAAATATTTCAATGAAATACAACAGACACATATATATTACGTTGTTGAATATCGTGTTACAAACTGTTGTTTGGGCCATGTCATCATGAAAACACGCCTATATAGTTCTGACCCCTATAAACCCCACTTTTTATGGTAAAACTGGGGTTTACAGGGGTATACATTATTTTTCTTATTTCTGCTCAAAAACATAGATTGTGGGTACTCGTTAGAACCGCCTCATCGAGGCGGTTCTCACGAGTACCCACAATCTATGTTTTGAGCAGAATAATGAAACATATCAGAATTTTTTACCTGAAAATTTTCATTTTTTGGTGGAAAAAATTTCAGTATATTTGAATAGGCATGTTTTCGTAATGTCAAGAGAAAAACAGAACTGTTTTGCATATGCTTGCGTCTAAGGTCTAAACCAACTTGCTCATCCACGCAGTCTATGGATCTCGCTTACACACTTAAAGAGTCATTGCATAATTTGGTACATATTAACCAAGGAACAAGGCTTTGATCAGAATATGCGGACGCGCAGGCTGATTCGATTCTTCATTTTCCACATATTTTGTGGTAAGGACGAAATTTTTCTCTATATGATATGCACGTTAAGGTTAATTTGTTTTTCTTGGTTTCTGTGATGCCGTAAAGTTTGACAGTGGATTATCGAATTTTGTAATTGTCAAATAACTTCTTTACATATCCTTATGATTCGATTACCATCACATTTATATCTGCAGTTTATTTGTCTTCTTAAGATATTTTGATTAAAAATTATTTATCATAAATAAGGCTGAGATTTCACGTTGACACAATTACAGTCGAACTTCAATGGCTCTATGTCTTTTGGACCATGGAAATTTGTTCGAGTAACGGAGGGTTAATCATGACGCCAGGTCAGGAAGCAAATGGCGATAATTTGGGGAAGTCTTTTCGATCTTCTATATAATAATGGTATTTTGTGTGTACTCATTAGAATCGCCTCGATGAGGCGATTCTAATGAGTACATACAACATTCAATTTCATGATAAAGTAAGAAAATTTCCTTAAATCTTTGTTTTCTGGAACTATCGGAAGAATTTCGTAGTGGCTCCAAAACGAGATCGAATCAGCCATTGTAGACGAGCCATCGGTGTTCAAGCTTTTGAGGTTCGACTGTACACGGATTTAGATCGTGTGTCACTTTCGTACAATCTCTCTGACGTGAATGTATACTCTTTCAAGAGGCACTTCAATGAAATTTCCTTTGCCTCTCATCTAAGTAATGGTCTACCCTAAAAGGAAATTTACTCCTCGTGCGCGGGAGCAAACGATTTTAGAGTAGATCCATTTTCAGAAGGAGCTAGTGTCCTGGAACCCATAGAAATTCATAAAAGTTCCATCTCTCGTAAAAAATGGTGAAGAATCTATTAGTGTAGCCAGTGTCTTTGATAAGGATGTTGATGATTTCTACAGTATATCTAGTCACCGGAGAACCTGATACAAATGTAAGACCACCAGTCTTCGCATACACCCTGAAGACAATTTTCGCTTATTGCGATACTCAAAAGACCTTGAATTTACTCGTAGCATTCACCCGCTCGTATTTACCAGTAGATGTTCATTAAGGGCAACTGAAAAATTCGAACTGCTTGCCCGATAGGACAAGTGACTTTTTCGGAAGGAATGAGAAATATTTTAGGACAAAAATATAGAATCAGCTAGCATAATTACAAACTTTCAAAAGTCACTCCAAAATGTTACGAACAGTCTGAAATACAGCTTATTGCCATATAAATTTGCTTTCCTGGTATTAGAATACTAGTCAATGGCAGACACATTATTAAATGCATTATAAATGACCTAAGTAACACGATAAAAAGTGTCTTCTATTTTTTTTTTTTTTTTTTTTTTTTTTTTTTTTGTCTCATTTACAGTACCAAATCTAAGGACGTGTAAAACTTGATTAAAGCGAGTAACAATTTGAGACCACTGGCCCCACAGGACGAGTGAGTCCCAGAGAAAACTTCGAGTCCCGATTACTCTTATGATGCACAACACTTTATAAACGCCCCTCCTACTGAATTACATACCGTTGCATGGACATATGAAAACATAACACTTTGATTTTGCATCTTATCTTTATAATTACTGATAATAATAACGAACTGTTTCTAAAGCTTGCCCTGTGGTAAATCTCTTTGCAAAAGCCATCTAAAAGTTCTTGGATTTTATTAATTTTAAGATCAGAAGGCTACAATCACATCATTAAAGAAGACCACCATTGTTGAAAAGAAATGCCAGAGAGAAATATAGAGCACCAAAGGCGTTTGTCGGAGACACGATATCGAACAAAGAAGTAACTGCTTCTCGGACCACACAGATGTCGCGTAAGAGAAATGTAAAATCTATGTAAAGTACCCAGCTAGACTGGCTCCAGTCTCAAGTGATAAAATAATTATTCATATAATCCTGTTTGATAATCCACTAAAATAAAACCAAAATAATATCATGACTATATAGACTGGTCACTAGAGACTAGTCTTTATAGTCATGATATTATTTTGGTTATATTTTAGTGGATATTCAAACGGGATAATAAGAATAGATATTTAGTCACTGAAAACTGGAGCCAGTCTAAGTTCCGAGCGGGCACATGACGTTTATACAACGTCGCTTTAACGTCGATGCAACGTCATGACGTTGCATCGACGTTATTGCGACGTTGTATAAACATCATGTTCATGTTGGGTTTGGTTTGCCCTTGGAAACAAAGAACACAAAAAGGAACGAAACACGGAGACTCGGTTTTACTGAGACTCTTCATATGACAACGGTGTACAGTAAAACCTCAATAACTCGAACACCGATGACTAATTTACGATGGCTAATTGAAATTAATTTTTAAGCCCCTAGAAAATTTTCTTGATGGCCCAAGAAAGCAAATATTTAAGGATATTTAGGGAAATTTTCTTATTTTTACAATGAAATGTATGTTGTGTGTGCTCATTAGAATCGCCTCATCGAGGCGATTCTATTTACACTCAACATACCATTATTTTATAGAAGATAAAAAGGACATCCCTGAATTATCCATATTTTCCTCCTGAACTGGCGCCATGATTAACCCTCAGTGGCTCAAACTACCCATGTCTCGAATAAATTTCCATGGTCCCAAAACTGTTCGAGCCATTGAGATTTTATTGCAGTATGCAAGGCTGCGTCCGCTCCGGACCATCGGCTTAAGCAGACATCGTTTTTCCAAGGTATCAGAATGGGATCGATGGTCCCAAGGAAAAAAACAAAATAAAAACAAGATAAAATATTTAGACGTAAACGTCTAAGTACCGGTGCAAATTTTGTTCATGTTTACATAGAGATTAGGGACAAGGGTATACTAAAGTTTTAATAAATTTTCAATGTAACAGGTAAAATCAAACAACAATATGATTTTTTAACTTTCACTGCCACAGGCGATAATAATAGGCTTTTGCAAACAGCAGAGATCCAGATGAGACGGCTCATATGAGCCGTCTCATCAGGATCTACGCTGTTTGACATTCAGTCTTTCAACTATACGTATAAACTTCTTTTCAAGCGATAGTTTATTAAATAAAGAAAAGCAGACGACAATGTCGTCTGAAATTTGGTACCGAAAGAGTTAATGTTTGCTTTTATTAAGCTTTATGAAATTTCTAGACATTTATCTGTTTATAACACAGTTTGTAATAAGATTTTTTCTATATTTGCCGGGATCGTCAGAAACCGACGATCCCGGCAAATATAGAAATTCCTTAGTGAGCTAATCGAACACGCTCCCATATGTAAAAATCCAAAGCTATATTAAGAGACCGGCGCGATTCGCGCGCCGGTCAATAACAACTACACTATGAATTACGGGTAGGCATTTTACGGCCACCTGCAATGAAGTCAAATAAAATCTATAAAGGTTACCCTTGGAAACAATTAACAAAGGAGATATTGCAACAAGGCGAGGATTTTCCCTAATTGGCTCAGCTGTTGAAGACCAGTTTCAGAAATTATGATATTGCATATTCCGGTAGCCCGATGTCTGAATCATGGCAGAAAGGAAAAAATTATGAGTTTGGCTTATGAGTAAGGGGAGATAATATGGGGTATCTACTCTAAAAGGAAAGAAATTGCTCTCCTTCTGAAGTGTGGTCTACTCTAAAACGAAAGAACTGGAAAGCATTTGCTCCGAGGAATAAATTTCTTTCTATAAAAGCATACAACTTTTTATAAAGTTTTTGAAATCTTTGTTCAATTCTATCGATTCAGAGTGGACCCCTTTTCCGAAAAGACTTGTGCGGGAAAACAAACAGGTAGTCACAAAAGTTGTCTCCCTTTTGAAACGAGGGAGAATCTACCAAGTGATGCGCAACGCACAAAAAGGGCCCTGATGCAATTTGCGGACAACGCAGGCCATCTGGGCCTTCGTTTTCCGCTTACAGAATCAATGAATACTGTGGTACATGTATACGTCGACGAATAGGTAATGCTTAGATAAGACTGCACGGACGCGCATTATGCTCTGGACCTAAATTGTTGCAAATTGAATAAAGGCTCTTTTCATGCGTTACACATCAATGAATCACGTCGTTGGATACTGTAGGATAAAACTACTTAGGAAATTGTGTGTCTTCGGTGGATCTGAGCTTCTCACATTTTCTCCCAAATTCACATAAAGTGAAACGGACCTGTTCAAAATTTAGGATAAGTATGGCAAGGTGTAAAAAGGTGTCGAATTTTTCGAATTAGTGGCAAATGTGGTTAGTATCCTTTCAACATCGTTCGGAAAGACGTTTTTCGCTTGGCGTTTTGTTCTAAATGGAAACATTGATTTCTGATTTACAATATCATATCAGAAACCATTCGTCTTTTCTGTTTCTGTGAATGTTTCCAAATATTTACCGCAAAGTTAATTTTATGGCCAAAATTAGGTCTGACGTAGGTAGTTTCTATAATAGTAAACTGGATTTTTTGAGAAAAAAAAAATATATATATCGTTATTATTATTATTATTATTATTATTATTATTACCATTTTGTTTTTCTTCCCTGATTTTAAATTATTGATGTTCCATTACAACATTGTAAAACAATTCAGAAATTCTGAACAAGTGGAACTTGAAAATATGCACAAGACTATCTACCCTATCAATTTTTTGCATATTTTGCAGCTATTTTTACTATGGGATAATTAAAAAATTCGAGTTTTTTTTTTGTTTTGTTTTTTAAACCAATGATTACATCATGAAATTATACCTATATAATTTTGACCCCCTTAAACCCCACTTTTATACAGTAAAACTTGGGTTTACAGGGGTATACATTATTTTTCTTTATTCAGCGCAAAAACATAGATCCTTGGTACTTGTTAGAACCGCCTCGCCAGGGGATTCTAACGAGTAGCCTAATCTATGTTTTGAGCAGAAATACGTATGAAAAATATCAGAATATTTTATCTGAAAATTTTCATTTTTCAGTACTGTAATTTTCAATATATTTGAATAGGCGTGTTTTCGTAATAGGAATTAACATTATTTTTGGGAATAGGTAGTTACGACAAATGGTTTTGCATTAAATCATGCTAAAAGTTTGCAAAATTACTTCTTCTGTGTAAAGTGTAAGGCAAAAACCAACTTTCCGAAAGATGTCGAAAGGAGATGAGTTAACCTTTACCACTCGTTGAGCACATTCAAATTCAACAAATTGATGATTTTTTTTTTTTTTTTTTTTTTCAGAAAACAGGCTTTAGCTGAGAAGACAATTTACATGAAAGTTTAAAGCCTATTTCCTGGGAAAAACAAGAAAAAAAAAAAAAAAAAAAAAAAAAAAAAAAAACACATGTCAAATTCTTGTCTGCAAAAATATTAGCGTTAACGATACATATTGTAAAATATTTCTCAGTATATCTTGTTACGATTCCACTTTCCTCCTGACAATACAGTTTTGCATTTCATTACGAAAACACGCGTATTCAAATATATAGAAAATTTCACCGCAAAAAACAGAAAATTTTCGGATAAAAAACTCTGATTTTTTTTTATATTTCTGCTCAAACCATAGATTGTCGGTACCCCGTTAGAACTGCCTTCGCGAGGCGGTTCTAACGAGTACCCACAATCTATGCTTTTAGTAGAAGTAAGAAAACTAATGTATACCCCTGTAAACCCCAGTTTTGCTATATAAAAGTGGGGTTTAAAGGGGTCAAAAAAAAAAGGTATGTTTTCGTGATGCCATCGTAATTGTTTCCAAAACTAAGGTTGAACAAAAATTATTGCCTTCGTTTAAAACATATATCGCTTTGTACGACAACAAATATGCAACAACTATTCAAAAGCTAATATTTAAACATAAAAAAAACATCAATCAATTAAAGCATCAATAAAATAACTTACATTGTCTTCTAGGATTAAAAAAAATATATCCCCCTCCTCTTCAAGCCACAAAAGCTGCTGTTATTGTATTCAAAGTTATAATCAAAGCGATAACAAACGGTATACTAATTTGCTATATTGCATGTAGCAAACTGTTCCAATGTCTGGCGCGACGACACTATTGATAACGGATTATTGAAGCCAGGCAAACAGCGCCACAGCGAATGGATATTAATTAAAGAATATGCTATTAGACGAAAATAAATGCACCGACAGATGGCAAAAGAATGCATTTGGCTAGGTCGGGTCACGTTCTGCAGGTGTCCTATATTATGTAGATCGTTTTTTGAAGTGCTGGCTAAAACACAAGTTTAGGAATTAACCTACGTAGATCATTGTAAGAGATACATTATGCAACCTGTCCTGCTTTTGTTTTATGCACCGAATTGTTTAAATATGGGCCGAAATGTCAGGAAACGTACTTCGGAAATGTGCGCCCAGCGAAGATTCAGATCAGACTGCGCATTCGCGCAGTCTGATCAGAATCTTCACTGGGCGCATTTTGGATGGCCAAGGATGCAGATCTTCCTCATGCGGATAACGAAGACTCTGATCAGACTGCGAGGAGGCGCAGGCTGATTTGATTCTTCATTGTGCGCAAAAGTCAATAGGTACGTTTTCTAACATTTCGGCTCTTATATTTAAACTTTTATAACATTCGCGATCTTATCAATGATAAACCGCGATTGTTTTATATTGATGGTTGTGATTTTGGACAAAAGGAAGAACTATTTCTGTTTATGTGCTGCAATTTCTGCCAGAACACACAAAGCTGCCTCAACCTTTTCAGCCCTGAATATGGAAACGGACACCTGTGCAAGCAGTGTAGATCCAGATGAGACGGCTCGTAACGAGCCGTCTCATCAGGATCTACCCTGTTTGCCATTCTTTTTTTTTTTTTTTTTTCATTTTATTTTAGACTAAATCCACTTTTTTCATCAATGAACTTGTACAAATAAAAGGACGAAGGATTACATTTCAGAAACTCATGTCAGCGATTTATATATTACAGTACATTAAGCTTGGACTCGTTTTGAACAGACGCTGCGGGTGACACCAAGCAAAAAGGCGCCGTTGGGCATATGCGAATGTAGCTTCGGACATGTGCGCCCAGGGAAGATTCAGATCAGCCTGCGCATTCGCTGGGCGCGTTTTGGACAGCGAAAGATGCAAAGTTTCTTCATGCTGACAACGAAGGCTCTGATCACGTTTCGATAGTGAACCAAAACACTGACAGCACTGGTGGGTCGACTGTCTCTTAGTGTAGGCTGGAAAAAATGACCCTGAAGAGTGACTTTAGACTGTTTCATTTGACCTATAACTTCTTGTAATTCAAGCAGATAATTCAGAAAGCGGCGTCTGATCTGGGTCTGCACTGTTTGCCAATGTCCCAAATGCCCCAGTCCCATTTTAATGATAACCCTCTATCAACAACATTCTGAAGCACAGAAAATAAGATTTCCCAATTCCTACAAATTGTCTCCTAAGGAGATGGTTTGTTTGTCTCCTAATTTGCGTGAGATATTAAATCCTGTTTTCTGGGAAACATACGACAAATATTTCAATACGTTGTCTGCCAAATTTTCTACCCAGCATACTAAACGTTAAACCATTTGGGATTTAATGTTGCCGAAGAAAAAGAGTTTCAGAAACGTGCACGCCTGTGCAGCCACACATTCTAAGCAGAACCTCTGTCGTCGTCTAAAGAAAGCTTGGATGTTTGGGAACCCATAAAGCGTGAATCAATGACTCTAATCAGCCTTTACATTTGCGCAGGCTGATCTGAATCATTGCTTGGCGGACATGCGATCGTGTATGAAATGCTGCGTTTAACTTGATTGCGTGCTAAATCAATGTACATCTTCACTGCAGGAAGCGACGTTACTGCATCATGAAAATTCATCATTATCAGAGAGGACGGAGAAAAAACCTACATAACTGCCAGTCACAACAATTGTCGTCTGCTTTGCCATCTACTTGTAATTTTAAAAGTCATTTTTGCAAACAGTATGGACCCTGATCAGACTGCTCCTCTAGGAGCACTGTTTGCCTGTATATCAAAATAGGTTTGAAAAGTTTGCAAGAATATTCTGCAGACGACATAAACAGACGACATTTTCAGATGCAGGTTTTCTTCGCATTTTAAGGGTTAAAAAAAACAGCATGCGCATCCAGACTAATTGTTTAGGTATGTTTTTACTTATTTAGATAATATTGCTATATATAGCCCACCGGATGCGGAAGCTGGTCTTGAATTTCCGGTTCGCATATTGCATCCATCAAATGAGCCGAAACGTCAAGAAAGGTCCCTTTGGAAATATGAGCTCAATGCAGATTCAGATCACTCTGCAGATCCGCAGAATCTGGTTAGAATCTTCACTGGGCGCATTTTGGATAATCAAGTATGCAAAGTGTGATCAAGTGGACAACAAAATCTAATCAGACTGCCCGAACATAACAAAAACATGCCTATATAACTTTGACCCCCTTATACCCCACTTTTATATAGTAAAACTGGGGTTTACAGGGGTATAAATTAGTTTCCTCATTTCTGCTCAAAAAAACATAGAACGCCTCGCCGAGGCGGTTCTAACGAGTACCCACAATCTATGTTATGAGCAGAAATATGAAAAACATCAGAAATTTTTATCTGAAAATTTTCAATTTTTTGGTGGTAAAATTTTCAGTATATTTGAATAGGCATGTTTTCGTTATATGCGCAGGCTGATTTAAGTCTTCTTTTGGCGCAAAAATCAGAAGGTACGTTTCCTCCCTTTGCGGCTCAAATAAATGATGTGTTCAGTTTTGATACTTGCGCGCCGTATAAAAGGAGTTTAGTGCATACAGTATATACGACATCATTGGCGCACTCAGATCAGAACTTTCAGTCTCTCCACTGGATTCAACATTACCCATTGTTTCTGTACGCGAAAAGCGAACGGCCTTCTTTTATCAGAAGGCCCATAAGAGAAAGCTGGCCAGGATATATTTGATTGCATATGACTTAAGTCCTTTTGGTCTATGCTTCTTTACTAATGTCTCGGAATTTAAAAAGTGATTAATGAGCACTTTTTGAAGTCTCAGAACGGAATTTCTTTGAAGAAAGAAGCAGGTTAGTGATTAATGGTGCAGTGCAGAAATAAATGCAAGTAATATAGCAATAGAGTGGCTTTTTAAAATAAAACCGCATATCATCACGAAAACATGCCTATATAGTTTTAACCCCCTTAAACCCCACTTTTATATTGTAAAACTGGGGTTTAAAGGGGTATACATTATTTTTCTTATTTCTGTTCAAAACATAGATTGTGGGTACTCGTTAGAACCGCCTCGACGAGGCGGTTCTAACGAGTACCCACAATCTATGTTTTTAGCAGAAATTTGAAAAATATCAGAGTTTTTTATGTGAATTTTTTCAGTTTTTGGAGGTAAAATTTTCTATATATTTGAATAGGCGTGTTTTTGTAATGACCGTATTAAACCTAAGACTGGGGACAAACAGATCTAGGAAAACAGTGTAGACTCATATTAAACGCTGTACAATGCGGTGTTGGTTCTTTGTATAGCCTTATGGCTGTTCGCTGTGCGGGTCTCTCACGTTTTGCCCTGTTCGTAGTCCTGCTGTTGGGTTTAGTAGATCCTATCTACAATTGTGATCACCTTGTTGGGACAGAGCAGTGGAGGTTCAAGGTTGATTTCTGAGGGAGTTCGATTTTATTAAACTACCCTAGTTAACCGTAGTGCAGTTTATATTTCATTTCCTTTGGGATCATTGGGCCCATTGTGGTGTATTTGAAAATAGATTCTGTTCTTGTATACGCTAGAGGGCGCAATCAGTGTTGCAAACTTCATTACTGCTTATGAAGAGTCCCAATAAAACCGAGACTCCCATTTTCTAAGCCATATTGTGTTCTTTGTTTCCAAAGGCAATCTTTTTGATGTTTTTTTTTTATTCTATATATTCGGAAAGATAGCCCTGAGCGAACAATGTAGACCCAGATCAGACGCCGCGTTCTGCGGCGTCTAATCAGAGTCTACACTGTGCGCCACTCATGCATCAATTTTAAACACATTCATAAGTAGTAAAATTGACTTGTTGAAGAGCCGTATACGGTAAAAAATAAGGGATGTGAATATTTAGGGTAAATATGGTATTCCAGATTTATCAAATTTATCCAAAAACTTCAAATTTATCCAAAACAATTATCCAATGACTTTATTGAATAGACGTATACGGTAAAGAATTAGGTATGTGAATATTTAGGGTAAATATGTCTCCCAAATTTATCAGATTTATCCAAAACTTCCTATGAAAATGAAACTTCGAATGAAAAGGGGATTCGACTGAACCCCCTCTGAATCCGCCACTAAAGGGGGAACTGGTTGCTTTGCATTTCCTTAAGCCTGCGGCTTATGGACTGTCTGTCATGGTTTGTTTCATCTTCCTCTTGATCACATTGGGGGTGGTCGGGTGTGCGAGGTGTCATGTATCTTGCGTCACCGGGGCGTCCAATTGATATTGACTTACAGTTGGGCAAGGCCTGCATTCCTTGTAGTATGTAAGGGTAGAGGGGGGATGTTTTTATTTCTTCTGTTTCTTCCCTTTCATTCCTGTTCCTCTTTCTTCCCTGTTCCTCTCTTTCACCTCTTCTACTATATCTTCTATCTCTTTTCTCCCTTTCTCTGGGAGACGACTAGAGTGTCTGATATTTAGAATTAGTATAGTAATATACTAGGGTGTCTGATATTTAGAATTAGTACAGTGAGACACTAGAGTGTCTGATATTTAGAATTAGTACAGTAAGACACTAGAATGTCTGATATTTAGAATTAGTACAGTAATATACTAGGGTGATTGATATTTAGAATTAGTACAGTGATACACTAGAGTGTCTGATATTTAGAATGTGTACAGTAAGACACTAGAGTGTCTAATATTTAGAATTAGTACAGTAATATACTAGGGTGTCTGATATTTAGAATTAGTACAGTAAGACACTAGAGTGTCTGATATCTAGAATTAGTACAGTAATATACTAGAGTGTCTGATATTTAGAATGTGTACAGTAAGACACTAGAGTGTCTGATATTTAGAATTAGTACAGTAATATACTAGGGTGTCTGATATTTAGAATTAGTACAGTGAGACACTAGAGTGTCTGATATTTAGAATTAGTACAGCAAACAGTGCAGATCCAGATCAGTAGGCTACTTAGCTGATCTTGATCTGCACTGTTTGTCAATAAGTATGTGGATTTGTAATAACAACCTGGATCAAGTTATCTGATTTGCTGAAAATTAGAAGTGGACGTGACATCTTAATTTATTCAGCATGGCAAGGGTTAAGACTGATGTACCAACTGGTCTCCGCAAAGAGAAAACTTAGCCGACGTCTTCTCTGATCTGATAAGAAAAAGAATACAACAGGCAGCTTTGAAAGCATTAATTTTTCAATTATACTTGCAAGTATATTACCGATACAGATAAATCTATGAACAGCACTCTTGCTTTAATATCAGCAATATCTTCGCCATCATCTTTAATGTTTCCGACACTCTGAGTTAAACACGGGTAGTTGGTAAAGTAATTAACACAAAATGGAAACCAATTGTTTATTGCCAATGGTTAAACAAAGGTCAAACATTTCGGCAGTTGTCTAAGTTTTCCATTGCTGGAATCTAATATTCAAGACAGCTATGTTTGTTCGGGATTAACGGACAACGTACATGAAGAAAAAAAGGTAAGAGAAAAGTCCAGGGAGTGCCACAATCAGACACCAAGAGGAAGAGGAAACAGACAAAACCAAACAAGCGCAAATCGAACAAACGTACGAAAAGCACTAAGATTTAGCTCTCTCTCTTCCCCAGGCGAGGTAATCGCAATGCTAAAAGGACTGAAAAACACAAGAACAAAATAACACAAGGTAAGACATAAAACAAATCGCCTCGTAGAATAAACCATAAAGCAACAAAGAGTAAGACTTACAAAGTTTTTTAATCACTTGGCTTTCCCTGTAATCATTTAGCGGAATGGTTGTAATTTACGGTTTGTGCACTCTTTTTTCTGAATGGTCCCATTCTTACATGTTTGGAAACAGCTGCAAAAATGCCACTCAGCATTTTCAACAACTTGCAACTCTTGGCTTATATATAACATACGTGAATGCGAAATAGATATTGAATATTTTGTAGACTGTGACAAAATCTACATCATACGTCAATATCTCTATTTGGTACTCAGGTGTGCTCTACACCAGCCAAGTGTTGAAAGTCGCCAGAAATGTCAAAATGGCATAGTTTTGCTCATTGTATCAGCCGAGAGCCATAATAAATCCTTATTTAGATAACCCGAAATCAAAACAAATCCCTGAAATTTAAGTCATTCCTGAATGCAGAAAAAAAAAAAAAAAAAAAAAAAAAAAAAACAGAAACATTTTGGTTCTGGCACAACTCTATTTTTGACTTTTTTTTTCAGGCATTAGCAATGTAAAATTAATGATATTGAACTGTACATAGCTGAGACTGAGCTTTGACCTAATATTTTACCTCAAGGGGCCCTGACACATATTTCCATTTACTTGATGATAGGCTTGATATCGATATCGGAACCCGAATTTTATGGTGATAAGTATATAAATTCAGAAAAATATATGCTTGCAATGACTTAATTCAGTACCAAATTTCGTAAAATCATTCTGCGATATAAAAAGATTGGGTACAACATAAATGTTATATGACAGACTGCATGCATGGTTGTTAACCCAATCACGGTTAATAACTTTGCTTCCCTCTTTAATTGCATGCCGGCGGGTTAGGCCTCAGATTCTATGATGGTTCCAGCGTAAAGGCTTACTTGAAATTTAATTTTGGGTAATGTTGGTTGGTACTTGATGCTCTATCTTTGGTCGGGCCCACCGGAGTCTTACTGTTGGTTTTCGTTTGCTCTAGTGTTTCAGTTGTTTCGTGATGTCGAGTCCTCTTCGTTGTTTCATCTCTGTAATTTGTTGATTTTTTTGTGTTCTCGGAGATGTAGCACTGATGAGTTAGGAAGCCTTCATGTGGACTGAACAAATTATGTGTCTAAACCGCGCAGAAGTAAGGGCGAGGATTGTGGCCACATAAAATCGATTTAAGCCCCCCCCCCCCCCCCCCCCCCCCCGCCCCCAGTGAAATACTTTTCACTGACCGTTCCAAGGCGGTTCTTCTGTCTTGGTTTATTTTTGTTATAGTTTGTCTTTGAATAAGTGTGTCGCTTACATCTTTTTGTTTTGGATAGCCATTTGGCAACTTTGTGGGAAAGTAACTGTCCGTTTGGCTTTCTGCTAGTGATGTTTCCATTAGGGTCCAGTTATTTCGTGCTTGTGTTTCTTTCCCTTTGATGTCTCTGATGGGAGGTGTGGGATAATTGTATCGATTCCTGATCATTGCCTTCCTTTCTATTTTGGATAAAAGTACAAATTCCAGTCGAACCTCAATGGCTCAAACAGCCTTTGGACCATGAAAATTTATTTGTGATATGGATTGTTCGAGCCACCGGTTAATCAAAATGCCAGGTCAGGATGTACATAGCGATAATTTAGGGAAATCGTTTCGATCTTCTACGCAGAAAACGTATTTTAAAACATGCAGATGTGCAGTTAAACACATACACAATCAGGTAGATTGCAAAGGCATGACAAGCCCTACTTTCCTAGAGAAATAAGAACAATGCTACTAAGATCCTGATGCGACCGCTCGTTACGTCTCACCTGGATCTACGCTGTTTGCACAGGGTTCTATTTTGGTCGGTCGGGCTGAAAGGTTAAGACCATCTGCGATGCACAAACATAAGCCAAGATACCCAGGAAATGCCACAGAAGCACAATTCTCAAACTCCATCTGGCGATCTTTTAAGACAGATTGGACTATATATAAGATGATCCTATTCCTTCATATGATGGAATTCATCCGAGTTCAAACGGTCGTTGTACAGAACAATGTGCAATCATTCAAGTAAAAGACAGTTTAATAAGACAGCTGTATCGAACGGAAATAGAATAATGTGTAATTATCTCCTATTATTATAACGAGCCTCAACTTGAGAGAACATACCTTCTGATATATGCTCCTAGCGATATGTGCGCATTCGCGCAGTTTGACATGAATCTTCAGTGTGCGCATTTTGGATAGCTAAGTGTGCAACTTTTTTTCATGTGGACAACGAAGACTCCGATCAGACTGCGCGGAAGCGGAGGCTGATTTGAGCCTGCGTTGTGCGCTCATTTCAGGGGTATTTATTCTCACGTTGCTGCTCACCTAGAGACTAGTGCTATCATAGAATTTCTTTCATAAATAATACGAAATACGCCGGCGTTATAAACAATCGAAACAGGGCCCAGTTGTTCAAAACTTAAGTTGTTAGCTAGCCTGACGTTAAAATTTCTGTCTTGAAATATGGCAAATACATTGATATTTTTTGCTGAAAAAACGTGAGTAGCTTTTGAATGCAAAAGCTACTCACATTTTTTTGCAGCAAAAATAACAACGTATTTGAAAATACCTTAGCTAAAACAGTTAACGAGTTCGTTAAGCAAGCGATGCTTTGAACAACTGGGCCCAGAACCAGAAGTTACGAAAATACGAGCCGCAACGTCAGAAAACGTTCCTTCGGACATGTAAGCCTAATGAAGACTCAATTCAGACTGCGCGGATGTCGTTGTCCGCACGAATAAGCTTTGCATTTTCGGCTATCCAAATTCAGCCCATTGAAGATTCTGATCAGACAGCGCGAATGCGCAGCCTGATCTGAATCTTCGCTAGGTGCACATGTCCGAATGTACGTTTTCGGACGTTTCGGCTCAATATGTGTTTTGGGCATACTGTAGGCTTTTTACAGCACTTGTATTACTAATACAATCATTTAATATATAGGAAAAATAAATGGAAACCACAATTTTATTTAAAAAAAAAAAAAAAAGCAAGAGGAATATTTTTGGGGGTATATAACATCTGCAGATATTTTTTGGGTATGGCTGATATACAGTATATTTTTGGAATTAAAGCTAGATGGTAGGTCCCAGCCTATGTAGCAGACAAAATTTAGAATAAGGCCCCCCTTCCGCTCCCCCTCCCCCCCCCTCCCCCCCCCCCCCACACACACACACCCCCCCCCACACACACACACACCCCTGAGCCTACATTATGCCCCAAACACATATTGATCGGCAACGTCCGAAAGCGTACACTCGGACATGTGCGCCAAGCGAATATTGAATATTCAGACTCGGACCCATCAATACCCGGACTGGTAACTATAGTGCTAAATACCTATTTTATCGATATGATGATGTCGTGGCTATGATTTTACCGGTTACCGGGTTTCGTCTAGAATGTGCGAAAATCAATCGAGCAGAAAGTGATAATTATCCGCAATAAACAACTACATATAAGTTATTTGTGAACAATACATCAGCCATCATGAAAAGTTAGTACTATATAGACGTAATTGTTTTTTAACCACATTTGTTGATTATTGGTAACATACTTTACAATTTCGGTGGAGTTTCCAAACACCGTTTTGTGAATGAAGCCGTTCGTCGAAGAAAAATGGCGACCATTGTTGAACTGTACTCGCATTAGTAGAGCCTTTTAATGCACGTCCTCGTTAAAATCAATTATAAATTAAACTTATTCAGGAAAAAAACTAGCTTTGTTTTCGAAGTTGTTTTATGAGCATATTATTTTTATACCTACTTCAATGCCAATTGACATATCGGCTGGTGAAAATGTCAATTTCTCGAATTTGACCAACAATTATCCGCGATAATGAACCTCATATATAAGTGTCATCTGTGAACAAAACATCACTTATCATTCAAATTAAATACTATGTAATTATTTTGCTTTTTAATCATATTTGTTGAATATTGATCACACATATTACAAATTTCGATGGAGTTTCCAAACACTGACTTGTGAATGAAGCTATTCGTCGAAGAAAAAATGGCGACCATTGTTGAATAGTACTAGCATTAGCAGAGCCTTTTAATGCTTTTTGTCGCAAAAATCAACTATAAACCCAACTTATTCAGAATAAACTAGCTTTGTTTTATTGCTTTATCAGCATATTATTTTCATAACCGTAATAGAAATTTGAAAAGTCGACTGTGAAAATGCCGATTCTCTCGAATTTGACCCATATTTTCTAAAACGAGTGTGTGCAAAATTCGGCGATTATCTATGTTAAAAGGAATCATTTGAATAAAATGTTATTAACATATAACGGACCCAAGATGGCATTATTGCTTTATAATAATTTTAACTGGCTTAACTAAAAATAAATGTGTTTAATACGAGTTTAATATGGGTGGAGTTTGCAAAATATAGATTCCGAAGTGACGTAAGCATCACCAGCACCCGCGACATGATAATTAACGGAAACGGACAGTAACAAGTCCGGGTATTGATGGGTCCGAGATTCAGATTAGGTTGCGCAAGTAAGATCACTTCTAGTCAGTCCCAAAGATGGTTTTAATAGTGGAATGTGATTGTATGTTATTCCTTCAGTTGAAATACATGCAACAAGAGTGCTATATAGTCATAACAAACTCAATTATAGATTATAATAAGACGACCGGAACCTATTATGGTAATTGATACAGAATAATTGACGGATATGTTGTAGAAAATGCTAATAGATATATAACATGCCACTCCGGGTAATAATATGTACTATTTAAGCCATTCATCCCTGAGTTTCTGAAGAAGACACTTCCATCTTTGAACCTGGTCAAGCCATAGTTCCAAGTAGGGATCACAGTCAAAAATCAAAACAGAATGATAAACAGTGTACATCCTGATGAGACGCATTATTATGAGCCGTCTAATCACGATCTACATTGTTTGCAAAACTTTGTTTTGATCTAAAGGCCTGAATCTATAAAGAAGTAATGTTCTGTTCAATAGTTCATGCTACCGCAATGTCGGGTTGGGCAAAAACACAACACAACAAACCATTCACTTGGCGCATGCGCACATGTCAGAAGGTACTTTTTTTCATATTGCGGTTGATATACTACAGCACTAAGAGGCAGACATTACGAAAACACGCCTATTTAAATATATAGAAAATTTCACCTCCAAAAACGGAAAATTTTCTGATGAAAGACTCTGATATTTTTCATATTTCTGCTCAAAACATAGATTGTGGGTACTCGTTAGAACCGCCTCGATGAAGCGGTTCTAACGAGCACTACAATCTATGTATTTGAGCAGAAATAAGAAAAATAATGTATACCCCTGTAAACCCCAGTTTTACTATATAAATGTGGGGTTTAAAGGGGTCAAAATATAAAGGCGTGTTTTCTTGATGAAACAATATTATCATTATAACATGTTGCCTGTCTAACCGATTCAGCTTTGCTAAGTAAAGGGATTTCTACACCTTAATGACCAGTAACAGATGATTTGTACATCGGTAAACAAACCACGTAGGACATATGTTGAGAATAGAAATAGAAAGGGAGGCAATGATCAGGAATCGATATAATTACCTAACACCTTCCGTCCAAGAACGAAAGGGAAAGAAGGGTCACTTTAAGCAACGCCACCACATTCAAAACACTACAAGCAGAAAACAAAAAGTGCAATTTCTACCAAAATAATTTGCCAAACGGCTATCTGAAATAAAATTTCACTAGGACACACATGCAAAGACATACAATGACAGAAATAGAAAACCACAACAGAAGCACCGCCTTGGAACGGTCAGTTAAGGATCTTTCTGTGCGGTGAAAAGCCGGAACGTTCATATTAAAAGATGTCAAAAGCCTAAGCAACACATGTCATTTCAAGGTGGTTCCTCCGTTTCAGTTCTTCTTTGTTCGTGCGTCGACAGTTTCATATGTGACATTTCTTTTGTCATTGTGTGGCCCTCATCTCTCCTTCTTTTGGTGCCTCGGGAGAGCTGTGCTTCGTGATTGTGGCATTTCATGGGTACTTTACTTATATTTCGTGCAAAGCCATGCGACGGTATAGCAATAAGCTTGGACCCTGATCTATGTAGCCTACGGATTTGAGAAATCTCATTTTAGACTGAATAAACTCCAACCACACTTTATACTGGAAAAGTCGAATTTCAAATTTTAGGTATGTCAGGCTATGTGATTTAGATATTCCTAGAGAAAAATGGCTAAACAATTTGCAAACAGTGGAGATCCTGATTTTGGTCAGTACTGTTTGTCAATCACCAATTTGGGATGTCCAAGCTAAAATGGGTATATATTTTATATACTTAATTACAGAAGTACTATTACCAAATAAGTATGACAATTACTAAAGATCTTTAAGCGACTGTTGTCGACAAAAAAGCCCAGGGCAGTGATAAAGCTTTTTGACTCTAAAAGGTCAATCTCCCAAAAATATCCATGGACGTTTGGTTGCAGGTTATGTTGAATCTTCTCCATCTAATGCCAATATGAAAACCGTACAAAGGAGTTCCAATGTGGTAGGGAGTTCAAGAAGATCCTCTTTCTAGACGACAGCTGAAGAAAACATTGATACTGCGCATCAGATAGTTCTTAATAACGGGCGTATAGGAGAAAACTGGTATCTCATATCATTTCATATATGGTATACACCATGATCATAATACGTTTGTCAAACGTATGTAAAAGATGAATGCCCGGGTGCCCAAAATGCTTCCAGCTGAAATGAAGACACGTCGAGTCACCAACACCTACGCTCTGTTAACTAGGTATAATAATCGTGATCCCGAATAATTTAATTTTACTTAAGTAACAGGTAATGAAACTTGGCTTTACCACTATGATCCAGAAAAGTAAATGAGTGCCAATGGAGTGGAAGCATATGAGGTCATAATGTATACCAAAATGTATAAAGAGTCTAGATCTTGCAAAAAAAAAAACAAAAAAAAAATCGTATAAACTTAAAAACTTCCATTTGATTACCTGGTGATGAATTAACAATGTAGTGATTGGACAGCAGACATTGTAGACTCTAACCAGACGACGCGTTTTGTGGCGTCTGATCTGTGCATTACGAAAACATGCCTATTCAAATATACTGAAAAATTTACCGCCAAAAAATGAATTTTTTTTCAGATAAAAATTCCTATATTTTACATATGTTTGATCAAAACATAGATTGTGGGTACTCGTTAGAACCGCCTCGACGAGGCGGTTCTAACGAGTACCCACAATCTATGTTTTTGAGCAGAAATAAGAAAAATAATGTATACCCCTGTAAACCCCAGTTTTACTATATAAAAGTGGGGTTTAAGGGGGTCAAAATTATATAGGCGTGTTTTCGTGATGGCATATCAGGATTGCTCAGATTTGCCTCTTCGAATACTTAGAATAAAAATTTAGCGTGATTAAAACACATTGGGTGAAATAGATAAATAGTTATTAGGTGGCAGCCTGAACGTGATAAATAAACGTAAAAAAGATTGCCTATACATGAGCAGAACTCCATTTTCAAATATACCACAATAGGCCCAGTGATCCCAAAGGAAATGGAATATAATCTGCACTATGATGAAGTGCGGGAGACGTTGTATTGCAGCCACACGGCACTAACACCAGCTGCAGTTTAGTACAATAAACGTCAAAAAGGTTTCTTTTGGAGAAAAAGAATACATTGCAGATTAGCAAATGGGAGTCTCGGTTTTATTGAGACTCTGCATTAGCAGTAATGGAGTTTTCAAGACTGCTTGCGCCCTCTAGCGTAAACATGAACAGAACTCAAGTTTTAAAGATACCACAATGGGCCCACTGATTCCAAAGGAAATGAGATATAATCTGCACTATAAGCCTGAGACTTAAGTTCATTGCCCTCAGCGTTAACAAATCAACCTAGACTCTTTGCCGATATCAATGACTCAACTGAGTTTATACGTATGTGTTTCATCAATCCCCTTACGACAACGGACGGATTTAAAAATAAAACATTTGCATATTGTATTTAATCTTGGCACCAACAAAATGACATATTGCAAGTCAAACCTAAAGCGCACGCAGAAGAACAACTACTCTAAGATAAATGTTTGATATAGTTTCAGTTTGTTATTATTGTGTCCGTGAGTCCTGCAAATGGGACTTCCATGTGGTATCGAAACGCCTTACTTTGCTTTCGTTGATGATTTTAACAATGCAAAACGCCTCCAGAGCAACTTTTCAAGATAACGCTTAATATCCGGAAGAAAGAAACTATTTATCGGAACGATAATCAGACAACGCAAGCAAAATCTTGTTATCAAACAACGAACCTATGAAACTTAATAGACAGATGTTTCTGAATTATATATCTTTTCAAATTTCTTTTCTAATCAATTTTGATATGCGGAAGCCGGAAACTATAAAGACCAACAACAAAAATCACATTTTTTGTTTTGTTTAAAAAACAAAAACAAATGTAAACTATAGCTCTAGAAACGGTAACTATTACCGCTTTCTCTTAAGAAGAACGTACGTTGTGCGCACCCGTTTGCGTCTTCGCGAATTCATAACGAAAACACGCCTATTTAAATATACTTAAAATTTTACCAACAAAAAAATGCAAATTTTCAAATAAAAATTCGGATATTTTTCATATTTCTGCTCAAAACATAAATTGTAGGTACTCATTAGAACCGTCTCGGCGAGGCGGTTCTAACGAGTACCCACAATCTATGTTTTTGAGCAGAAATAAGAAAATTAATGTTTACCCCTGTAAACCCCAGTTTTTTACTGTATAAACGTGGGGTTTAAGGGGGTCAACACTATATAGGTATGTTTTCGTGATGCCTCTCCTAAAACAGACAGCATCACTCTTACCATGTTTCCACTTTTATGGAGATAGTCTTAATCTATCACAGAATTCGAACTTCACAGATAGTGTAACATTTCAGACAGTGTTCGATATGGTAAGGCAGCGTGTAATAGGGGTCATTTTGGTTGCCAATCCATAAAAAAAGTTAATGAATAAATCACAAAGGAAAACTTGAAAAACGGTTTGCTACGCTTTACATTTACCACACTGTAATCGGTAAATAATTCTTATTATCTTATGATTTTAAGATTTTGAAAAAAAAAAAAAAAAAAAAAAAAAGACCCGAGGATATAGAGTCTATTTATGTTTTCTTGTTTTGTTTTTAAGATGCAATTTGAAATATGTTTATCAAAATAATTTAAACCGCAAGTGGTCGGGGTTTTAATGTTCCTTATACTAAAGATTATCGTTTGAGATCTCTAAGTTACTTGCTCCAACATTACGTTCATGTGCATGTAAGAATATCTTTGTCAGTACACAGAATGTGCACAAACACTATACACACTATATAAAGTTCAAAAGGCATTAAAATGCATAATATTCATTCAATCGTTTTTGCGGCAGGCAACATACCTGAGAGTAATGATCTCAGTGAATGATCGGTTATGCCGGCTCACTAATGTACACAAAAGACATATTGTAGGTCATCTGAAAACTGCATATCAATACACGATGTAGCACAATTCTTTCATATCAGTTAATCGACAATCGTCTGACTATGACAACGGTATAATGCGAATTGCGATATAAAAATCATACTAGGATTAGTCGTCAAAGGCTCGTCAAAGAAGCAGATGACAGATTTATTGGGGTCTGTGCCACCAAGAATCGATTCATAACTCATGCATGGTTGTTAAGCCAATTATGATTAATAACTATGCTCCTCTCTTTAATTTCGCGATGGATATTCGGTCCTCAGACTACATGACGGCTCTTCGTTTTACAGTATTGTAGTTTGCAGGGCTGCGTAAGCCAACTAGCCCCGGCTTAAGTTGAACTCGATTTTCCAATATGCCAACATGGGCTCCCTGATTCCAAGGAAAATAAAAATAAACACGGCATTATTGCATAAAAAGCAGTGTCGCACGTTATTAACAGCCGTGCATTAACCGGCGAAAAGCCGTGTATTAACAAGGCAGTTCAAGCGCCGTTAATGCACGGCTACGCAACTTTCAATATGATCGTACCGGGGCCACAGATTTGCTGCCGTTACGAGATGTGTACTGCCCGGCCCTAGAACGAGCACAGTCAGTGGAAACTACGTTCGCGAGACATCGATGAAAAGGCGAAACAAAATAGTGTAAAACATAACGCGAAATGTAGCAAATGTTTTCATTTTTTATGCAATAATAGCGATCGAACATGGATTTCAATGCGTTAACATTCGCCAGGTCCCTAGGGAAGTGTTGAAAACCGGCCTCGGTTTCAACACCTCCCTCGAGACCTGGCGAATTTTAAGGCATGAAAAACCATGTTTGATCCCTATATTATAATGAAGTACGCTACGACATTTTATGGTCAACACACGGCACTTAACACCAGCTGTAATGATTTCAATAAAATATATTAAGGTTGCCCTTGTAAATAAAGAACACACACACACACACACATGCACGCGAGAGAATCGGTGTCTCGGTTTCATTAGACTTTTCTTTGGCAGCATTATAATTTGAAGGTCTGGATACGTACCATAGCACTAGTTGAAGCAAAACCTGATTTTCCAAGATAAATGGTCTGGACGGGGATCAGAGCCAACAGACATGAAATGGCAATGGTCAGACGTATAGGGATTTGATACTTAGACCACATGTATTACATTTTCAGTGAGTTATGGCCAATGACCGGTTAAGAGCCAAGATGGTAATGACAGACCTCATTATAGGTCCATTATTCAGAATATTTTGTGTTCAAGTCATCAGTCGTTAAATATTTCGATACAGCACATATATTATTGCTTTGTTTTTTTTTTTTTTTTTTTGGTCATGTGGGACTGTTGGGCTCACATTTCATATGTGAAAATATATATTTGCCCAAAGCTGCTAGGATAGTAGGGCTGCTGTGCTAGTTTCTGTTTATACACTCGCAAAAAAGCTATACAGAAGTCATAAAATAGATCCATCCATCCTAGTTCGCGACGTGGCTACTAGTTTTTGCCTCCTATATACAATTGAACTTCAATGGCTCGAACATCTTTGGGACCATGGAAATTCGTTCGAGATATGGGTAGTTCGAGCAGCTGAGAGTTAACCAAAGTGCTAGGTCAGGAAGCAAATGGCGATGATTTAGTTAATCTTCTCGATTTTCAATGAGGCAATTTAAATGAGTACACACAACATACAATTTCATGTTTGTGTGTTGAGATTTTACGGCCCAGTCAACCCAATGGGGTCATGTCGAGCGCGGTCAGTTTACCTAACCACACGTTTACTGGGCAGGCTTAGTCCTCTAAGCGGTTAACCAGTATTGTGCACATTCTTTCGCCAGAAACTGACAACTGCCCTTCTTGAATCAGCGGAAGGGAGAGAATGACCGCAGAAAATATTTCATGATCAATCTCCACGAAAGAATGTTGCCGAGACCGCGGCAGGGGTCGAACCCGCGACCTCCTGGTCTCCAATCGGACGCGCATCCAACTGCGCCACCGAGGCCGGCTCTTATACAATTTCATGATAAAATAAGAAAATTTCCCTAAATTTCCCTAAATATTTGCTATTTAAGCTATCGGAACAATATCCTAAGGACTAAAAGACGAGTTCGAATCAGCCATGGAAAACGAGCCATCGGTGTTCGAGCTATTGAGGTTCGACTGTGTTTTCACGGAGCTTCACAGAAATGATCCGTAAGGTGAATAAATAGAAGTGTGTGACATAAAATTGATTTATTAAAGCGTTATCTGTCTTGGCACTTAAGTCTTTCTGTCTGAGTTGTTGGCGCTAACTACTACATTTATTTTGTTTGATTTTCATGAAAAGTTCGCAGATGTAATCAACATGATAAGTAGCAATGTGTGACATTACACGTGTTTAATTACTAGGTTATCTGCCTATGGCATGCAAGTCAGTACGCGTTTGTGATGTGAACTACTTCAACAGTTTTCGTTGCATTTCCAAAACCCTCATTGAATTTATCAGCATTGGTTATAAAGTCAAAAAGCAGTCAGGTGTTCCTATTTTACTAGACTGTCGGCACCCTGTATATATCCTTCAAGTACACTGCTTGTCCATGGTAAGAAGGTGTAAAAGCGGACGTTTTACTGTAAAAACAGTTGACAAATTACAACGATAGCGCTGGCTCTTAAAACCTGGTAATTTCAATTTCATAAGTGCTCTGAGATTTGAATTTACTGGACAAATATAAAGGTAAAACCTTGCCCTTGGCTTTTAAACACTTCTTTAATATCTACCAACATCTAGGCAAATTCAGGAGACGACAAACTTACGTGTGTTTTTTTTTTTTTTTTTTTTTTCTTGGAAAATAGGCTTTGACATTTTAAAAATGTTAACACTTATTTGCTCGAAAAATATTTTAACATTTGCTGAACTTATATCCAGCATCCAAAGCGTTAAATTACACTTATCAGTATGCCTTCTAGAATTTCACAGTCTTCCGTGTGTCAACTAGTTCTTCAAAGATCTCTACTTGCTTTCAGAGTTTTAGCCTTCTGCAATAGATTTTTTTCATCTTTGAATGATTACACATCCATTGTTGCAAATAGGGGTTTGAGTTAAAAATCAAAAATGGCATGGCAAACAGTGCAGATCCTGATAAGATGGCGCATAATGAGCCGTCATCTGGATCTGCACTGTTTGCCAAGATATCTGTATTGGTCTGCAGGGATGAAAGAGTCAGTTCAAAAGTACCAAGTTCTACTGCACTAACCAGAGCTAAAGTTTCTTCAACTGTGACAAATATTGAGATTACAGTATTCTCTGACGTGTATTAACTCTAATGCTTCTGTAAGTACATGGTCCGTTAATTGGGAATAACCATTAGAGTGAATAAGACAAGTCAAAATCAATGTAATCCGATATTTAATCTGTGACTGCTGTCTTGTGCCTTGTATATACTGGTACCACAGCTTCAGATTAAAAGGGGGCACTAGGTAATATTTTTTGTTTCTTATTTCTCCATGGAATCATATATTGTTGGTACTTATTAGTAGCGCCTTGCCAAGGCGCTTCTAATAAGTACCAACAACATGTTTTTGGTGTTTATTTTTATTTATTTATTTATTATTTTTGTTTGAAGAAATAAAAAAAACTGTTTGTATTTTAGTTGAATGAAAAGCGCATTATCTATATGTGGTACTTATTTAAAAAAAAAAAAAAAAAAAAAAAAAAAAACATAACAAATAACATTAATAGGATTATCCCGCGCAATGAGAAAACTAGCTACACAGCGATGACCTTAATTCTAATCAGAGTCTTCGCAATTAGTACGAAGGTTTAATTTTAGATATTTAAGTGCAATAAATACATTTTTAAGAGCGGCAACTCCGCCAAAATTATTTGTTTCTCGTCTAAAAAGGGTTCTACCCTAAAAGGAAAGAATTTTTTTTCTCATGGGAAGAGATATGGTGTTCAGGAGAGCAAACAGGAAGTCAACAAATTGTCTTCCCCGTACAATAATGGCAGATTATCTACCAAGTGCATCTGTCTTTGCGACAAACCATTGTTCCTGCATTATCGCACACGTGATAAGAGCATTGAGCTCTTTTTTCATCTAATGATGTGCGTCTAATGTTTGGTCTTTCTAATTTCTAAGTAGGATAAATTCATTTAGACACATACGATACCATTAGTGGTAAAACACCTTGACTAAGGCATTTTATGGCATAAAAACGTATGTCACGATATTGCTAAGCCATACAAAATATGTTGACATGCTGACAAGATTCTTAATGAATTGGGATAAAAGAAATATTAACTAATAGTGTGTGTTAGTAAAATTATACCCCTCAACTATAAGATTGTCTCTACAAAAATGTCGAAGCTAAAACGGGACATAAAATTAATCCTATATTTTTCAAAACTTAATCAAGTGATCTACTCCTCAGCCCCGATAGGTCTGCCATATATCTAAGCTCTAGATACGATACTATTTTTAGATATCCTGTGCACAAGGCAAAGTGTGACGAAAGGAACTGCGAGCGAACGGACGAAGAAAGCATTTCGATATGCACTATCACATATCCCACAAACCAACATCTCTTTACATACAATTTCAAGAACATTATTTGACCTGACACCATCAGGATCATACGTCAATGAGAAATCGGATGCGCGTCCTTTCCAATTTTTGCAGTCCAATGCCATTCAAAACTCAGAAAAAATCAGCAAACAATGGATCGCATTTCATCCTAGAACTCTATCATCAAGGAGTCTCCATGGCTGGACGTCGATGCAATACGAAAACACGCCTATTCAAATATATAGAAAATTTCACCACCAAAAACTGAAAGTTTTCAGATAAAACTGCTGATATTTTTCTTATTTCTGCTCAAAACATAGATTGTGGGTACTCGTTAGATCCGCCTTTCTAAGGCGGTTCTAACGAGTACCACAATCTATGTTTTTGAGCAGAAAAGAAAAACAATGTATACCCCTATAAACCCCGGTTTTACTATTTAAAAACGGGTATTAAGGGGGTCAAAATTATATAGGTATGTTTTCGTGATGTGCATATTCTTGTATAAAACTAATATTGACAAGCGGGTGTCCTGGAGCAAATGAAACCTGATCTGCTTCAGACAGATTTGCAATCTATGAGTGTGTTCATATTGTCCTTGTTAACGACATATCCAATACGATAGTCATGTCATTAAAATATAGCTTATAGTATAGATGACTTGTTAAGGATGAGTATTTGGTGATAAGTCGGGGATCATTTTTCTGATTTCGCCGTGAAAACATATGTTATGGATACATATTCTTCAGTAGGGACTCGGCGAGGCGCTTCTAATGAGTTCCCACAAAATATGTGTTTATCGTTCGATTGACAAATTATCCAAGAATTGACATTAAATATTCTTCCTACACATGTCCGTTGACAGTACAGGTAAAATGCACGGTTTAGTGGTATTATATTTCAATAGACATGTACTTTGTCACATGCATTTAGTGCTTTAAGTCATTAAATGAAAATCGAGCATACTTACATTACTGAAAGTAATATATTTAAGAGCAACCATACTATAATAATTCGTCACTGAACCTGTTAAATAGATGGTTAGTCGAAACAAAGGACTATTGGGGGTATTTGGAGCTGTCTTATACTTGGATAAGTAAATACTACATTATCGAATATACCTTCTGTTCACTATAATATCAATATTAATAGAAAATTCGTAAGTCATGTTACTCAGCCATTTATTACATTTGTTGTATATATCAAAAAATAAATACGAAGATGGCTAGGAACGGCACTATCATGAATGACAGCCCTTCTTTGGCACCGGGCAATGGTATACTGACGTAAAATGACAATACAAGCCAGCACTACATCTGAAACACCCTTACTATGATTTATACTGGTCTTAGTATAATTTTGTACGTGTCAGAACCACAGCTGTACGTATGTGACGTTTGTTTTGCCATCATCACGAAAACATGCCTATATAATTTTCACTCCGTTAAATTTTTATAGTAAAACTGGGGTTTACAGGGGTAGACATTATTTTTCTTATTTTGTTCTAAACATAGATTGTGGGTACTAGTTAGGTTCTAACGAGTTCCCACAATCTATGTTTTGAGCAGAAATGTTAGAAATATTAGAGTTTTTCTTTTATCAGAAAATTTTCAGTTTTTGGAGGTGAAATATTAGAGTTTTTTTTTTTTTTATCTGAAAATTTTCAGTTTTTGGAGGTGAAGCTTTCTGTATACAGTCGAACTTCATTGGCTCGAACACCTTTGGGACCATAGAAAATTGTTCGAGACATGGGTAGTTCGAGCCACTGAGAGTTAATCATGGTACCAGGTCAGGAAGCAAATAACGATTTTTAAGGATTTTTGTTTATTTCCTTCACTATAATTGTGTGTTGAGTGTACTCATTAGAATCGCCTCGATGAGGCGATTCTAATGAGTACACACATCATACAATTACATGATAAAAAAGAAAATTTCCCTAAATATTTGTTTTCTTGAGCTAGTGGAAGAAGGGACTCAAAAATGAGTTCGAATTGGCCATGGTAAACGAGCCATCGGTGTTCGAGCTATTGAGGTTCGACTGTATTTGATTAGGCGTGTTTTCGTAATGTAATTGTTTCTCATTTAATATCTCCTTCTTTTGGTGCCTCGGGAAGGCTGTTCTTTGTGATTGTGATATTTTCTTGGTAACTTCATTTATATGTTTGTTTATACGTTTGCGCTTTTACAATATAATTTACTTTCTACGAAAGATGAACTTACGAAAGGCGGTAATTTCATTGTTGTACATTCTGTTAATTGTTATGTAGTGTTTCACTTCCTTATGTTTTTCTTTTAACAGTTAAGTTAGTTGATCATATATTCAGTTAAGTCTAAGTAACAGAGTTCCCAAATTGTTTGGGAAATAATTGCCAGTTCTGTTTGTCATCTGTTCATTTTCTGGCTGCTTTATTGCATTTGTCTGTCTTTCCCTTTGGAGTTGGGGGCTTGATGTGTATCTGATTTTTATCAGTTCCTGAGTTCTCTTATTTACTTAACTTTGCCTCTCATATCACTGGTAAAAATCTTTTACAAAAGAAATTGTTTTTGCTAAATATGTAGCTTCTAAATAAACTGTACTGAAAGCGGATTCTTCAATAAAGCCGCCAGTTTCTCTATTACAAATACAATTCTGATGACAAAATCAGATGTCAAAAGTACAGCGATAACAGACACTTTATTATGATATGTTTTAAGTTCATTTTGCATCAGCTTTTTCATCAGACCTTAGCCTGACGCAAATATTATTAACAGAATTATATACAAATAAATAAACAAAATGATGAATGCGAGCCACCGATAGGAATTTTCTCGAACAACAGTACAGAACAAATCCTATAAAAGTCACAATCACTTAGCCTACTTATTACACTAACGGGAATAGCATTCAAATTATGGTCGACATTACATATACAACAAATCATAGAAAAGCAAACAAAAAAGGCAAGAGAAAAGTCCAGGGAGTGCCACAATCAAATCACAAACCGCAGCCCTTCCCAGACACCAAGAGGAAGGGGAAACAGACAAAACCAAACAAGTGCAAATCGAACAAACGTACAAAAAGCACGAAGATTAGCTCCCTTTTCCCTTTGCGAGGTAATTGCAATGCTAAAAGGATTAAAAAACACAAGAACATAATAACACAAGGTAAGACATAAAACAAATAGCCTCGTAGAATAAACCACAAAGCAACAAAGAGTAAGACTAACACCGGAACCACCGCCTAAGAACGGTCAGTAGAATAAACCACCGGGGGCCACTAGCAATCGGATCGAAGTTTACATTTCTATTTTGTACTGTAAACTTACTGTTAGTCATAAAAAGCGCTTGATATACTGCTAAGATGAATTTCAGTTCAGTGCAAAAATGTTTGTGGTTATATTCCTTGCTAGAATCCAGCTTTCTCCAAAACAAATACAATCGGAATATAACCAATGTTTAATTTAATGCTAATCATTTTAAAATTTAAAAGGTTGCCTTTGAGAACAAAGAACAAAAGTTCTCACACTACAATATTTTAACATTTAAACGTAAAACGATAATACCATGCCACTACTCGTATCATTTAGCGCACAGATCACTGTGTCCAAACTTGACAATTGCCAATTACAGATCCTGAACCATATCTCCATAATATCAATGCACATACCAAGTTTAGTAAAAAATCTATCGATATTTACTCAAGTTATAGTCCGGAAACGAAAAAAAAGGACATGTGACGGGCAGATACTTCTGCCAAAAACTGACAATAAAAGGTAGCAATCCAAAGCCCGATCTCCACAATATCAATGCAAATACCAAGTTTAGTAAAAATCCATTCACATTTTCTGAAGTGATTGTCCAGAAACGAAACTATAGACGAACGTACGATGGACAGACGTTCTAACGAAATAGTATTATGTGACTTTTTGTGTGGATAACTGGTAGCTATGTGACGCTTTTTATGTGACGCGTCACATAAAAAGAAAATTGTGTCACATAACACTCACTTAGACGGAATATATCTGCCCAGTTGGAAGATGTGTGACTGTTATAAGTCAGACGGACACACGGGCATCAAAAATTAAAACATAATACTCCGCCATTATCGTGTTGTGGGTACAATGACAATCGTTTTTGGAAACAATAAAAAGACAAAAGACATAATCTTTTTCATATAGTTCCATCCTTTAGGGAAAACTGTTTCCCGCGCAATACGAAAAACTTTCTTTGAAGTGTCACATTTAAGTTAAAGATAACAAAAAACGCATCTCCCTGTTAAACATACTTACTGGTGGGACAATTATAAACCAATCCAAAGCTGAAACGTTGTCTTCTATTCACAAAGGCATAATTCATCTTTCTATTAATTTTCCCATCGCGATCAATTTGTCGTTCAGAAACAATTTATCTATACTGGTCATCTATCAAATGGCTTTGAAGGTATAAAACCAATTATTTCTTTTCTATGTTAAGGTCAATTTTGTAGCAAAGTTCAACACCCGCAGGAGAAGAAAATAAGATAATACATGTAATTATAACTACTTGTCTTTTCGACATTATGTGTCGTTGTTTGTTTGTTTATTTTGCTTTGCATATTTCTTCTAAATGAAACTTTCAATTAGGGTGGACTGATTCTAATCCGACGACGTCTTCTGATTCTTATCAGAAACCGTTTGTCTTGTGTCGCGTTTTTTGACTGTCGCCTTTCTTTGATATTCTCATGTCTATTATTCAACCTTTAATTAACTATTTGTATTTAGAATGATAGACCTGAATCTCCTGCGATTAATGTTCATAATTGCCAACTACATCACGAATACTTCAGCTGGGGTCCAAAGCAAAAACAGCGTTAGCTAATCAACCGTGTTGTATTCAAACAAAAAGGTATAAATTATATAGAAAAAAAAGGACTATTAATGGTCAACACTTTTGGGCTCCACCTTTAAATCGTCTTATACTCGAAACCGTCCGATAATGAATCGTCTTATACAGAAGTTCCAGAGTAGTTGCAAAAATATTTCAGTTTAAAGTATTACGTTAGCATACTTATGTATCAGCGTTCTTCTATGCTATAGCATTTGTTCCATACAAAATAGAGAGAAACAGAAAGGAAGGCAATGATCAGGAATCGATACAATTACCGAACACCTTCGGTTCCAAGACACTAAAGGGAAATAAGGACGCACATAAATTGGTTATTAACGTATTCGACCTTATGAACGCAAACAGGAAGTCACAATTGTTGTTTCACCATCGTAAAAAGGAGGGAAATCTACTGTGTACACAGTCCCCTTTAAAGCCAAACCTTGACGTTAACAAGCCCCTGTAACCTAGCTCTCCACTTTGCCCTATAATATGCGGGGATCTACCTTACCAGTCGAATTTACACGAACTTTCCGATTTTACAGATGCATTCAGTATAAATTTGCTGATTGTATCAAGCACTTGTGGACGTACCGTATTTGACCTAATTACCGCACATACCCCTATAAGCTCCCACTCGTTATTTCGTAGTCTTAAAATTATAGCCGTGTACTTCTATCTGCGGTCGAACTTGAATGGCTTGAACATTCTAAGGACTATGAAATACGTTACGCGCATCATGCATATCATCCTACAGTGCATTCATTCATGGTTCAGTGAAACGAAAAACAAAATCTGTCTATCTAAAAGTGTAAATATTATTGAGAAAATACCTGACATTCAATGGTTATGGAAGGGTAATTACTTATTATTTTTGGCCTTTTAATGTTCTTAACAAGTATTCTGATTCCAGATTGTTTATCAAAAAGAGACTAAACGGTACGTAGCAAATCTTTCATTTAGGGTTTGTTTCGAAAAATGCCATTACGAAAACACGGCTATTCAAATATATTGAAAATTTTAAAACCGAAAAATGAAAATTTTCAGATATAAAAATTTCTCATATTTTTCATATTTATGCTCAAAACATAGATTGTGGGTACGGCGAGGCGATTCTAACGAGTACCCACAATCTATGGTTTGTAGCAAAATAAGAAAAATAATGTATACGCCTGTAAGCCCCAGTTTTACTATATAAAAGTGGGATTTAAAGGGGTCAAAATTATATAGGCGTTTTTTTACGTGATGCTAAATGATGAATGAAAATGTCTTCACAACGCATAAAATTATTCCTTAATCTTAAATCGATGTTTGGCGAAAATTCAACCATATCGTTTCAGAAACTGATGAGCCATTTTCTAAACACCTGCTTTCATCGACGCCTCGGTGGCTCAGTTGGATGCGCCGTCCGACTGTGGAGACCAGGAGGTCGCGGGTTCAACCCCCGCCGAAGTCGGCAACATTCTTTCGTGGAATTTGATCATGAAATATTTTCTACGGTCATTCTCTCCCTTCCGCTGATTCAAGAAGGGCAGTTGTCAGTTTCTGGTGAAAGAATGTGCACAATACTTGTTAACCGCTTAGAGGACTAAGCCTGCCTAGTAAACGTGTGGGTAGGTAAACTGACCGTGCTCGACATGATCCCATTGGGTTGACTGGGCCGTAAAACCTCCACAAACAAATCATCGACGTTAACCTAACCGTCACATCAGATGCACAATTAAATAGTGTTTGGCATTATTCAATTTTTGTGTACTTTCGGAGACATGGCAAGGAAAATTGCTAACTTTGCATTTCAAATACAGTTTCAGGATGAAAAAGTTCGAATTAATTTCAGGAAGGAAAGAAAGGTCTTCTTCCTAAGATTCGTATACTCACGTGATTTAATTTCAGTGGATTCGCAACGGAAATCTACGTTCAGCTTTTCGGTTTGAGCATATTGTCCTTATAATAATGGTATTGTTCTTAGGGAAATTGCATCATAAATGGTTTGCAATTACTGTTTTCCTAGAATAGATTGTTCGACCAGTTTGAATTTCTAGTAATATTGTTGTAATGTCATGGTATCATATAAAAGCAAAATAGAATGCTTTCAATTTACTGAAATCGCAAAGGGAATATCCGATTAAGGAAATTTTAAGATCTGCAACAGAAAAGAGGTTCTATTCGTTATTGCTTAACGTCCCAAAAAATAACCTCCGCAAAGAATATCATTGTAAACCAGACGCCATTCGACGCGGCCTGGGATCCAGGTTTGCTCTGTTTGCCATAAGATTTACAGTTTTGATATCAAAAGAAACAAATCAAAGAATTGCAGTACATCCCATAGTACATATATCAAAAGACGGACAACATCACGGACTGGACTGGTTTTATCTGTGCCAACTCACAAAGGGCAACTGAAGACAGGTCAAATTCAATCTCAACTCTGTCGGTGGTACACAAACTACCAGCAAGGTGAAGGGACTGTATTAGCGTAGTGAGTGAGTGTTGGCTAGGCATCCATGAATAATGCTATAAATGAACTATTATGCATTTCTCAGAATTAATTTGTGAATCATTTTGCTCTACTTCCTCTACAAATAGCGTTGAATAAAAGTAAAAAAGGATTGCCTTTGGAAAAAAAAGAACAAAAAAAAAAAAAAAAAAAAAAAAACGTACTAAACACTCCAACCCAATTTGCTGATTTTTTATACATGTATTTTCCCATACTGTGTGATTTTCCTTTGGTCTGTTGGTCTTCGCCATAGTGCAGATGATATTTTTATTTCCTTTGGAATCATTGAGCCCATTCTATTTACTTTGAAAATCGAATACCGCTTAAGCCAGTGCTAGGAGGTGGTTGGTGTGGAGGGGAGGGGAGGGGGGAGGGAAAGGGGAAGCCTATGCAGCCTCGCAGACTACATAGCTGCATATGTACCGACTTATTAAAATTGAGTCTCTAATTTTCGTTATTTTGTGTGTTCTTTGTTTCCAAAGGCAATCTTTTATATTTTTATTTTACTTCACTGCAGCTGGTGTTAAGTGCAGTGCTGTGGCCGTAAAACGCCTACTCGTACGTTACCATAGTGCAGATTTAGTCGAGTTTCTTAATTCCTGTAGTTTGCAAAAAACGTAACCCTAGCATCAGAAATATATACGGCTGAATTTTTGTATATATAAAGCCCAACCGCTGAATAGCAAAGCGAAACTCGTTGCATTTTGAAGAAACGCATGCATTTTGCATGATTCTGGTTTAGCGTTTTGCCAAGCAACTGTAAGTTATATTAAGCGTACAGTACACGTGTATATACATACTAACAGGTAAAATATACCCAATATACACCCAACTCACGATAAATTAATCTGTACAGTTGATGTCTGAATACAAATTAGCACTGATTGTTTAAACATCTTGTCGCATTTTGTAAAATGACGTGTATTTTATGGAATTTTGATGAACATTTTAGCGTGCGGAAATTACGTCAATTATTATGTTTGGTTTTCATACATCTTAAACAAAGTCAACAAAGGTTTCGAAATTATGGACGTGAAGAAATGCGCGGCGATTCCCCCTCAACACACATGCTTAAGACTTACGTAAGTACAATACAGTGTTCTATACGAATGTTTTTATTCAGAAACCATAAGCTAGAACGCCCGAAAGATATCTGGTAAAATTTAAAATATTACAATCAATATGGTTTCATAAAATTTGCAGTCAAATGTTTTCTTTCAGGTTTATTTTAGCGACCGTATTGGACGAAAAAATCGAACTTTTTTTGTGTTAGTCCATTTCTGTATACCTTCTAATAAAGGCTATATATAAAACGGTAGAAAGTTTATTCGAAAAGCAGTTTGCGAAATTTAAAAATTGGTGTCAGACAGGAAAACGGGGTTCTCTCCTTTAAATGTGGAAAACAACCGGGGGTCACTAATGGCGTCTTGTTTGCATATGTGCATACGAAAATAAACATTCTGCTTTCTGTTTGTGAGCATTTGTTTTTCTTTCTTTTTTACGATTTTCACCTGAATATACAAGGTTTTGTATACTTAGAATTAGTTAACTGGGCCGCCATGGAAACGTGCAAGTTTTCGCAAAATGCCAAGAATGCATATCTGCTGTGCAGTTGTTTTATATACATACTTGTCTAGGATTTCTTCCTTTATCGAAATAAATGTGTACCTTTCCGATGCTAGGGTTAGCAAAAATTGAGTACTAGAGAGAGTCCGTACTAATTATATTTTTATTTCCTTTGGGATCACTGAGCCTATAAATAGGTAGGAAAGTTACGTTTTAGCTTGACTATACGAAATAAATACCACTGTGTTCGGGCATCAGTTTTCTTTATAACATTTATTTTTATGTCATTGGGTAACGGTCGGCGTACTGCACGGTACTGCGATTTGCCTTATACATATGCAGGACGGTTAGATGACTACAGCCACAAAAATACATCTCCCAGATGGGGAGACACAATACAGCCACATATGCTAATAGAACATTTCTCTACATTTCTACCGTTTACGTCGATATTGACCATATCGACCCAAAATGTAGAAACAGTAAATCTCTACATTTTGCGTCGAGGCTAACGCAAAATATAGAAAACTTCTACATTTGCGTTGGCGCCAACGCAAAATGTACAACTTTCTACATTTCTACATTTTACGTTATAACAGACGTTAGCTTTAGTTATTTCTTCAAATTATCGTATCAAACAAAATGAATTAAACAAGAATAACAAAATAATCATGAAGCACTCCTTGACATACCCGTCAAGGATTAGGATATTGTTTGAGAAATAAACGTCAAAAAGATTGCCTTTGGAAACAAAGACCACACTACAGATTAGAAAATGGGAGTCTCCGTTTAACTGAGACTCTTCATAAGCAGTAATAAAGTTTGCAACACTGTTTACGCCCTCTAGCGTATACATGAGCAGAACTCTATTTTCAAAGATTCCACAATCTGCCCAATGATCTCAAAGGAAATGAAATGTAATCTGCATTATGGTAAAGTACGGGGAGATGTTCTGTCGCCGCCACACGGCACTAATACCAGCTGCAAAGTAGTAAAATAAACGTCAAAAAAGATTGCCTTTGGAAACAAAGAACACACTACAGATAAGAAAATGGGAGTCTCCGTTTTACTGAGACTCTTCATAAGTAGTAATGAAGTTTGCAACATTGCTTACGCCCTCTAGCGTATACATGAGCAGAACTCCGTTTTCAAGGATTCCACATTGGGCACAATGATCCCAAAGGAAATGAAATATAATCTGCACTATGGTAAAGTACGGGAAGGTTCTACCGCCGCCACACGGCGCTAATACCAGCTGCAGTGTAGTAAAATAAAGTCTGCAAAAAAGTGTCCTACGTCGGCAAACATACATTTAGACACAGCGCGCTCAGCAAAGATTCAAATCAGCCCGCGCGTTCGCGCCGTCTGATCAGAATCTTCGCTGGGCACATTTTGGATAGCCCGGGGTGCAATATTTCTTCATGCGGAAAAAGAATACTCTGATAAGACTGTGCGCATGCGCAGGTGACTTGAGTCTTCGTTGAACGCACATGTCAGAAAGTATGGTTTCTCTTTTTGCTGCCCATATTTACCAGGCAAAGACAAACAGTACCTAATCCTTTATGCGTAATGCATTGTGTACAAGAATCCCACCCATCTCAGTGCTTAAGTCCACGAAGGTAGACATCTACGAATTTATCAAACAAATACATTTTACGTCGTAGAATCAATGTAGATCACTGTCCCATGTTTAAATGTACATTTCTCAAAGGTCGGTGAAAAGTCCATTATCTCTCTGTGTCTGAGATTTGAATCGTGCACATTTGATTGTCGACAGTTTCCGTTACAGACTATTTCCGTTGTTATTGAGATTAACACTGTTGACATCACATCATTTAAAAGTGACCTTTATGAAAATGCGGATCAGACTGTAAACAGTTGCGGGTTCGCTGTTCATCTCGAGAATGCTTTTATATAAAAATCTACAAGAAAATGAACAAGATCGCTGGCCTGCGCTTCCTATGTTCGCTTACGCGTCAACTTCAAAATCTCAAAATTTTAACAGACGACAGACATGAAATGCCAGTAGTCTGGCACAGAAAACTGATTCAGTTTTGTGAGTGTTATCATTTCTGTCAAGGTTCATTCCTTTTAAATCGATTTAATATATCTGAAAAATAATATGACAAAAAAAAAAAAAAAAAACAAAAAAAAAAAACAACAAAGGATAAAATTATCGTGATAAGCGCTTTAACTCTTTCACTGCCATAGGCGCCGATAATGAGCTTTTTGTAAATAGCGTAGATCCAGATGAGACGGCTCATAATGAGCCGTCTCATCAGGATCTACGGTGTTTGATATTCAGTATTTCAACTTTACGTGTAAACGTTTTCGCAATTGATAGTTTTTAAAAACAAAATAAAGCAGACAACATGTCATCTGAAATTTGGCGCCGAAAGACATATGTCATCTGAAATTTGGCGCCGAAAGAGTTAAGGGTTAAGGTCACGTGTTGCTAAGATGGCTCTGATCTATTTCATTAGAATGCGTTTAATTACAGAAACAACAACAGCTCTATTGCCATAAACTATCGCATTATCTTCAGACAATTGCGCACATGTACTGCTATTCTATTTGAATTGCAATTTCCTTTTGTTGTTGTTTCTTCTTTGTTCATTTTCTGCGAATGTTTTCATTAAAAAAATAACTGTTTTTGATTTCTTTCTCTGTTTTTTCTTTTAAGAGAATATAAGAATATAAGGCTTGACATTTCATGAAAAGCCATGTCTTATTTCGACTGAAAAAAAAGCAAAAACAATTTTAGAAATTCGTCTTCTACATAACTGCTTAATTCTTCATTGATCGGCAAGTGAGCCCAGGAAAGCGATGGCCTTTAACAAGTTAATACTAATGAGTATTCTATTGAGTCTTCGCTGTCCGCACGAAAGAAACTTCTATCCATGAAACACCAGCGGATCCCGATCAAACTGCAAACATGCATCTGTGAGGCATTTGTAATGAGTCCTAACAAATGTTTTTATGGCGAAATGAAAAACACATCAGTATTTAGAGCTATGGCTTATACGTTAACATTTTGCAAAGGTGTCTGGACGTATCATTATTGCTTAAAAGGCAGTGTCATAGCTGTTAACAGCCGTGCCGTGCATTAATCGGCGAAAAGCCGTATGTTAACAAGGAAATTCACACGCTGTTAATGTATGGCTACGCAACTTTCAATATGCTCGCACCGAGCCACCGAATTAATCCGCATATTCGCGGCACTTTCAAAGTGATCAGCTATCGTCATGAAATGTTTACTGCCTGGACCCGGAACGAGCATAATCGGTTGAAATTGCGTTCGCGAGACTGGTAAAAAGGCGAAACAAAATAGTGCAAGAAATAACGTGAAACATAGCAACTGTTTTCAGTTTATGCAATAATAGCGACCGAACATAGTTTTTCAATGCATTAACATATGCCAAGTTCCTCAGAAGGTGTTGAAAACCTAGGCCGCTGGTTTTAAACACCTCCCGAGGTACCTGGCGAATTTTAATTCATGAAAATTCATGTAACCTGTGTTTATTTGATATAAATTTATATGATATAAATTATGACGAGTTCATTTGAAACAGATAACAACGAGCAACGTATGGCACGATAACTAATGTTTAACATTTAACAACATAAGGGCCATTATTCTGTAGATAATTGTCAAATTTAACTCATTAACTATCACAAGCGTTATCTACCTAATACCAATTAACCTGGCCATATAAATTTCAATGAAATCAATAACTAAGCCGTTGTACAGAAACGAAATACGGACGGACGGACGGACGTGCGACAGACGGCCACACGGACATCAGTTTGAAACCATAGTACCCCATTATAATCGAGTGGCGTGGTACAAAAATATCTTCAACGAAATATGGTTGTACATACCTACAGAAAATTACGCCTACAGTGCATCAGCCTTGTGTCACGCCGGTTCTTTGAAGTAGAATTAGAAATGCTACTATAACCGTAAACAATACAAAGCATCGTCCTACCCCTGTCACCCCCTACCATCGACCGCACCACCACCTCGTAGTTTCAAGAATGTTCAGTTCAGTCCCGGAGAGGTACAATGTAGAGTGAACCTTCAATATTATTATTATTATTATTATTATTATTATTATTTGATTATTTGATTTGGGTTTTGCCATTAAAATTGATTTGCTATTGTAAAGAATCCTTAATGAGCATAACGGTATGTAGGAAAAGCCTTGTTTTATTCTTATTTCCTCAAAGAACATGTGTTTTGGATATTCCTTAGAATCCTAAAAATATCAAAAACATATGTTTCTTGAAATATTTAAATATACAATGTTATTGCATAATTTTTAATTAAATGTCATCTCTTGAGCAGGGGTGTCGTGCCAATATATTGTTATGATTTAGATTATTAATCTCTACAATGCATGCGCACTTGCCTGCGGGAAGTGTCCTTTATTTATAGATAGTGTAATGTGTTTCTAAAAGCTGCCTTTCAGCTTTTGTTTCCAACCTTAATCAAAAAATCCTATGCAATGAAACATCAAAGTGTATTTTTTTTCCGCCGGAGGATCAACGAAATAGTGTCTAAGATCTTAGCAATACCATATTAAACCGAACATTTCGGACAGAAAGACCTGAGCAAACAGTATAGGTCAGTTTCAGTCGCCGAAGCTGCTCTGGCCTGTTCAGGTTTTCTACTATTTGCAATTCATCCAGTGGGTTTTAGAGGGATCAAAAAGATAAACGTATTCAAACAATGTTCGGACAAATATGGAAAGGAATTAACATTACGGAAACACGCCTATTCAAATATATTGAAAATGTTACCTCCAAAAACTCCAAATTTTCAAATAAAAAAAAATCTGATTTTTTTTTTTATATTTTTGCTCAAAACATTGATTTTAGGTACTCGTAAGAACCGCCTCGCCGAGGCGGTTCTAACGAATACCCACAATCTATGTTTTTGAGCAGAAATAAGAAAAATAATGTATACCCCTGTAAACCCCAGTTTTACTATATAAAAGTGGGGTTTAAGGGGGTCAAAATTATATAGGTATGTTTTCGTGATGGGGTTTTAGAGGGATCAAAAAGATAAACGTATTCAAACAATATTCGGACAAATATGGAGAGGAATTAAGGTGCCAGTCCGATTATTCAGGATCATTATGGTAGATTTTGTATTACGTAATGATCAGAAGCTTCCATTAACGACTCCATTACGAAAACACGCCTATTCAAACATAATGCAAATTGTATCACCAAAAAATGAAAATTTTCAGATAAAGAATTCTGATATTTTTCATGTTTCTGCCCAAAACATAGATTGTGGGTACTCGTTAGAACCGCCTCGACGAGGCGGTTCAAACGAGTACCCACAATCTATGTTTTGATCAGAAATAAGAAAAATAATATATACCCCTGTAAACCCCTGTTTTACTATATAAAAGTGGGGTTTAAGGGGGTCAAAATTATATAGGCATGTTTTGGTGATGCAATGGACTTAGCTGTATTATAACTTTCTTGAGACGAAACTCGGTCTCTAGAGGTTGTCTGTCTAAGTAAAGGACCACGCAGTAAGACAACATACATATCTACTGGGCGACAATGACATAGACGGATCGGAGCCTTTGATCTTTGTTGTCAGATACAATCCATGGGTTTTGTTAGCAAAAACAAAAAAAAAAAAAAAAAAAAAAACTATCTGCCGTATGTGCGTATGAATATAAGGAGAAGAAGCAAAAGCTTTATTTTTTCTCTTAAAATCCATATGCCATAATTCCTGTGCACGCAAACTGAGTTACAAACCAATTAATTTTAGTGTATTAGGGGAAGAGAGAGTTAATCTTAGTGCTTTTCGTACGTTTCTTCGATTCGCGATTTTTTGGTTTTGTCTGTTTCCGCTTCCTCTTCATGTCTGGGAAGGGCTGCGGCTTGTGATTGTGGCACTCCCTGGACTTTTTTAACCAGCAAACCGCAAAAGACCTAATTTCCATGATTATTAATCCTTATTGGGAAATAATGAAAATAATAATAAAATTTCGCGTGGCAACATTTTTGGGTCGTTGGTTTACAAACAATCCAAAGTTTACATACGTACACCAAAATTTCCCCAATAAGGTTGTTGTCCACGTAATTATCATTAACCAATGAAATCAAACAGCGCGTTTGAAGTAATCCAGATAACGGTTATTTATAACAGCGCTATTATCGTCGCTGTGACGTCAGTGGTATGTAAAGAGGGTTAACTGTAAAAGTTGGACTGGGACATTGGCAATCAATACAGACAGATCAGACGCTGCAGAACGCCGCGTCTAATCAGGGCCTGCATTGTTTGCTTCAATTATAGGAAGTTAAGGGTTAAATGATAGAGTCATAAGTCCGCTTTCTGGACCATTTTTTTCCAGCCTACTCTCAGAGACAATCAACCCACCAGTGCTGTCAGTGCTTTGATTAAAGGTTCAATAGGTTCATAGTTAAGCATACCGTAGGTCACGTTTTAGGTGACTGAGTGCCTGTACGGTTTAACGCTTAGCACTCAGGATAAATTTTCAGCAAACGACACTTTGAAATATTTTTTCTTAATTTACCCAGAAAACAGGATTTGACATTTCATGCAGATTGTCTTCAACACAGACAACTTGCATGAAATGCCAAATCCTGTTTTCTGGGAAAAGTAAAAAAAATATCAACAATTGGTCGTCTACTGAATTAGGCCAGCGAGTGGCAAAGGTTAAAAAGCAATATTCACATAAAAATCATTTTTCTTTATACTAATTATGAGTGTCTTAATGTATGTTTGCGTGCATTACGACAACACGCCTATTCAAACATATAGAAAATTTCACCTAACAAAAAAAAAAAAAAAAAAACTAAAAATTTTCAGAAAAAAAAAACTGATATTTTTCATAGTTCTGCTCAAAACATAGATTGTGTCGTTGAAACCGCCTCGCCGAGGCGGTTCTAAATAGTACCAACAATCTATGTTTTGAGCAGAAATATGAAAAATATCAGTTTGTTTTGTTTTTTTTTATCTGAAAATGCTTAGTTTTTGGAGGTGATTTTTTCTATATATTTGAATAAGCGTGTTTTCGTAATGAACAGAAGAATACAATCATATACAGTAAAACCTCAATGACTCGAACATCTTTGGGACCGTGGAATTTTATTCGAGAATGGGTAGTTCGAGCCAGTGAGGGTTAATCATAGCGCCAGTTCAGGAAGTAAATGGTGATAATTTAGAGAAGTCTTTCTGATCTTCTATACAATGATGGTATGCTGAGTGCACTTATTTAGTATCGCCTCGATGTGGCGATTTTAATGACTACACACAACATACAATTAATATATATAAAAGATATCTTTTAAGCAAGCATTGCAGATACTTTAATACTTGAAATATTATGCAGTCTGGAAGACTGAACTGAATAGATCTATGTCACTTTCATATGCAACTTTTCATTATTATATATTAAAGTTTTAAAAGGTTAACAAAGTTTGCTATTTCCAGTGAAAGCAATCACAATACTGAGACTAACATTTTGGTCAATCTGATCCCGGCTATTTTCTTTTCAGAGGCATAGCCGTCCTAGCTATTTTTTCTTGCTTAACCTGGTCCTGGCTATTTTTTTTTTTTTTTTTTTTTTTTTTTTTTTTGTCATAAATTCTTCCCGCCCCCACCCCCGACTCAACCCCTCCCTCTTCCCCTTCAAGAAAACAAATAAAATGGTCGCCCCCTTATTCTATAGAGCTTCAGCAGAGAGAGAGAGAGAGAGAGAGAGAGAGAGAGAGAGAGAGAGAGAGAGACAGACAGACAGACAGAGAGAGAGAGAGTATAGGAAACCGGGAAAGTAATCCAGAAAAATAATTGATTTCAGTCTTCCAGCAGTTAACTTTCCATTATTACGGCAATATCAGTTATGCCAATCGATATAGTCTCTTGAAGAATACACAATACTTGAAGTGCTTATATATGTATACATGTATATACGGTAAACCTCGATGACTCGAACACCGATCGCTCGTTTATCATGGCTAATTCAAACTCGTTTTTGAGTCGCTAGGAAATTCTATTGTAAGCCCAAGAAAAACAAATATTTATTGATACTTTAGAAACAAATATTTATTGATACTTTAGGTAATTGTTCTTATTTTATCATGAAATGTATTTTGTGCGTACTCATTAGAATCGCCTCATGGAGGCGATTCTAATTAGTACACACAAAATACCATTATTGTATAGAAGATCGAAAGACATCTTTAAATTATATTCATTTGCCTCCTGATCTGGCGTTATGATTAACTCTCAGTGACTCGAAATACCTACGTCTAGAACAAATTTACATGGTCCCAAAGATGTTCGAGTTATTGAGGTTCGACTGTAATTCCAACGTATTTTCTTTGGTCAAGAAGAACCAATTCTAAACGGCATTTATACTTCGATAAAAAAACTGAGAAGCAATCTTCAAACTGTTTTGTTTGTGCAAATTTTCAATAGTGTCCATTTAACGTTTTCAGTGTTAATATGACCTAGATGGAATTATAAGAAATTACTTTCATTTTTTTCTTTTATGGATTTTCCTTATGTATAAATGCCGATGAATGCTTCATTCAGTTTGTGACTGATCTACCGACGTTTAAACATCGATAAAGTCCATAAAATACAAATTCATTCACTGTTTGTTTCTTCTTGTTTTTATTTCACAAAATACAATGTAGTCATTTTGTATAGAACTAAAGTTAAAATTATTCCGTCTTACAAACTGAATATTTTGCATGGTTATCAGAATGTTTTTTTGTTTTGTTTTTTTTTTTGTTTTTTCTTTGGAGTGTGTGTGTGGGGGTGGGGGGGGGAGGCGGGGATAGGAAGCAGCACTTTAGCGCGATTCTTATGTTTGCAAGCACACGTTTGCGGGTTCTTTTATTAAGAATTGTGTTATTTTTCAGTCATTTTGATCATAAGTCTGAGCAATATTCTAAGGTTAGCTGGTAAGTAGCAATACCCGTCTATCTATGTCAAAGGGAATAACATTCAATATTACGAATGAACATTTATGTTTTTGTGTTTTCATATTTTGGTTTCGCAGGCACGATGGTAGTAAAGGCATTTAATATATATATAGACATTTTAACAAACAAATCAAAACTACAGATTTATACCATATACACTTTTTAACAAACAAAGGGAACCTACAGATTTATACCATATACACGCTTTAACAAACGAAGGGAAACTACAGATTTATACCATATACACTTTTTAACAAACAAAGGAAAACTACAGATTTATACCATATACACTTTTTTAACAAACAAAGGGAAACTACAGATTTATACCATATACACTTTTTAACAAACAAAGGAAAACTACAGATTTATATCATATTCACTTTTTAACAAACAAAGGGAAACTACAGATTTATATCATATACACTTTTTAACAAACAAATCAAAACTACAGATTTATACCATATACACTTTTTAACAAACAAAGAAAAACTACAGGTTTATACCATATACGTTTTTTAACAAACAAAGGGAAACTACAGATATATACCATATACACTTTTTAACAAACAAAGAGAAACTATAAATTTATACTATATACACTTTATAACATACAAAGGAAAACTACAGATTTATACCATATACACTTTTTAACAAACAAAGCAAAACTACAGATTTATACCATATACACTTATTAACAAACAAAAAGAAACTACAGATTTATACCATATACACCGTTTAACAAACAAATGAAAACTACAGATTTATACCGTATACACTTTTTAACAAACAAAGCAAAACTACAGATTTATACCATATACACTTTTTAACAAACAAAAAGAAACTACAGATTTATACCATATACACTTTTTAACAAACAATAAGAAACTACAGATTTATACCATATACACCTTTTAACAAACAAATGAAAACTACAGATTTATACCATATACACTTTTTAACAAACAAAGGGAAACTACAGATTTATACCATATACACTTTTTTAACAAACAAAGGGAAACTACAGATTTATACCATATACACTTTTTAACAAACAAAGGAAAACTACAGATTTATACCGTATACATTTTTTAACAAACAAAGCAAAACTACAGATTTATACCATATACACTTTTTAACAAACATAGGGAAACTACAGATTTATACCATATACACCTTTTAACAAACAAAGGAAAACTACAGATTTATACCATATACACTTTTTAACAAACAGAGGGAAACTACAGATTTATACCATATACACTTTTTAACAAACAAAGGAAAACTACAGATTTATACCGTATACATTTTTTAACAAACAAAGGAAAACTACAGATTTATACCATATACACCTTTTAACAAACAAAGCAAAACTACAGATTTATACCATATACACTTTTTAACAAACAAAGAAAAACTACAGGTTTATACCATATACACTTTTTAACAAACAAAGCAAAACTACAGATTTATACCATATCCACTTTTTAACAAACAAAGCAAAACTACAGATTTATACCATATCCACTTTTTAACAAACAAAGCAAAACTACAGATTTATACCATATACACTTTTTAACAAACAAAGCAAAACTACAGATTTATACCATATACACTTTTTAACAAACAAAGCCAAACTACATATTTATACGATATCCACTTTTTAACAAACAAAGGGACACTACAGATTTATACCATATACACTTTTTACAAACAAAGCAAAACTACAGATTTATACCAATGACAAATGCAATGCAGGAGCCGCCTATGAATGGTCGGTAGAAAAACTACCGCGGAGGAAGGTGGGGGACCGATCGTACCTTTGTCGTTCCATACCACTTCTGTGTACCTAAGCATGAACGCATATGTGTACATGCATCTGAACTGATTTTCTTAAAAACTGTTAATTTACATAAATAATATTAAATAAATGTATTAATTTTTTAGAAATAAGTCTCATAAATGGTAGAATCAAGAATAAGGTTTATGGGTTTATATATTCCGTCATGCAGCCAATCTCCTACTGTGCGTAGGATGTGTTCGGAGACAAACAAGTATTATTTATGGCTGTGACATTGTTCTAACCATTTAAGAGAACACATGCACATTCAGTGGAATCTATTCTGTCTTGTTTTGCCTCTCTTTTGAAAAGAGGCCTACTTTAAAAAGGACAGAATTATCTCCTATTGCGAGGAAACTTTTATTTTTATAGAGTGGACATCTTTTCAGTAGCGCTTGATGTGCAAGAAAGCAAGCTGTAATCAAAGTTGTGAAGCATGGCGGAAAACACAAAACTGTATCCAGCTTCGTTAACTTTTCCGGCGCCAAATTTCAGACTGCATTTGTCGTCTGCTTTGTTTTGTTTTGTTTTTTTAGAAACCATCGATTGGAAAGATGTCCATATGTTAAGTTGAAAGACTGAATGTCAAACAGCGTAGATCCTGATGAGACGGCTCATTATGAGCCCTCTCATCTGGAGCTACACTGTCTGCAAAAGCCTATTATGATCGCTTGTGGCAGTGAAAGAGTTAAATTTCATTCCGGTCCATTTTTGTTATGTATTTATGCATTGTGCTGCTGCTAAACCTTTGTGTGGAAGATGATAAATATTTCTGAAACTGCATTCGAGCATAATGTGACAGCTGCTAAGCTTAGCTTTGAATGATGAATCTTTAAAATATGGTGGCATGCCATTTCCTTACCTGTATCCGCCGTTATTTCCTTGACACTAGGAATAAAACTGCGCATCCATCAACCCATTAAATGCCATATGACATGCAAAAAGGGAACTTATTTTATATGCCAGCAAACAAAGCTCAGCTCAGCCTGCGCATTAACCTTCGTTGCCCACTTACAAAATCGTTGGATACCATAGAATATATCGGTGAACACAGAAGGCACTGATCAAATTATGCAGCTACACAGGATAATGTGTAGCTACGCCGTGCGCATACAGCTCATTGCGCATGAATTATATCGGCTTACTTCACGTGTAAGCTGCGTCATGAGAGGAGGGGTCCGAATTTACGGACTCGGTTGCCACTTAAAGGCTCCATATTCCTCAAAAATAGACATTTTATTATACAAGAAAGGTTCAATAAATTGATATATGGTATTAATGCAATCATAAAATGTGGCACCTGACTGCCTATAAAATTTCAGATAGTCTCTCGTTCTTGAAATGAAATGATTTTTTTATCGTATCTCTGAATGAATGTTGCCAACATTAATTTAGAAATACGATAAAAAAAAATAATTTCGTTTTTGATCCAGTTTAAAAACAAAACAAAACAAAAACAGAGACTAACTGAAATTTTACAGGCTGTCAGATGCCACTTGTTATGATCGTATTAATACTATATATCAATCTATTAAATCTTTCTTAGATTAAAACAAAAATGTCTATGTTTTTAGGAATAGGGAGCCTTTTTCGTGAATGGATACGCCTTGAGATTTTGCCTCCATTTTACAAAGGAGGCAACTAAGCCTTCTGCAAAGAGGTTTAGTCTGAAAGGAAAGAGGGGTCCTTAGTAGAGTAGACCAATTTCAGAAGGGGGCATAACAATTTTTGAAAAATTCTCTCCCCTCAAAGTGTATCCGTTCCACTTAACGTGTATACGTAAAATTTAAACACAGTCGAACTTCAATGGTTCGAACATCTTTGGGACCATGGAAAAATTGTTCCAGATATGGGTAATTCGAGCCACTGAAAGTTAACTATAGCGCCAGGTTAGGAGACAAATGGGAATAATATATGGGTGTCTTGTCGATCTTCTATAAAATAATGGTATTTTGAGTGTACTCATTAGAATCGCCTCGATGAGGCGATTCTAGTGAGTACACACAACATGCGTTTTTCATAATAAAATAGGAAAAATCGTAAACTACACCTAAATATTTGTTTCCTTGCGCTGGCGGAAAAAAAATCCTTGGAACTAAAAAACAAGTTCGAATTAGCCACGGTAAACGTGTGATCGGTGTTCGAGTCATTGAGGTTTTACTGTGATATGAAATAACATAAAAGAATGAAAATCGGAGACTCAATCTCTCTGGGGGTATACAGCCTGGCAACTTACAGTGCAGCATTTGAAGAGACTTAATAAAACCTGGTCTCCGATTTTCGTTGTTTTGTGTCTACTTTGTTTCCAAGGGCAAAATTTTATATGTTTAGGGCGATTGTTTACAATCGAGCCATAGCATACAGACGCTAAAATTTCCATTAGATAGTTGTCCACGTGATTATCATTGACCAATGCAATCAAACCGCGCGTTAGACGAAGTTGTTTATAGCTGCGCTATTCTTGTCGCTATGACGTCAGAGTGCTGTTGATAGAGGGTTACTTGCAAAACCCGGAACATTGGCAAAAAGTGCAGAACCGCGTTCTGCGGCGTCTGATCAGGGTCAGCACTGTTTGCTTTAATAACAAGAAGTTAAGGGTTAAATGAAAACAAGTATCAAGATCCCGTTCAGGACCATTTTCCCAGCCTACACGCAGAGACAATCGCTCCACTAGTGGCTTCAGTGCTTTGATTATTTTACTACTGAAGCCTGTGTCAAGTGCCGTGAACTGTCTCCTAGTACTCCAACATAGTGCGGATTATCTTTTTATTCCCATTGGAATCATTGAGTCAATTCTGATAACTTTGAAAATCGAATACTGCTTAAGCCTTTTCTACAGTGCTGTATATGAAGAGACTTAATAAAACCGAGCCTTTGTTTCAAAAGGCAACCTTTTAGATTGTATCTTCATATGACAGCATAGTAGTTTGCAGGCTGCATACGCTCCCTCACCCCCTTCCAGCACCGGCTTAAGCAAAATTTGATTTTCCAAAATGTCAGAATTGGCTCTGGCAACGACCCCAAGGCGCAAAAATCGCTAAGGAACTATGATAAAGTACGAACAGACGTTTTACGGCACTAAACGGTACTACACGGCACTATACGGCACTGCATGGCACTTAACGTAGTAAAGTGAAATGCAATCTTTCACGGTTGGTCTTTGAAACAAAGAGCACATAAAAGAACTTAAGTCTGTTTGAATATCTTCTAGACGGGTGGCATATAAGAATCTTTCACGTAACTGTTGCTTAGCTGTCGTCATCGTGGCGCAAAGGATAAGTAATGCCCAAAGTGAAGAATTATTTATGCCATACGCGAACACAGAATCCAAAAATAGTACATTCGCATTATGATCAGGGCCTCCATTAACCTCTTACAGACACGTTAGATACTTTAGTCAGGGAACTGTCTGGTTTGCTGGCCGAGACGCCTGTTGATCTAAGCCTCACTGTTGTGCATCAAATCTGACTACAAATGTCACATGACGTCCTTAAAATGTTTTGTGCAACGTCATTTAAGAACACGTACATCTTTTTTGGTTCGACTGTTTACAAACTTGCCATAATATAAAGACACCAAAATTCCCTTAAGGTTGCAGTCCACGTATTATCATTGACCAGTGAAATCAAACTGCGCAAATTTATCGAAATCCAGGTAACGGTTATTTGTAGCCGCGCTATTCGTGTCGTTGTTGCGACAGAATGCCGCGTAAAGAGGGTTATGTTTAAAAGCTGGACTGGGACATTTGCAAACATTGCAGACCCAGATCAGACGCCGCAGAACGCGGCGTCTGATCTGGGTCTGCAATGTCTGCTTAAATTACAGGAAGTTAAGGTTAAATGAATTAATCTTACGTCCCCGTTCAGGACCATTTTCCCAGCACTCGGAGACAATCGACCCAACAGTGCTGTCAGTGCTTTGATTCCAAAATTCGAAAAGCGAAATATTGAACAGCGTGATATCATTACATTCTGGTTTTTCCCAATAATTTTATCTAAAACCATATAGCATTGCACTAATTCTTGGAAAATCCATTTATGTACATCTGTCGTCATAATAGGCACTTGTAAGGTATCCCCTTGATACAAATGTTATCTTCGAGACCTATGCGAACTGCGAAACAGCACAATCTGATAAGCGTCTTTTGTACTTCGTCATATTCTAAAGTAAGTGGGGGTTTGGTGGGTGGGGGAAGGGGCATGTGAGAGTCTGATCAGACTGTGTGGATGCGCAGGCTGACCTGTATTTATGATGTTCGGTGTGTGCCGCAGAAACCTTTTCACAAACGGGGCTGAAATTCTAGTAAATTGAGCAAATCACAATGGCATCAATTTATTCCACCTGCGCCGTGTAATAGGAAAAATTGTCTTCGGGCATATGTGGACAGCGAAGGCCCAGATCAGACTGCGCGAATGATCAGTTTCCTTAGATAACCTTTACAAAGAGAGTGGGTGGGTGTCACTTATCGAAAGACGGAAGCAGCAGAAACTTATCTTCATGTATAAATCAGTTAATGGTCTTGTTCCTTCATATGTGTCTGATTTAATTCCTCCGCTTGTTGGAGAAACAAATGCCTATAATTTACGAAATAATAACAATATTACTGTTCCCTTTTGCAGGACAGAAATTTCACGAAAATCATGTATTCCTTCGTCTATTTCGGCATGGAATTCGCTTGACATAGAATTACGTAATTCACCGTCTCTGTCTAGCTTTAAGTATCAGTTGAAAAGAACACAAAATAATTCAATAGTTCCAACATACTACAAAGTTGGTAGTAGATACATCTCAGTCCTACATGCAAGAATTAGAAACAACTGTAGTAATTTATTTTTTGATCTATATATTAATCATCTGTCACCAAGTCCTACATGCAGCTGTTCTGAAGAAGTTGAAGATGCAGAGAATTATTTCTTTAGATGCTCACGCTTTATCAATGAACGAATTGCACTGTTTCGGTCAACGAGGAATTTCAACCCACTAAATGTTAATAAACTTTTGTTCGGAAATGAAAATCTCTCACCAGAAGAAAATGTTACTATTTTCAAAGCCGTCCAAACTTTTATCAAGGACACCAGAAGGTTCACCGATTAGTCTGCTGTTCACTAAGGCCAGTATGACAATTCATCTTATGACATTCCATTCCATTATCTTATTTATTTGATTAGTATATTATTTACATTATTATACCTTTCACTCCATCACCTTTTCGTATTTTTGTAGTGCTTACTTGTTTACTTTGCCATTATCATGTGTCTGAATATTGCTGTAATGAAGTTCTGTTAGGGGAGGGCCGTAACTAATGTTGGCAGAACTTGTGGCCCGACCCTATTGCTTGTTTAGAAGATGCAATAAAATATGTTTAAACTATCAGTGTCTTCGCTGTCCGCTTACAGGATCATTTGGTTCTGTAGAATATATCGGTACATAGGAAAAGTCCTCATCAGCCTGTGTGGATTAGTTGGCTGGTCAGGACCTTTATAAATCGTACATGCCCGTAGAACCCTTTTCAAATGACTCGGTTCGTTTGTTGAAACAAGAAGCTATTTTCAGCTTGGATATCTCTTCACTATAATCAGACGTTTAATGCAAGGCTTTCTTAATTTAACCATTGTTAGAATGAAAGTAACTTCGTAATTACATAAAAGTATATACATGTGCGCTGCTCAACACAAAATAAGGGTCCAGTTATTCCCCAGTAATTCATTACTGACCATTCGAAGGCGGTACTTTCTTTGTGTACTTTTTGTTAATTTCTATGTAATGTTTTTGTTTTCTAATGATTTTCTTTTAACAATTATGTAAGTTGATTATATATTCAATCAAGTTTGGGTAACAGAGTTCCCATCTATTTTGAGAAAGATTTGCCAGCTCTGCTTGCCATCTGTTCATTTTGTGGCTGCTTTATTATATTTGTCTGTCTTTCCCTTTGGTGTTGGGGCCTGATGTGGAGCTAACTGTATCAGTTCCTGAGTTCTCTTATTTACTTTACGTATGTTACATGCTTACAACGAATGCCTAGGTTAGGCCGAGCATCCGCGGCTTTGAATGCATCAGCACAGATTTATGTATACAAGGGCCTTCGTTATCCCAGATAAGGTGCTTATTTCAAACAAGAAGTATGGATATTTTTCTTACATCTCACCGAATCATATGTTGTGGGCACTCATAAGAAGCACCGAGGCGCTTCTAATGAGTACTCACAATATGTCTTTTCAGGAGTATTGATATATTTATCTGAATGACCCTGTTAGCTGCTCTGTAATGGCCGCTTGGAAAATCCAGGATACATCGACGGACAAATAAGGCTATGATCGGACTGCGCACACATATACGTACGTATGTGGTTTTGATACTCATATGAAGCATACATGCCCTATTCTTCTGTTCCGTTTCGTATGCAATGCACATTTTGGTTAACGCTTAGCAATCTGGGTAAAATTTCAGCAAACTTTTTGAAGTGTTTTCTCTTATTTTACCCAGAAAATAGGCTATGACATTCCATGGAAATCGTCATCTTAGGAGATAATTTACATGAAATGACAAAGCCTATGTTCTGGGAAAATAAGACTTAAGTATCTATCAGTTGACTGCTGAATTTGACCAAAGAGTGGTACGTACGAAAGGTTAAAAGGCAATTCTGCGTATACATTACGAAAACATGCCTATTCAAATACACTGAAACGTTTACCACCAAAAAACGAAAATTTTCAGATAAAAATTTCTGATATTTTTTCATATCTCTGCTCAAAACATAGATTGTGGGTACTCGTTAGAACCGCCTCGACGAGGCGGTTCTAACGAGTACCCATAATCTATGTTTTGAGCAGAAATAAGGAAAATAATGTATACCCCTGTAAACCCCAGTTTTACTATATAAAAGTGGGGTTTAAGGGGGTCAAAATTATATAGGTATGTTTTCGTGATGTATGGAACAGACTCATGGAACTTCACAGATCGGTGTATTACATGGAGAACATGAATGACCACTTAAGCGCTCTTGATTTATGTCAGCTGAGTGCCCTTGACATGTACGTGTTCCGTTTTTTCTATTCCGGCAATGAAACCACATGGATAAATTTATACTCGTTTAATCGAGACAATGAATCATGAATAAAACTAGCAACGCTACATCTTTTGGTTTACTTGTTATCTACCTTAAGCATGTCCATGGTCAGTGAATCAATGCAAAATAAGACATCGACTGGGACATTTTGGACACTAGCACACAGTGCAGACCCAGATCAGACGCCGCAGAACGCGGCGTCTGATCTGGGTATGCACTGTTTGTAAACATTACAGGAAGTGAAGGGTAAAGTGATACAATCGTTATAGTCCCCGTTCAGTGCCATTTTCTCAGCGTACACTCAGAGAAAATCGACCCACCAGTACTGTCAGTACTTTGATTTATTTAACCGCAATCCCAGCCTGTTGCATAGGTGAATTAATGAGTGTTCGTGAATTGATACATGTTCTAGGGAGGTAACTCTCCAAAAGTTATTTTGACTCCCTCCTGCATTGGAAGCTACTCTAAAAGGAAAGAATTTGTTCACCGAAAGCAGTAACATTAGAAAATGAACATTCTGACACATGTCCCCAGGGAAGTATTCGAATCTTTGCTTTCTTTCTTGGACCTCTGTCAAGGCATGAGGGCTAAACAAAGATTGCTCAAACTACGTCGATGCGCAAGTTATTCCGCGTCTTCACCGCACGCACATCTTAATGATCTATTATCTATTTAATTATTTTGTTTTCGGTTATAAATTATAATAGAATATCTTCACACACACACACACACACACACACACACACACACACACACACACACACACAATAACAACAGCAACAACAACAAAGTACCTTTCAACTAAATCGCTTTGACAGAACATTGGTATCAGTAAATGCATTTCTAAGAGAATCGAAACAGACAACTATCGATCACAAAATATAAATTGGGACATAACCTAACGTGACCGGGATTGTGAACTAATTCTGATTGTTAGCAGCATCAACAGAAATAGTTTTGTCAGTCTTAGTGTACTGATTACATTAGTCGTATTACCATACATATTATTTCCTCCTATCTATACAATTAGCATTTACCGCCCGAACAATACTACTAAGAAGGTCGCAAGCTAGATCCAAGGTGCAGACAGAGGTGCTAGATGAGTTCATCTTTGCTGATGACATGGCAAAGGTGCTCCAACAGAAGAGAAAATGCAAAAAGGTGTGGATCAAGTATCTGATTTATGTGACAGCTATGATCTCACAATCAGCTTCAAAAACGACTGAGGTAGTATATCAGCTAGCACCTGGAAAGCCTTACAAGGAGCCTACCATCACAGTGAAAGGTCAACGACTGCAAGTGGTAGACAAGTTCACCTACCTTGGAAGCACATTGTCTAGAGTTGTACACATTGATGATGAAGTCAATGCTAGGATTGCCAAAGCTAGTGCAGCATTTGGCCGGTCACGTGGAAGTATTTGGGACCGAAGTGGAATCAGACTTGACACAAAGCTGAAAGTATACAGATCGGTGGTGATGCCAACACTATTATAGGCATGCGAAACGTGGACAGTTTACCAACGGCATGCCAAAAGACTGAACCACTTTCATACAATATGTCTTAGAAAACTTCTAAAGATCAAGTGGCAAGACAGGATTCCAGACACAGAAGTCCTGAAAAGGGCAGAAATGCAGAGTGTACATACTCTTCTGAAATTGGCAGTTAAGATGGACAGGCCCTGTTACCAGAATGCCTGATGAACGTTTGCCAACGAAAAACCTCTATGGAGAACTACAACTTGGATAACGCTCCAATGGTGGTCAGAAGAAGCGATACAAGGATACCCTCAAAGTCACCCTTAAAGACTTCAACATACCAACAGAGTCGTGGGAACAGATTGCACAGGATCGAAGAAACTGGCGAGGCCTCATAAAAAGGGTGCTGGTGAATACGAATCAAAAAGAATCAGCGAAGCCGAGCAGAAACGTGCACAGCGGAAAGCCAGAGCTAAGCCATCACAAACAGAGCTTTCTTCCTTAGACATCTCCTGTTCTATCTGCAACAGGCAGTTTAGAGCTAAGATTGGTCTCATCAGCCATCTTAGAACACACAAATAATAACACATCACACAGTTGATTAGGATTGGTCATTGTCAGTAATGACAGACGAACGAACGATCACTACTAACACAGAACTTCGTAAGGAGGAGTATTTGATGATACTAATGGGATACTGTTTCTAATTTCTCCATAAAAATATATGTAGTAGTGCTCATTAGAAGAACCTCGTCAAGGCGCTTCTAATGAGTACCACAACATATGTTTTACCGAAAACTGGAAATATTATCACATCATTATCACCAATTACTCTTCCGTTACTAACATTTGAACACATGTCCATTTAATTAACTGGTGATGTCTAAAAGACAGACAACCAGCAGAAGGACTTTGACGGAATACTTATATCAGTAATTGCATTTCTAATAACAGACATCTATCGATCACAAAATATAAAAAGAAATATGAATCAAAGTGACAAGGAGTGTAAACTAATCGTTTTCTTATTGTTTGTTAGCAGTATAAACAAAGATATTTGTATGCCATTCTTAGTGTACTGATTACTCTTATCGTATTTATTATAAATATTAGGACTTATTATATAACCTAAAAATTTCATTGGCTGAGAGCTGTTTTCAGCCCAGTGAATATATCTGATGTTCACCGGCTTGCGCGCGCAAGGGGTCATGCGTTGCTCGTTATTGCCAAAGTTATCAAGAGAAAAGACAAACTATATAATAAAACAATTATTGACTATTGAGGTATCGGATATGACGTTGGTATCCACCAATGAATACCAGTATTGACCTCGGCTATCGCCTCGGTCAATATTGGTATTCTCTGATGGATACCACGTCATATCCAATACCTCAATAATCAATAATTGTATATTATTACCTCCTAACTATACAACAAACATACATCAACAATACAACTAATACAGAATGCGTTAAGAAGAAGTACCCGATGACAAATAATGGGATAATACATCTTATATTGCTCCATAAAAAAAAAAAATGTGATTTGGGTATTCGCTAGAAACGTTTCGGTTAGGCGCTTCTTATGAGTACCTACAATATGTTGTTTGATGGAGACCTGGCCCCGAGGTTATAAAACATTTTTTCATGCTCAACTCAACTGAGCATGAAAAGTTTTCATGCTAAAAATTATCAAATCACTAACAATGCCAAATTCTTTCTTGCTAAACATAGCTGAGCATGAAAATTTCTCTGCTAATAAATATAAAAATGCCAACTATTGTTGGCATTTTCATATTTATTAGCAGAGAAAATTTCATTTTCAGCTGAGTTCAGCATGAAAAAAGTTCTATAATCTCGGGCCTGGTAAAAATATCCAAGAATTATCAAAAATACACCTCCTTAACAAGTTATCTGTTCTTATATTTGAACATATGCCCATGGGCAATATTATGGTGACTTCTAAAAAGAAAAGCTTGAATGCAAACAATGTAGACCCAGATCAGACATGCGTCTGATCTGGGTCTACACATTTTGCTGAGGCATGTCAATCAGGTATTTGGAATCAAAACGATATATTAGCCTAGATTTGTACGTTTATTGTACAACCAAATAATAAGACAACACTCTAAAGAAACACATTTGGTGTTGGATTACAAAGCGAATTTTCTTACCTCGGTTTCATGACGTCAGCCTAGTCTTGTTATCAGCGACAAGGTCTATTAATCCGGTGTCATAACACCATGCTTCTTCATAATGATTTCTAGTTTTCTTATGTAAAATACAGTCCGTATGAACGTGACTCCATTCTTTTCATTTATGGCGGCTTACACAATAGTATTGAAGCATCTTATATTGATTTCTCAAATACTGGCCGCCTCTGCGAAAACTTATCCCAAACAAACTGCTAACAACAAATGCCATGTCGGCTCTTTGCATCTGCGCAGTCCGGTCTGGCGATCTTGCTCTCCATGCACTCAAACTGTTCGAAATCAACGCATGTCAATAACCACTCAAGGGCGTGATGAGTTATGCAGATTGGCAGAGTGCTCGTTTATCTTTGCTCACATGCCCTTAAAATGTAAACTGTTTTCGCATGGTTCGGTTCACACAACAAAGGCAGTTTAGAACGATAAAAATCTGAGTTCTAGTGCAACCTATGCAGTTACCTATTGTACCAGGCTGTCAAAACAGCATATCAAAACAAGTATCCAGCCAAGCGATCATCTAATATTGATTTCCTATTATCACGTCTTCTACCATGCTTATTGAACAATTATAGCTTATCTGCTTGAAGTTCATTTGCGTAAATCTAAACTTTGCGAATGAAACGGATCATGAGAAAATGAGTCTTCGCCAGTCATCACAAAAACATGCCTATATAATTTTGACCCCCTTAAATGCCACTTTTATATAGTAAAACTGGGGTTTACAGGGGTATACATTTACATTATTTTTCTTATTTTTGCTCGAAAACATAGATTGTGGGTACTCGTTAGAACCGCCTCGCTGAGGCGGTTCTAACGAGTACCAACACTCTATGTTTTGAGCAGAAATATGGAAAATATAAGAGTTGTTTTTTGCATCTGAAAATTTTCAGTTTTTGGAGGTGAAATTTTCTATCTATGTGAATAGGCGTGTTTTAGTAATTATAGGCTTAAAGTTTAAAGAACTGTGGAAAACTGTAGCTGATTACATTCTAAAATTTTATTATTATTTATTTTTCAGAGAAGATAATACTTGCCAAGCTTATTGTACCGTAAACCCTCGTTACAGCGGCAGCATTTGTTCCAAAAGACGTTGCCATTAAAGTGAATAGGCTGCTAACATATGTTTTGGATATTTGTTAGAATCACCTCAATGAGGCGATTCTAACAAATATCAAAAACATTTGTTTCTTTAAAATATTAAATACAATATTATTGTACAATTTGTGATTGTTACCTCTTAAGCGAAAGTTTCGTGACAGTCGAACTGTCATTATAATGAATTTGTCGTTGTATCGAGTGTCGGTAGAAAGAGGGTTGTCTGTATTTGAAAAAAAAATCAAAATATTTCTGCTGCAGTTGTGACCAGCATTTTAAGATTTTAAGAGTTAAATAAAATTCAAAAAGAATTGCCTTTGGAACTAAAGAACACACAAAATCACGAAAATCGGAGACTCGGTTTGATTGAGTCTCTTCATATGCAACACTGTAGTTTGCGAGGCTGCATACGCCCCCAAGCGGCGGCCGCCACACAGCACAACACCAGCTACAGTAGAGTAAAATAAAAGTAAAAAAAGGATTGCCTTTTGAAACAAAGAACACACAAACTTACGAAAATCGGAGACTCGGTTTGATTGAGTCTCTTCATATGCAACACTGTAACCCCTAGCAAGAATTAAGCGGTATTCGATTTTCAAAATAATCAGAATGGGCTCAATGATCCCAAAGGAAATAAAATAAAACTTAAGTCGGTCCATGTCGATCAGTGCTTTTGATGTTCGCTTACAGAACATTTGCGAACCAGTGAATATATCGGTGAACAGAAAAAGCCATAATAACGGTGTGCAGGCCAATCACGGGGTAATACCAGAATCGCTACCTGTGCTGTCGAACGAGCCGGTACTGCGTAAAGTTGCTGTCGACCGAGAAATACGGTTTTCGACCGAGCAGTATGGATGTCGACAGAGAAATGACCTTGCTTGGATGCTCGTACAGAGGCGAAAATTAAGTTATAACATTTACAAACGCCGTTGATTTTTGAAGGAGACATCACGTTATTTGTCTGTTCACTTATTCAGCCTTGTGGCATCCCCCCAAACCAAAACCAAAACCGACGGTTCTTGTCAAAAACGTCGATTTTCAAAGAATATCATTAATTAAATGTATTTAAATAGGTTAGAAAGCAATAAAACTACTGGTGTATTTTATCCATAACGAAAACATGTCTATATAATTTTGACCCCCTCAAACCCCACTTTTATATAGTAAAACTGGGGTTTACAGGGGTATACATTAGCTTTCTTATTTCTTCTCAAAACATAGATTGTGGGTACCCACAATCTCTATTTAGAGCAGTAATGTGAAATATACAAGAGATTTTTATCTGAAAATTTTCAGTTTTTGGAGGTGAAATTGTCTATATATTTGAATAGGCGTGTTTTCGTAATGTCTACCACTGATACTTCTACAAAAAAGAGTGTTTGGCATAATTTATGCACTCTGACAGGTTTTATGGACATTTGAAAACAGTCAGGATACAGCCGTCGATTACCAGCGATACGGCCATCGAAAGGACCGTAGTCTCATCGGCAGCAGTATCGACGAAAATAGTAAAAAAAAATACCACAAGGCCAAGTGGCATATAAGAAGAGTGTTCTGTAAACCCCAGTTTTACTATATAAAAGCGGGGTTTAAGGGGGTCAATATTATAGTATGTTTTCGTGATGTGGGCCAGTTTGTGCACTCGCGTAAAATATAGTTACCGAGGAAAGGCCAAAGTCATGAAACACAGCCTTCCCGAGGCTTCGAAAGATAAAATAAGAGGAACAAACAATGACAAGACGCAAAAGCACAACTGTGATACAAGTACAAATACAGATACAAATACAATATAAATACAATTACAAATACAAGTACAAATACTTTTACATTACGAAAATACGCCTATTCAAATAAACTGAAAATTTTACCACCAAAAAAGGAAAATTTTCAGATAAAAAATTCTGAAATTTTGCATATTTCTGCTCAAAACATAGATTGTGGGTACTCGTTACAACAGCCTCGGCGAGGCGGTTCTAACGAGTACCCATAATCTATATTTTTGAGCGGAAATAAGCTAAATAATGTATACCCCTTTAAACCCCAGTTTTACTATATACAAGTGGGGTTTAAGGGGGTCAAAATTATATAGGTATGTTTACGTGATGCAAATACAAATACAATTACATTTGTATGGAACAAAAATCTATAACGAAATATTCTGTTGCGCTTCACACAGATCACTGAATCCATTACATTGATAACCGACATACAAACAAAAAAGAACTACAACTGGGGGAACCGCCTTGGAACAGTCTGCAGGAACAATTTACTTGGGGTGGGGTGCGCGCGTGTGTGTGTAGGGGGTGGGGGAGGAGGATTAGGAGGACATAATTCTTTCGGTGCCGAATTTCAGACGACACTTAACGTCTGTTTAATATATATATATATATATATATATATATATATATATATATATATATATATATATATATATATGTGTGTGTGTGTGTGTGTGTGTGTGTGTGTGTGTGTGTGGTTTTTAACAAAAAGAAAGAAGTCTTTATGTAAAGTTGAAAGACTGAATGTCAAACAGCGTAGATCCAGATGAGACGGCTTCTCATCTGGATCTATGCTATTTGTAAAAACCTTTTATTATCGCCTGTGGAAGTGAAAGAGTTCAACTAGTTTTATCTGCTCGAAATCTCCCCTTGATTCAGATGCAGCTCTAATTTACAAATGTGTTCGGTTCACGCACAGGCTTCAATCTCATGAGTGAAACATCACTGTAAAACAAAATAATCACAAAAATTGCAGAGAAATAAACTAGAAAGTTAATTGGCAACATGAAGCCAGGGCGAAAGGAAATTACAAGTTAGACCACTGTTGACCCGACTACAAACAGCAAGAACCAGGCAACAGCTTTCTAAAAGAGATTGTTGTTGGTATGGTCATTCAGTCTGAGGCCCAAATAACCGTGGTGTTACGCCTAGTGTTTATTTGTTTTAATACGAAAGATGTACTTTTAGAACTAACCAATAAAATATTAAGATAAGGACAGACGCATCTGTTTAATTAGGATGTCACTACAACTAAAACTTGTATATCAAACTAAGTGTTAATTGGTGCTCACGGCCCTTTAATGACCATCTCTGCTATAACACCTTCAAGGAAAGTACGTAAATTTCGAACAAGGTTATTTTTCAAATGGCTAGTACGCGGATCTTTTGTCACATAGTGCAACTTTGCAAGAATAATAAGGACCGAACGTCAGAAAACATACCTGCGAACAGAATAGAATAGAATAGAATTTTATTTACTGCACAACTATACCCTAAGGGTTAAAGGACATGTGCGTCCAGCGAAGATTCAGATCAGCCTGCGCATTCGCGCAGTCTGATCAGAATCTCTGCTGGGCGCATTTTGTATAACCAAGAATGCAAAGTGGCTTCATGTGGATATCGAAGACTGATTTGAGTCTTCGATGGGGGCATAAGTCAGAAGGTGCGTTTCTCATGTGCGACTGGTATGTTTCGAGAGCGACGGACTGCATGACTTTGCTGACTGGTCTACCAAAACATTACATTTTGAACTTGCCGCGAACCAGTATATGAAAATACCCAGGAAATGCCACAATCACGAATCATAGCCTTCCCTGTGCAGCAAACATTATCGAAAACACGCCTATTCAAATATATAGAAAATTTCACCTTCAAAAAAATGAAAATTTTCAGATAAAAAAACTTTGATATTTTTTTCATATTTCTGCTCAAAACATAGATTGTGGGTACTCTGTATTTTATTGTTTTGATTTTTTTTTCTGCTAAATATCGGACAAAAAACTAAACCAAGAAAGCGGAATGGAAAATAAAACAACTTGTATCTCGTTTTAACGACTTATTATTGACTTCATTGCTGCTTATGAAGAGTCTCAATAAAACCGAGCCTCCCATTTTCTAATTTTTGTTTTAACTTCCGTTCTATTTTTATTGTTTTGATTTCTTTTCTGCATATATCGGAAAGGAAATATCCCTTCCGGGGTTCCGTAGGATTCTAAACATAATGCTTCATGCTGTCGAATTCTGGATCCCTGTATACGATGGTATATCAGAATTACCGTATTTACCAAAATATTGAGACACGATGACTCCTTTATAATTACCATACTTGGTCTAAATTTTTAAAAATACATTTCAATACGTGGTGATGCGGCATATAAACACTGGGTAGGACGCACCCAATTTATCCCTGATCAGAGGCCATGTTCTGTGTCATCTGACTTGTGATTCCACTATTTGTTCAGGTCTTTCTTTATAGTACTTAGGGTAAACGCAATAAATGAAACCCGATGAAAACAAAATTTCCGTATTTACCCTAAGTACTGGAACACCCCAACTCCTTAACATACTTCTCCTAACATTTGAAAAAAAAAGTATGTTCCACTACCTGCTGATGTGTTTAAAATATTGCTGAATGAGTGGCAAACAATGTAGACCTAGACTGACTCCAATCTACAGTGACTAAATATTTTTTCTTATAATCCTGTTTGATAATTCATTAACATAATACCAAAATAACATTGCGAAAACACGCCTATTCAAATATACTGAGAATTTTACCACCAAAAACTGAAAATTTTCAGATAAAAAATTCTGATATTTTTCTTATTTCCGCTCTAAACATGGACTGTGGGTACTCGTTAGAACCGCCTCGACGAGGCGGTTCTAACGGGTACCCACAATCTATGCTTTTGAGTAGAAATAAGAAAAATAATGTATACCCCTGTAAACCCCAGTTTTACTGTATAAAAGTGGGGTTTAAGGGGGTCGAAATTATATAGGTATGTTTTCGTGATGATATCATGACTATAAAGGCTGGTCATTCAAGTGACCAGCCTTTATAGTCATGATATAATTTTGGTTGCTCAGACCTGTCTGTCCGAAAACATACGGTAAATACATGTACGCTACCGCGGTGGCTTACTGCTTCGTTGTCTGACAAATAAATTCGTTCTTGCAAGTCATTACACAAAGCAGTTGGAAAAAGATTGTTTCCATCACTGTCTGTAAGATCGGAAATTAATTGAACTAAACCGATAATGCGTCACAACTTCTAATTAGTTTTCTACAAATTCAGCTTCGTCTCGAAGAACTTATTATTTCAGACAGTTTTACCTTGCTGTCATATGTGAATACGTAAACTTAATTTTGTCAATCTGAAATATTTTATAAGCGAGCAGCGACGTCAGAAAATGCGCCTTTATACAAGTGCGTCCAGCGAAAATTCAGACCAGGCTGTCCCTTCTGTCAGTCTCATAAGAGTCTTCACTAGGTGTATTTAGGATAGCCATTAATGTAACTTTTTTCGTGTAGAGAAAGTAGACTCTGACGTAGGTTGTGTGTGTGTGTGTGTGTGTGTGTGTGTGTGTGTGTGTGTGTGTGTGTGTGTGTGTGTGTGTGTGTGTGTGTGTGTGTGTGTGTGTGTGTTTGTCAACAGCAGTGATTGCAACGTATTCGATGTTTGGTGAATTTAAAAAAAAAAAAAGAAACAAACAAACAACAACAATTTATGATAATTGTAATGAATTGCACGATGGTGAGTCGGTCCTCAGGCTAAATGACGGCTCCTTCCTCAATCTGTTTAGATGGTCAGCGCTTGACTAACCGTGCCTGTGGTCATGATGGTAGGGCTCAGCGTGGTCCTTTTTGTGGTTTTCTTGGGGTCTGTTTCTAGTTATTGACTTTACTTATCAAAATAAAATTTAACTGCTAAATTTCTTCAGCAAGGATTACGTTAAACTCCTTAGAATATTTTATAGGGTTTAACGCCGTCATTCTAAATAAATGTCCAAACATTAACTTGATTTGAAAATAAATCTGCAAGAAGATCTGTCTGAACCTGAATTTTATGGTGCCTTTTGTGGTATTAATTCAGAAAGCTTGTCGGCAAAACTGATTTTTCGGTACAATTTAAAAGGATTGTCACTCGCTACGAAAAGATAGGTTTCAACATGGATATTCTGCGGCAAACTTCATGCATAGTTATTAACTCAATTATGGTTGATAATTTTGCTTCCCTCTTTAATTATGCGACGTTGGATCGGTCCTCAGACTAAATGACGGCTCCCTCCTAAATCTGTTGCAGATGGTTAGCGCCTGATTATCAATGGAGTGGTCAGGCTCAAGGTGGTCCTGTTTGTCTTTGTCTTACGTTCTGGCTTCAGATTGTCATTGAACTCTTTGCTTTGTTTCATCACTGTATTCTTGATTATATGTTTTTCACTGTGATGTTTCACAGATGAGGTAGTTGACACTTATGCGGACCGAAAATATATTTGTAAGCTTCACGAAAACATGCCTATTTAACTTTGACTCCCTTTAACCCCACTTTTATATACTTTTATATTTTTCTTATTTCTGCTCTAGCAGCATCAACAGAAATAATTTTGTCAGTCTTAGTGTACTGATTACATTAGTCGTATTATCATAATTATTATTTCCTCCTATCTATACATCACGAAAACAGGCCTATATAATATTAACCCCCTTAAACCCCACTTTTATATAGTAAAACTGGGGTTTGCAGGGGTATACATTATTTTTCGTATTTCTGCTAAAAACATAGATTGTGCATACTCGTTAGAACCGCCTCGCCGAGGCGGTTCTAACGAGTATCCACAATGTATGTTTTGAGCAGAAATATGGAAAATATTAGAGTTTTTTATCTGAAGATTTTCAGTTTTTGGAGGTAAAATTTTCTATATATTTGAATAGGCGTGTTTTCGTAATGTTTGGAGCTGCTTCAGAATTGTGAGGTTTCGCCCATCCCACCCCCACCCCCAACCCCTACTACTGACCGTTCCAAGGCAGTTCCTCTGTTACATTTCTACTTTGTTGTTTCGTATACGGATCTCGTTTTGTCCTTTTTTGTTCCGCAGCTCTCCTTCTTTTGGTGGCTCGGGAGGGCTGTTTCTCGTGGTTTTTGTATTCCTTGGTAGTCTCATATATTTTTCAGCTTGCCATGGAGTCCTTTGTTTTGTTTCATCAAATTGTTTCTAATTATATGTGTTTCACTATGATGTTTCACATATGGGGTAGAGGACCCCTCTGCGGACCGAACACATATATTTGTAATTGGAGCTGAATCAGAATTAAGGATTATATTTTGCATGAATAAAAGTGGTTTAAGTCCCCTCTGTCCTCTTCCCCCGCCCCCCCCCCCACACACCCCGCCCCACCAGCACACACACACACACACACACACACACACACACACACACACACACACACACACACAACACCACCACCACCACTACCATAGTGGTTTTCCTACTGACCGTATCAAAGGGGTTCATCTGTTGCAGTTCTTCCCAGTAAGCATTCTACATAAATCTATAGCGGGCCGTTATCGGCCCGTCAGGGTAGCTGACGGGCCGATAACGGCCCGCTATAGATTTATAAAGAATGCTAGCTGGATTCTAAGTTTGTGTGTCTGTGGTTTCATATGTGACGTTTGTTTTGTCATTCTTTGTTCCTCATCTCTCCTTGTTTTTTGGTGTCTCGGGAGATCTGTGTTCCGTGATAATGGCATTTCCTGAGTATCTTCACTTATAAATTTGTTATGATCTGCTTCGAAGTAGACTGAACCATCGGACCCCGCCTCTCAAGTGAGTGGTGAACGTACAACTTCGTGCCTCCACCAGCTGTCTACGACTATTGGGGATTCACAGTTCCCCAGATACCACTGAATGAATCGAAAGTGCAAGAAACGACACGAGAGGCAGTATTTTCGTCACAATTTACATCAGGCCATATATATAATCATGACCTGCAAATATTTTTACGTCCTACAAAATCGAACTAGTTGCGGTGGCAACAAGCACCCAAGACATATACGTTGCAGCCCTTGAATAACAAAAAATATATAGTACTTACTCGCTAAATCGATTCCTTGGAGGCATCTTGCTGATATCAAAACGATTGCAAAAGTTAATCAGAACTCTAAATACATTGGCATTAAAGAAAATAAAAACTACTTTATTTCATCATGACAATATGTAAGTAAGATACGAGAATCGCTGAGACGAAACGCATGATATCACGTGTTTACATGGAAGAGAATAAACAGAAGAATTCCAACAAGTCCTTGAATCCTTGAAGACAGCACATTACATGGAAGAGAATAAACAGAAGAATTCCATTAAGTCCTTGAATCCTTGAAGACAGAACACTAAATGAGCTGGGGAATAGCATTTCCTACAAAATTGCACGTGCGCCCAGTGAAGACTCCAGATATTTACGATAAATACGGTAATGTTAATAATACAACGTGCGAATAGCAAAGAGACACATATTAGGAATATGACTATAACACTTTAGTGAGATGTGATCCACTTGTATCTCTCATTAAAAAAAAAAAAACAATAATGTTGCAAATAATGAAATTGTTAATAATACGAGCCGAAACGTCAGAAATCGTACATTTGGACATGTGCGTCCAACGAAGATTCAAATCAGCCTGCGCATTCGTTCAGTCTGATGAGAGTATAAGTTGTCCGCTTGAAGAAACTTTGCATCCTTGTCTATCCAAAATGCGTCTGGTGAAGATTCTGATCAGCCTGATCTGAATCTTTGCTGGGCGCAAATGTCCAAAAGTACGCTCCCTGACGTTGTGGTTCAAATAGTTTCCACATACAGAATGTTATAAACAGAAGTGCTAATGTTCTAACAGGTTGTTATTTTTCTATGAAGAATCCTGATCAATGACAGACAGCTTAGCTTGTTATTTATGACCGTCTGTCCTCAATAGCCAATCTTTACACACCATTGCCAAGAACTGTGAAATGTGACAAGACTTAAATAATAGGCATTACACGTGTGGAAAGCTGCAAAATGGTTCTTACGTAGTTGTTTTGCGAAATACGTGCATTTAGGAACAGGCATACAGGAATGAACAGATCAGGCTGTACATTCACGTAGACTGTTTAGGTCCATCGCTGTCCGATCACAGAATCAGGAAAAACTGTAGACATAATCAACGGACAGCAAAGGCCCTAGAAACCTTTGGTCATGCACAGGATGGTCCGAGGACAAATTTTTCAGAAAAATTTATACGCCTATATGGAATATATATTTCTTAGCAATAGCTTCAACCAATTTTGAAAACAAGAGTTCTGGTATTTTTTCATTTCTCCACATAACATAGAGGCAATTCTTAAAAGGTGCCCAAAACATGTTTTGGTAGAAAAATCGGAAAAATACTTTTCATACCTTCATATCTACAGCTCAGACTGTTTCCAGTCTTCAGTGACTATTTGTTTCCTTCTAATCCTGCCTGATAATCCATCGAAACAAAACCAGAATAATGGCTAGGGTAATGACCAACTTTATAGTCATGATATTATTTTGGTTTTATTTTAGTGGGCTATCAAACAGGAGTATATGAAAAAAAAAACTATTTAGTCACTGGAGACTGGAGCCAGTCTAATCTACAGCTATGTAATTAAACATGGGAAATGATAAGCTTATTTGAAAGTTGCAAAAGTATGTAAATTTCGCATAATAATATACAGACCCTGTTTTCATTGTATCAGATTGGGGAGCATGGGTGTGCAAATAATATAGACTTAACGTGATGGGTTTCTTGACACGGCACCCCGACAGAGGGCAGGACAGTAAGTAAAGAACGTTCTTGATCATATTGTACAAATGTGTTTAAATACACAGAAAGGCAATGATCAGGAATCGATACAACTACCTACCACCCTCCGTCCAAGACACCACAGGGAAAGAAGGACGCACTTAAAGCAACGACGTACACCACAATCGGAACACTACAAGCAGAAAGCCAAAAGGACAGTTTCTTTTCCAAAAATTGGCCAAACGGGCTATCCAAAATAAAAATTTCACCAGGACATACATGAAAAGACGTACAATGACAGAAATAGTAAACCACAACAAAAGCACCACTTTGGAACTGTCAATAAAAACTTCACTGTGGGGCTTAAATCGATTTTACGTGGCCACAACCCTCGTCCTTAGTTCTGCCGTGGTATACACAAGACATTTGTTCAGTACACGTGAAGGGTTTCTGGTATCTGGTTATCTGATGGTCTTTTCCTTTGTCCAGTCTGTGGATTGCCAATGATCAATGGTTTCTTCAGGCGGACAGCGAAGACGGCACGGATTGATCTTCGCTGAGCATTACCTCATCTTTTCTGGGGCGATATTTCAGTACAGCTCGTAATGTTTATTGGTGTCATAAACCAATCCGCTCTTTAATTAAGAGACACATGTAAGAAGTGTAAACTAAGATCAGTTATAAAAATGTGCACTGTACTGAGAGATATAAATATCACCTTCCTGTCGGCACATACCCGGAAATGACACACTACATTTATCAAAGGAGCAGTTCAAGAAAGGTTTGCATCATTTTTCTATGCAACCAGTATACCGTCGTTTTGATACGTCATAAGGTCCACAAATGAGTCTCTTGGAATTTTTGGATAACTACGATGGAGAGTAAGGATGGCCGAATATTTAGGTTAACTAAGGTAAGGTGGAGTCATACTAAAATATTATGTGTGCAATTAAGGTTGTCGCTATCTTGACGTGCCCTGATTTTTATAACTGGGATGAGTTGCATAAGGCGAGCGTAACAGAGCGCTTCATAGCGCTTGGCTATGCAACGGTACGTTACCAAAAAAAGCGCTTTGAGGCGCTTCGTAACTGTGTTTGGAGCTGACTCGCTGTCTGAAACAGAACGTTGCATAGCAACCAGACAAAACAAAATGGCGGCGCCCGACGTAGTAAGTGCCCGTTTTAAGAAATTAATTTTCTTGTTGTTGCTGCTGTTCTTGGAAAAAGTGCATTGTGCATAAATGACCACAGAACACAAAACCAATCGCTAAAGCTGTTGGATGAATGGCAAAATGGCTGCCATGCCTATATATGGTAAAAACCTTTAAAAATCTTCTTCTCCATAACCAAATAAGCCCTGGGTCCTAATCTTTGCACAAATTACGGGGGACAGGAGATTTACCAAAACTGCTCAAATGATGGTTCTATGTTGACATTTGACCTTTTTGCCTCCAAGGTCAAATTTGCTTCCCTATTTGTGTGGGACATATACATTTATATTGAAAGTATCGAAGTGACTTGTAGATCAACAGTAGTTAAAATTGTTCTGATTGGAAATCTAAGATGGCCATCATCTGGTTTATATTTATAATATTTCCCTGCCACTGTGCTGTTTACATGTATAAAATCATGATTTTTCAGAAACCACTTAGCCAATTTCCATCAAATTTCACATTGATCCTTCTATTGAAATGTGATTGATAGTTTATTCAAATGATCATGCTCCATTGACTGTCAGGCCCATATATTCTTCTTCAAAACTAAGAACTGCTCAAATGATGATATTTTCATTAGTTGCGATGATAGGATTGGAAAAATGTTGCATAACATCTGCATGTCTGCAGTGGCTATGTCATTCAGGTGAGCGAACCGTGGCCCGTGGGCCTCTTGTTCTTTTTTGTTTGTTTTTTTTCTGCTCTTCTTCATGTTTGTTATGTTTGAACATATAAGTTTCTACTTTCGCTATATAGTAATCTAATGTTATAATTAGTATATATTGGTAGATATGTCACATGAATACGTTAACATATTTACAACCTTGTGCCGTTATCGGATATGTTCAATTATATGCATGAGGAGAGGAACTTCATAAGCAATTTGCTTTCGTTCCAATCCTAGTATTTTGTATATCGTTATATTTATTGATGTGCCATTAACTCTGAATAAAATATGTTTAAACTAACTAAGCAAGTACCGCTAGCTTTTTACGAGAAATTCGCAGTTTGAAAATCGTGTCATTTTGGCAGACATTTTAAAAAACGCTCCCATCAAACGGATCGTTGCATAGCAAGAACAAATCGGTACAGGGCGCTACCTGAAAGCGTTTCCTTATGCAACTCACCCCTGGATTACAACGAAACAAGACGATTTTGTCTGAGCCTATGATTATCGTTATAAAATTGGAGAACTGACTTGCATCTAGACATCTATATATCAGCTAATTGCTTTGTCGAACAGTAGTTTCCGTTAAATATTCGAACACCTTATCTCCTTACCAAACCTGCCCTTCATTTGAACATGTCCATTTTGCTACATTACGAAAACACGGCTATTCAAATATATTGAAAATTTTACAACCAAAAAAGGAAAATTTTCAGATAAAAAATTCTGACATTTTTTCATATTTATTCTCAAAACATAGATTGTGGGTACTCGTTAGAACCGCCTCGCCTCGCCGAGGCGGTTCTAACGAGTACCCACAATCTATGTTTTTTGAGCAGAAATAAGAAAAATAATGTATATTCCTGTAAACCCAAGTTTTACTATATAAAAATGGGGTTTAAGGGCTTCAATATTATATAGGCATGTTTTCGTGACGATCTATTGATATTTCTAAAACTGTTGGATGAATGGCAGTTAATGTAGACCCTAATCAGACGTTGCGTTCTGTGGTATTTGATCTGGGTGTACTTTGTTTACTCAAGCGTGTCTGTCCGAATGTTTAAGGTAAACACGATAGGTAAGTCGACATAGTAATAACCTAATTTGTAGGAGCGTCCAGCAAATTTTTTGCTATTGCGATTGGATTTCTGAAGTGCAGCGGTTTAAACAAAATTAGTTTTATTGCACAATGCTATGATATTTCCTTCTGCGGTTTGTCATACTGACATATCTAGACACAGTTAATACTAGACTGGCAGCAGTCTCCAGTGACTATTTTTGTTTTCTTATTATCTGTTTAATAATCCACTCAAATAAAACCAAAGTAATGTCAAGACCATAAAGGCTGGTCACTCTAGTTTAAAAAATATATATTGTCACTGGAGACTGGATCCAGTCTAAGTTAATACCGTCATACCGCTGAATAACATAATATTTGGCAGTGACATGATATATCAGATTTAGATTCTGCGGATAAGAAGACTGGCCTTGATATTTTGTCTATGCAATAATATGTATTGTGTCCCTTAAGGGGAAGTGATAAACTGTCAAGGGAGGCAACTCTGTTCAAGTTGTTTTGCATCCCTTCCGAAAAAGGATCTACTCTAAACTGGGAGCAAATTCGTTTCTTAGAGAGTAGACCCCTTTTCAGAAGACGACTGGTGTACATGAACGCAAACAGGAAATCACAAAAGTTGTCTCCCTTGTTAACAATGGCGGAACATCTACCATGGCCCTGTTGTTCAAAGCATCATTAGCTTAACGAGCTAGTTAATTACAAACTCGTTAATTATTGTAGCTAAGATAATTTTAAATACATTGATATTTGTGCTTCAAAAATGTGGGTAGCTTTTGCAATGCATGCAAAAGCTACTCACCTTTTTTTAGCAAAAAATATCAATGCATTTGCCATATTTCAAGATAGAAATGTTCGCAAACTTCGCAAAGTTTTTAACAACTAGGCCCAGGTGTATTCAGTCCCTGAATATTATCTATAAACGTCAACTCTTGTGCCATTAATTGTGCAGAAATCTCTGAATTCATGTCCCCAGATAATTACCAAAATAACAGAAATGGTCCGAAAAAAAGATATGGTCCTATTTAAGAAATGATTGAATACGAGTCCATTTGCTTTCTTTGATTTGTGAACACTATATTTGCGAAGATTCATTTTTACTTTGTTCTGCTGACACAACTTCCAGTAAAGGATTCAATTAGATTCCATTAGATTGAACAAATTGTCTTTGATACCTCAGTGTTTGATTGTGAATTTTCCTTTCAGGTTTAATTATCTGTACCTAATGCGGGAAAAAGATTCTAAAAGAGGCTGGCGAATTGTGAAGCTACTAGTTAACGTGTGCATCCATGCAGACTGGCCAAGACACTAACACATCAAGGACGTCGGAGTTTTGTGTTGACAAACAGCATATCGGGCAGTCAAGTGTCTTCACTGACCGCATTCAACATTCAAACCACTTTGTGAGCGTATATATTTTTGGAAACTACCGTCGGACATGTATGTCCATCGAAGACTAACATCAGCTAGCGCATCCTCACAGTCTGATCAGTCTTCGCAAGGTTGTCTGTGGTCATCCAAGAACCCAAGGTTTCTACTGGACAGCGAAGAGTTTGATCAGACTGCGCGATGCGCTGGCTTATCAGAGTCTTCTCTGAGCGCACACTGAAGTCCTAAGGTTCGTTTTATCATATTGCAGACCATTTTGTACTGTTGCGTGTGCACGGCATATTTAATTTACTAACGTGACGTCCGTGCTTGTGATCCCAGAGGACCTCATTAGCCCAATTTCTACAATTCCGGTTGCATGTTCTATTTCCATTTGTCATGCACAAAGACAAAACTTTATCATGTTTTTCAGCAGGAACCTTGAATTGTCAACATTTTAATTGCAGCACTTAGAAAGGAGTTTCGACAAAGAGAAATAAATATGCTTTAGTTCAATACGCACATCCCAAGTGGCATATAAGAAGTATATGCCACTTCGCACATCCGGAGTGCATTTTACAGTTAAGTCCCATAAACGAAGACCAAAACGATTAACTTGTGTTTTACTGTTCTAACCATTCAGTATCCGGACACCTTCTGCCTTAGCCGTAGTAATCCTGAACTTTGAGGGGTGATTGGGTGAGGCCAAGGTGTCGTGTAGCTTGTGTCACCAGGGCGCCAAACTGATACAGTTGGGCAAGGCCTGCTGTCCTTGCTAGAGGTAAGGGTAGAAGGGGAATGTTTTTATTTCTTCCATTTCGTCACTTTCATACAGCAGGGCAGTGATCGCTCATCCATCAAGTCCATCGTTTTCTCCGGATATCCGATTCCTTCAACATGTATGACCATCAGAGGCCAACATCTACCAAAAATCGTTTTGTTTCTTTAGCATTCAATAGTCAATCATTCTGCTACACCTGTCTTGAATATTGTTTTACTTTTTTATACTTCCTACGAAAGCATTTTTTTATTGCAATCACAATATCTAGTTTAATTTTTAGATGTTTTCAATAGATCAAAATCCCGTAATGAACTTTTATCCATTTCAGCAAACATTCCTTTATGTACCAGTTTTGCTTACCTTTGATATTTAAGCCAGTGAAAATATTTTCCTAGTATACTTTGGTCGTTTTCCGAAAAAAACAAACAAACGATCAGCTCTTTGAACGGTCAAATCTGTTATCTTTTCTACAGCCGCATCTACTGATAACTGAGCCGCGACTTGAGAAAACGTCCTTCTGACATGTGCGCCCAAGGAAGACTCAAATCAGCCTGTGCATCCGCGCAGGCTGACCAGAGTCTTCATTGTCCGCATGAAGAAACTTTGCGTCTTTGGCTATCAAAAATGCTCAAAATGAAGATTCTGATCAGACTGTGCGAATGCATAGGATTATCACAATATTGGCAGGACGACGATCTTTTCAATATTTGCAGGGTGCACACGTCCAAAGGTACATTTCCGACGTTGCGGCTCAAATTGCCATCTAACGTGCGTTTCATTTAGTTGTTGTTTTTTTTAATTTCCTTGGAACATTTCGTTTCGTTTAACCCTTGTCCTGCTGAGCCCGGGTATACCCTGCATTTGTAAACAGTGTAGATCCAGATCAGTTGGCTTCTAAAGAAGCCTGGAGAAGCCGACTGATCTGAATCTGCACTGTTTGCCATTTAGTATCTGAATTTATATCAGAATATCTGGATCAAGGAATCTGATTGGCTGAGAATTATAAGTGGGCGTGGCATCTTAATCTATTCAGCATGACAAGGGTTAATCTGTATGAAGTTTTATAGAAGTGATTTTTTTCTCTTTCTTAAGAGTAAAAATAAATACAGCAAATGCAGTTTTAAGAAGTCTACTAATTAACAGATAATGAGTGACACACAAACCGATAATTAAGACTATTTCCAGTCATCTGTACAAAAAAGGTCAGATTCGTGACACAAGGAATACAGAACACGGAATATTTTATTCAGCATCATATAATGTCAATAGCCTATAATAGCTAAATAGTAAGAGGACGTTTACAGCCAAGCAAAATGTCCCATGTGAATGATTGTACAATAGATAGATAGATAGATAGATAGATAGATAGATAGATAGATAGATAGATAGATAGATAGATAGATAGATTTTTAACATCTCGTCCATATACTGTTCTTAACATCTACATATCGCTAAGAAAACGTTTAAGTTCATGTAAGAGTCTGAAGTACACAACGGCGACTATAATGTTTATTGTAATTTTATTTCCACAATACCATGATCAACAATTATATCAAAGTAAATACAGTATAACCTCAATGGCTCGAACACGGATGGCTCGTTTACCGTGGATATTCGAACTCTTTTTTCAGTCCCTACAAAATTCTTACAATAGCCCAAGAAAACAAATATTCAGGGATTTTTTTCTTATTTTATCATGAAATTGTATGTTGTGTGTACTCATTAGAATCGCCTCATCGACGCGATTCTAATGAGTACACTCAACATACAATCATTGTGTTGAAAAGCGAAAAGATTTCCCTAAATTATCGCTATTTGCTTCCTGAACTGGTGCCATGATTAACCCTCAGTGGCTCGAACTACCAATGTCTCGAACGAATTTCCATGGTCCAAAAGATGTTCGAGCCATTGAGGTTCGACTGTAAGTGCCCAGTGTCGATATTGTTTCTGATATCCACTACAAAATACCAATACTGACCGAGGCGATAGCCGAGGTCAATGCTAGTATTCAATGGTGGATATCAACATCATATCTATTACCTCAGTAGTCAACAATTGTTTTATTATATAGTTTGTCTTTTAACTTGATAACTGTTGCAATAACAGTCAACATCAGATCCCATTACTATAAAAAGGGCGCGTAAACCTCGACGTCACTACTGGCGACGACACTAAAGGTTACTATCTAATTTTAGAAACTAATATACACTGTAAGGCGCGTGCAAGCCAGTGTATGGGCTACAGGCGGCTCTGAGCCAATTAAACTCAATCTATTTATATCTTGTGTAATAAAGCCGATTAAAGTAATGTAACAAATTAACCTTAACGTGAGAAAACGTGCGTCCAACATTTACACATGTCAGCCTGCACAACTGCGCAGTCTGATCAGAGTCTTCTTTCTCCGAATGAAGAAATTTTGCGTCCTTTGTTATCCAAAATGCTCTCAGTGAAGATTCTGACCAATGGCGAATGAGCAGGCTGATTTGAATCTTTGCTGGGCGCTCATGCCCAAAGGTACGTTTTCTGACGTTGCGGCTCAAATAAAGATCGACGGTTAGTGCATAGCACGTGAAGAATTGTCTGAAAATTTTAGTGAAATTTATTGAACTTAAATTTTGTTTATAGTGCCAAATGTTATCTAGAGTGTTTTTGTTTTTGTGATACGAGTAGCAAAACAAAAGTACGAATGAGCAAATTGGGACAAAATTAGCTGTATAAGATCGGATTGGCTTTAATTAATCAGAAGATAAGAGAACCTTAAGTTTATTAATCTCTTGTTGTCATATATGTGGCACTTACCTCCGATCTATTCAAAACAAGACACGCACACAGGTTTCCGGGACAAGGTATTCAGTGAACAAACATGATAAACCTATTACAACTTACTGACCGAGATTAATTCATTAAGCCAAGTTTATATTTTCAACTTGAGTGTGTCACTAATTCTATAAAGTTGTCTGTATTATAATGTTTCCATTTTACATAACGAAACATACCTATATAATTTTGACCCCCTTAAACCCCACATTTATATAGTAAAACTGGGGTTTACAGGGATATGCATTATTTATATTATTTTTGCTTAAAACATAGATTGTGGGTACTCGTTAGAACCGCCTCTCAGAGGCGGTTCTAACGAGTACCCACAATCTGTGTTTTGAGCAGAAATATGAAAAAATTCAGAGTATTTTTATCTGAAAAATTTCAACTTTTGGAGGTGAAATTTTCTCTATATTTGAATAGGTGTGTTTTCGTAATGAAGTTGTTTTTAGTCAAATGTTGATCATACGTTCTTTTACAGCAATTTCCAGACGATACATGTTAACAAGAGGGGTTGTAAATTGTTTTATTTTCATTTTGCAATGGAAGATTTTCGGCATAAAAAATGTGCTCTACCATAATATAGACTTTATAAGAATAGTGCAAGTTAATGATCCTGAGCTTACACAAGTTTACATGTACGTGACAGTTAAGATAGAGTTTGGAACTCTGTGCGAATCGTCCATTTTGTGCAAATCATCCTCCCGTATATCTGAATTTTTACAACGTCAGTTTCATCTCCTACCAAAGTAACAGAAACTTCATCTCTAATTGCCATCGATTAGCCTTTGTTTATATTTTCAGTATTCATTTTGAGGTTTGCAATAAATATCAATACTTATCAGCATGACGATCTTAGATTTTAACCCATTATGCCGAGTGGACTCTTCTGTCATAACTCTTTGGACCAGTCTATTTCCAATAGAAGGGGTGTATGGTTAGTTTTTATTATTACCATGTTTTATAGAAATTTCTGTATTTAATGCAAATAGTGTAGACCCTGATCAGACGCCGCGTTCTGCGGCGTCTGATCTGAGTCTACATTATTTGCCAGTGTCCCTTTAATGGGACGCTAGGCATAAATGGGTTAAAAGCAATCACTTAGTAACTTTTTTTTAGTGTCATCGCGCAATTTGACCATGCCTTCCCTGCCCGCTAACAGACTCGATTTATACTGCTTTAATATAGGAATAAACATAGACGTCCTTGATTGGGCTGTGTGAATACGCATGCTGATCTGGGCATTGTTGTATCTTGATGCCATAAGATCTTTCCCGTTAGGTTGTCATTACCCCACCCCGAGGCACAAAAACAAGGAGAGTTGAGGAACAAAAAATGGCCTACCAAACGCCATATACGAAACCACAGACGCGCAAACCTTCAAAGGGGTTAGCCTCCCTTTTGAAATGGAGTCTGCTTTAAAGGGAAACAATTTGCTCCACACCCCTTTTCAGAAGGGACTTGATGTACATGTAGGCAAATGGGAACATACAAAAAGTATGTCTACCTTGGCGGAAAATCTACCAAGTGCAACCACTCTCAAGATGAACTTACCTTTTTCCTTTACTCCTCTGTTGTGGCTTGTCCATCGTTATCCTAATTGCTTATTTGTACAGAACACGAATCGGCATCCTTTACCTGAATCGAAATCTGCTACATTTTCACAGCTCTTGATCAGAAACAACTCCGGACCAGATAAATATAATTTATCTTATTTCTTCTTGGAACGTTTTATTATTAGAATGACACCAACTATGAAAACACTTGTTTTAGATACTCACATTAGGAAAACAAGCCTAATCAAATATACTGAAAATTTTAACCACCAAAACATGAAAATTTTCAGATAAAAATTCCTGCTCAAAACATAGATTGTGGGTATTCGTTAGAACCGCCTCGCCGAGGCGGTTCTTACGAGTACCCACAATCTATGTTTTTGAGCAGAAATAAGAGAAATAATGTATACCCATGTAAACCCCAGTTTTACTATATAAAAGTGGGGTTTAAGGGGGTCAACTTTTCGTGATGAGATATAGTCTCGCGGAAGTTATTTTCTAGCCAGCTGACTAAGAAATAAGAAACATCAAATTATATTATTAGTTGAAATAACCTCTTGTCTAGAGCTAGGCCGGTCTTTAGATGTGAAAAACAAACAATCTGATTGAAGCTAATGACAGATAAAATCAAAGCTTAGAAATGGCTCCAGACAACTTATTTTAGAGATGAAAACACGTTCGAGTTGGTAATTCTGTTCAGGAAATTAATGAGTTCAGGAGTTGAAGAGCCGTAACCTGAGAAAAGGATCTTTCGGGCAGGTGTGCCCAGCTAAGACTCAAATCATTCTGCGCTTCCAAGACATTTGTCCAGTCTTCGCTGCCCGCCTGTCAAGCAATATTCTTGGCAATCAATAAAGCGGCTAGCAAAGATGCTGTTCGCACTGCGAGGATCTTAAGACTGGTACGAGTCATCGTGGGCGCGAATATCCTAACGTACATTTTCTCACGTTTAGTTCAATAAGAATTAACTGGTCGAGATAAGTCTAATTAGAGTCCAAACTGAGACTTTAGAGATACGTACATGCATACTCTGGAGTCCTGAGATGTAGACGAAGTAAATCCCGTGCCGCCTGAAACAAGCGGTCTACAGCGTTAGAAATTAGACCTTATGCGAGCAGTGAACGCCAAGACCCGCTGTCAAATGAACGTCGTCAGTGTACATCGTTACAGTCTGCAGCACCAAGGGATTCTTTAAGTGGACAAAGAAGGCCCTTTTCAGACAACGCGAGCACGCAGTCTGACCTGGGCATTCGTAGCCCGCATGGATTATGAACCTATGCATATGGCAAAAATACCCTTTTCAGTTTCTTGTGCGTCAAGTAATCAGTATTCATAGCTCCAGATAAGATGTTTTTTGAACCGAAATGTACTGATATATGTTCATATTTTCTAATTTCTTCCTGAAAACATATGTTCAGGTACTCATTAGAAGCGCCTCGATGAGGCGCTTCTAATGAGTACCCAAAACATATGTTCTTGTGGAGAAGAAAGAAAAATGTTATGTGGATACCTACTCTTTTCTGAAGCTATGGTATTCTTGCTGAAATTGGAAGTCAAAGACAATTCACAAAAAAGCATATTTCATGGCGTGTGTTTGTCATTTAATTAAAACTATGGAAATAAATGATAACAAGCCTATAGTTTTATCACAGGAGACGTGTAAATACAAGACTGTTTCCGAGGAGATGCACCACAGGCGTAGCGCTCTCAGTACGTACATTACGCCAAACCTTTACGACATCCTTTGCATACAATTATATGTAAAATTATATTTACGTGCCTACGCTTTACATTGACAGTAAATATGTATAGGTTATTGCATAGTTTTAAATTTCGAGCCGTCAGGCGAGAAATTTAAAACATACAATAACCGATTTGTCGCAATAACCCTTTTGGACCATATCTTATAGATGCCATAATGAGACTCACCGCAGTGTGCACTGATCATGTATTTAATCAAGGATATCACGTTTCATTTAATGACTTATTGCGACAGGTTACAGATACTCATCCCCCGTCCCCCAATATATAAATTACAGAGCACAGCATTGAGATCGACGGAAAACGAAGCCCTTTTAGTCCTGCAGGCCAAAACAACTGTAGACCTGATGAGACGGCTCATAATGAGCCGTCTCATCAGGATCTTCACTGTTTGCTATATTGTTTTCATTCCTGACCGAGACCCCTATTTGGAACAATCGTTCTGACCAACTTTCAGAGTACACTTCAGAAACTCACGGATGAAAGGATTAAATTGAAGTAGAATGTTCAGCTTAAAACAAGTAAATTACGAGCTATTTTTGCACTACTTGTCTCATCCTACAAGAGATCACTTCTAATTATTATTTAAGGAATTAAAACAAAAGAATTGCCCTCATGACAGAGCAACTAAGGAATATGGAGGTAATCGAGAAAGGCAACAATTCTGGAATACGGCTGTCTCTTGGCATCGAATGAGGGTTTATTGACATGAATAAAACGTTCTCTGAACCGAATAAACAAATATAATTATATTTTTTGTCATTTTATCAAAATGTATGCCCCCCATAAATGCATTTACGTAATGTGACCGTATGACGTCATCCCAATCATTTGTTCGGTACTTTCATCAACCCATTTTAGAATGGCGACTCACATGCAGAGCCAGGGTCTCCAATGTTTGCAAATAGTTCAACCATTTTTCTCTAGGAACATCTAAATCCCATAGCCTGATATACTTCTATAGTATGTATTAGCTTGTATTCTGTTTACCACCTTCTGACACTAGAATATTGTCGTTATTGAAATTGCGTTAATGTCTAGACTTAATATCCTGCAGGAAAGTAAATATTTAACGGGTTTTGTTTCATAAATATATTACTTCAAAACATGTCTCATAACTGAAGCAGATGGCTAGGAAAAATATGATGCACCATTCGATAAAATGGGGCTAATGTCATATTCAAATAGACGGGGATCCAGCTCTGCGCTTTCTATTCTTCGACATGATGTTCAACGTTCGGAAAAGTCCAGTATGCCTTACGATCATTGAAGGCCCAGATCAGCATGCAATTCAGTGCAAGTCTGTTCAAGGCATTTGATGCTCGTCCATATATTCTACAGTATCTACTGAGTCGGTCAGCTGACAACGTAGTCCCAGGTTCGCGCAGGCTGATCTGAGCTACGTTGTCCGCAAATTGCGTATGGTCCCTTTTTGTTCGAAGAGGAAGGGAAAAACAAACAAAGCCTACCAATGTCACCAAAAGGAAGAGCAAACAAACATAGCCTACCAATGGCCGAGAGGAAGAAAAAACAAACATCGCCTATCTATGACACCGAGAAAAAGAAAAAAACAAACATATCCTACCAATGTCACCAAGAGGAAGAGCCAAAAACAAAAAAAAAAAAAAAAAAAAAAAAAAAAACATAGCCCACAAATTACACCAAATGAAAGATGAAAGAGCAGACAAACATATCATAACAATGTCACCAAGAGGAAGACCAAACAAACACAGCCTATCAATGACACCAAGAGGACAAGCAAACAAACATAGCCTACCAAAGTCACCAAGAAGAAGAGCAAACAAACATAGCCTACCAATGACACCAAAAGGAAGAGTAAACAATTATAGCCTACCAATGACTGAAAGAGAAAGAGCAAACAATTATAGCCTACCAATGACACAAAGACGAAGAGCAAACAAACAAAGCCTACCAATGATACCAAGAGGAAGAGCAAACAATTATAGCCTACCAATTACACAAAGAGAAAGAGCAAACAATTATAGCCTGCCAATGACACAGAGAGGAAGAGCAAACAAACAAAGCCGACCAATGATACCAAGAGGAAGTGCAAAAAAACTATAGCCTACCAATGACACAAAGAGAAAGAGCAAACAATTATAGCTTACCAATGACACAAATAGGAAGAGCAAACAAACAAAGCCTACCAAAGTCACCAAGAGGAAGAGCAAACATAGCATATCAATGTCAGCAAGAGGAAGAGCAAACAAACAAAGCCCACCAATGTCACCAAGAGGAAGAGCAAACATAGCATATCAATGTCAGCAAGAGGAAGAGCAAACAAACAAAGCCTACCAATGTCACCACGAGGAAGAGCAAACAAACATAGCCTATCAATGTCACCAAGAGGAAGAGCAAACAAACACAGCCTACCAATGACACCAAGAGATAGAGCAAACAAACATAATCTATCAATGTCACCAAGGGGAAGAGTAAACAAACATAGTCTACCAATGACACCAAAAGGAAGAGCAAACAAACATAGACTACTAATGACACCAAGAGATAGAGCAAACAAACATAGTCTATCAATGTCACCAAGGAGAAGAGCAAACAAACATAGTCTACTAATGACACCCAGAGATAGAGCAAACAAACATAGCCTACCAATGACACCAAGAGATAGAGCAAACAAACATAGCTCACCAATGACACCAAAAGATAGAGCAAACAAACATAGCCCACCAATGACATTAAGAGATAGAGCAAACAAACATAGCCTACCAATGACACCAAGAGATAGAGCAAACAAACATAGCCTATCAATGTCACCAAGAGAAAGACCAAACAAACATAGCCTACCAATGAAACCAAAAGGAATAGTAAACAATTATAGCCTACCAATGACACAAAGAAAAAGAGCAAACAATTATAGCCTACCAATGACACAAAGACGAAGAGCAAACAAACAAAGCCTTCCAATGATACCAAGAGGAAGAGCAAACAATTATAGCCTACCAATGACACAAAGAGAAAGAGCAAACAATTATAGCCTACCAATGACACAAAGAGAAAGAGCAAACAATTAAAGCCTACCAATGACACAGAGAGGAAGAGCAAACAAACAAAGCCGACCAATGATACCAAGAGGAAGTGCAAAAAAAAAACCATAGCCTACCAATGACACAAAGAGAAAGAGCAAACAATTATAGCTTACCAATGACACAAAGAGGAAGAGCAAACAAACAAAGCCTACCAATGTCACCAAGAGGAAGAGCAAACAAACAAAGCCCACCAATGTCACCAAGAGGAAGAGCAAACATAGCATATCAATGTCAGCAAGAGGAAGAGCAAACAAACAAAGCCTACCAATGTCACCACGAGGAAGAGCAAACAAACATAGCCTATCAATGTCACCAAGAGGAAAAGCAAACAAACATAGACTACCAATTACACCAAAAGATAGAGCAAACAAACATAGCCCACCAATGACACTAAAAGATAGAGCAAACAAACATAGCCTACCAATGACACCAAAAGATAGAGCAAACAAACATAGCCCACCAATGACACTAAGAGATAGAGCAAACAAACATAGCCTACCAATGGCACCAAGAGATAGAGCAAACAAACATAGCCTATCAATGTCACCAAGAGGAAGAGCAAACAAACATAGCCTACCAATGACACCAAAAGGAAGAGTAAACAATTATAGCCTACCAATGACACAAAGAGAAAGAGCAAACAATTATAGCCTACCAATGACACAAAGACGAAGAGCAAACAAACAAAGCCTACCAATGACAAAAAGAGAAAGAGCAAACAATTATAGCCTACCAATCACACAAAGAGGAAGAGCAAACAAACAAAGCCTACCAATGACACCAAGAGGAAGAGCAAACAATTATAGCCAACCAATGACACCAAGAGGAAGAGCAAAGAAACAAAGCCTACAAACAAACACAGTCTACCAATGAAACCAAGAGAGAGAGAGAGAGAGCAAACAAACATAGCCTACCAATAACACCAAGAGGAAGAGCAAACAAACATAGCCTACCAATGACACCAAGAGAGAGAGCAAACAAACATAATCTATCAATGTCACCAAGAGGAAGAGCAAACAAACATAGTCTACCAATGACACCAAGAGAAGAGTGCACAAACCACGCCTACCAACGTCACCAAGAGGAAGAGCAAACAAACATCGTCTACCAATGACACCAAGAAAAGAGCAAACAAACCACGCCTACCAATGTCACCAAGAGGAAGAGCAAATAAACATAGCCTACCAATGACACCAAGAGAAGAGCAAACAAACCATGCCAACCAACGTCACCAAGAGGAAGAGCAAACAATCATAGTGTACCAATGACACCAAGAGATAGAGCGGACATTATAGCCTACCAATGACACCAAGAGGAAGAGCAAATAAACATAGCCTACTAATGACACCAAGACATAGAGCAAACAAACTTAGCCTATCAATGTCACGAAGAGGGAGAGCAAACAAACATAGTCTACCAATGATACCAAGAGAAGAGCAAACAAACCACGCCTACCAACGTCACCAAGAGGAAGAGCAAACAAACATTGTCTATCAATGACTCCAAGAGAAGAGCAAACAAACCACGCCTACCAATGTCACCAAGAGGAAGACCAAACAAACATAGTCTACCAATGATACCAAGAGAAGAGCAAACAAACCACGCCTACCAACGTCACCAAGAGGAAGAGCAAACAAACATTGTCTACCAATGACACCAAGAGAAGAGCAAACAAACCACGGCTACCAACGTCACCAAGAAAGGAACAAAACATAGTCTACCAATGGCACCAAGAGAAGTGCAAACAAACTTAGCCTATCAATGTCACGAAGAGGGAGAGCAAACAAACATAGTCTACCAATGACACCAAGAGAAGAGCAAACAAACCACGCCTACCAACGTCACCAAGAGGAAGAGCAAACAAACATTGTCTACCAATGACACCAAGAGAAGAGCAAACAAACCACGGCTACCAACGTCACCAAGAAAGGAACAAAACATAGTCTACCAATGGCACCAAGAGAAGTGCAAACAAACCACGCCTACCAACGTCAGCAAGAGGAAGAGCAAACAATCATAGCCTACCAATGACACCAAGAGAAGAGCAAACAACCAACGCCAACCAACGTCACCAAGAGGAAGAGCAAACAAACATAGTCTACCAATGACACCAAGAGATAGAGTGAACAAACATAGCCTACCAATGACACCAAGAGGAAGAGCAAACAAACATAGCCTTCTAATGACACCAAGACATAGAGCAAACAAACTTAGCCTATCAATATCACCAAGAGGAAGAGCAAACAAACATAGTCTACCAATGATACCAAGAGAAGAGCAAACAAATCACGCCTACCTACGTCACCAAGAGAAAGAGCAAACAAACATAGTCTACCAATGATATCAAGAGAAAAGCAAACAAACCACGCCTACCAACGTCACCAAGAGGAAGAGCAAACAATCATAGCCTACCAATGACACCAAGAGAAGAGCAAACAAACCACGCCTACCAACGTCACCAAGAGGAAGAGCAAACAAACATAGTCAATCAATGACACCAAGAGATTGAGCAAACAAACATTGCCTACCAATGACACAAAGAAGAAGAGCAAACAAACATAGCCTACTAACGATACCAAGAGATAGAGCAAACAAAACATAGCCTATCACTGTCAACAAGAGGAAGAGCAAACAAACATAGCCTACCAATTACACCAAGAGATAGAGCAAATAAACATAGCCTACCAATGACACCAAGAGACAAACAAACATAGCCTACTAATGACACCAAGAGATAGAGCAAACAAACATAGCCTACCAATGACATTAAAAGATAGAGCAAACAAACATAGCCTATCGATGTCACCAAGAGGAAGAGCAAACAAACAATGTCTACCAAGGACACTTAGAGATAGAGCAAACAAACATAGCCTACCAATGTCACAAAGAGATAGAGCAAACAAATATAGCCTATCAATGTCACCAAGAGGAAGAGCAATTAAACATAGCCTACTAATGACACCAAGAGATAGAACAAACAAACACAGCCTGCCAATGACACCAAGAGATAAAGCAAACAAACATAGCCTATCAATGACACCAAGAGATAGAGCAAACAAACATAGCCTACCAATGACACCAAAAAGAAGAGCAAACAACCACGCCTACCAATGCCACCAAGAGAAGAGCAAACAATCATACCCTAACAATGACACCAAGAGGAAGAGTAAACAAACATAGCCTACCAATGACACCAAAAGAAAGAGCAAACAAACATAGCCTACCAATGACACCAAAAGAAAGAGCAAACAAACATAGCCTACCAATGATATCAAGAAGAAGAGCAAACAAACATCGTCTATCAATGTCACCAAGAGGAAGAGAAAACAATCATAGTCTACCAATGACATCGAGGAAGAAAAAAGAATCATAGCCTACCAATGACACCAAGAGGAAGAGCAAAAAAAAAATAAATAAAAAAAAATAAAAAAAAATAAAATAAAAATAATAACGAAATAACCAGCTCAATCTTCCTAAACGAACTGATCACAATGCCAGACAGTATCCATCAAACACAACAATAAGACAACGATCAGGGCAAGACATGAGAAATCCCCGCACTGAGCAGCCACAAGGTCACACAAAGTTGAAAGGTCAATAACAAATTATACTGGGCGAGTGTGGTTAACGCTTAACTACCCTGAGTTTCTAATATGGACTTTTCAATTTCTGCACTTGGACACATCCATTGTCGCAAATAGGGATTTGAGTGACAAATCAACAACAGAGTGGCAAACAGGGTAGATCCTGATGAGACGATCTGGATCTGCAGAGTTTGCAAAAATGTTTTGATTTACAAGGCTGAAAGGGCTAAATCGATTTTACTGGTACCAAATCATAACCCTAGGTTCAAATGTCGTACAAAATACAATAAGATTGTTCAGCTCGCACAGAAGCTCCCTTATTCAATCACTAAATCATTTAAATCAAATTAAATCACTATGAAAAAAAGCTTGGGTGAGGGCTCATGGAAAACATATCAGACATTGGCAGTCAGAGATAAAGAGAACAACTAGCTGAACGACAGATCGCCTGACGAATGACAGTACATCTGGCATCAACATTATAATAAAGAGTTTAGGTCGACATCTTCATAGAGTCCGAGACCCGACCGACCGTCATGCAATTAAATAAGAAAGCGTAGCTATCAACCATGATTGGATTAAAAATTAAGCAGACAGTCTATCGTATAATATATATGTTGTAAGAGGGTCCTGCAAAAAGTTTTGTCACTGGGTTCAGATTACTTCAAGTGCTACGTTTCATCATTCATATTTTTATTACAAACTTCAAAGCGTTCCCCCTTTGCTGAAACACATTTTTGTAACTTTTTTACCCAGTCGCGAAAAGCAGATAAATAGTCTTCTTTTGGTATCTGTTTAAGACACTGATAAATAGCGCTGCCAAGATAACTTCTAGACGTATACTTATTTCCAGAAAGCATTTTCTTAAACCTTGGAAATAAAAAGAAGTCACAGGGACTCAGGTCAGGTGAATTAGGTGGATGGTTTAAAACTTTCACCTTTTCAGAAGCCAAAAAAGACTGGACAACCTCACACTTATGAGAGGAGGCGTTGTCATGTAAAAGGTGGACTCCTGACCATCCTTTGCTTGGTCGTTTCTTATTGTAACAAGTAAATTCGTCAGTGTATATGACTGCATCTATTTCAATTTGAAATAACTCGGTCAGTTGGAAAGCAATTTGACCGAAATAAACGGGTATCGTTAGCTACTCAACACACCATTCAAGTGCAGTGAAGCATTTTAAAATATACCTGGGATAAAACCAAGGAAGCCTATTAGTGACAGAACGTTTTTGCAGGACCCTCGTATTCCATTTTTATAACAAATAATATTTCTTAATTCGTCTAAAGAATTCGAATTTCTCAGCACTTTTTCTAGAGTTATAGACAAAAAGACTCATTGGTGCCAGTTGCATTTTTGTTTCTTGAAAAACAGAATATTTCGACTTTGCAGACATTCAGGAGACACTCTGTCCAAATTGTGTTTTCTCCCCTCTGGGTAGTAGACGACTCTAAACGGTGTTCACTCCCCATGATGGACAATCCTTCCTTTTAGAGAAGACCCTTTTTCAGAAAGAATTGGAATTGATGAAACAAAATAGGAAGTAGCAAAAGGTGATTTCATTGTATAAAATAGCGGAAAAGCTGCCAAGAGTATGAAATCCATTAAACAACAACTGAGACGACCTTACACAGACTACACAGATACACAGTGAACTAATCTTGCGTTTTCTTAGTACACAGCACAGTTAGAACTTCCCAGCTAGCATTCTGCTTAAATCTGTATCGGCCCGTTATCGGCCGACAGGAATCCTGTCGGGCCGATAACGGTCCGATATAGATTTATGCAGAATGCTGGCTGGGTTGCTTTATCATGACCTGCCTCAAAGGGGTCACAAAAGAAATGTGATCGCTGCATTGCCTCAAAGATGCTATGTGATCACTGTTAAGACTGAACAATGCTACAAAGGAAACGTAATCAATATAATGCCTATGAAGGAAACGGCAATGTAAAGCGAAAAAGGGCCTTCGAATATGCGCAAAATGCGCATATTCAGATCATCCTGCGCACGCGCAAAGGTATCATCAGGGCCTTTGCTCTCGAGTCATACATTTAGTAGTATTCAACGATTCTGTTAGCGGACAGTGAAGGCCCTGATCAGACTGCGCGCACGCGCAGGCTGATCTGGGCCTTCGCTGTCCGCATATGCCCGGAGACATTTTCGCATGACACGGCCCATATCACAACCGTAGTAATTTTATTTCTGGGACAGGACCAACTGAACAAGTCAGTGTATGCCCAGGAGCAGTCTGGTCATGGTCTCCAGTGTTTACCACTCAGTCAATAACTTGTGAAACAAATACTTTACGTAAGTCAGTTCAAGGCGGTATACAAGTTGTAGAGAAATTAGACATAATATGACAGTTATAAATACGATGATAAGTACGCGGCATACAGGGTCAGCAGATTCTCAAATCAACAGCATAATGCGCAAAATTCTCATTAATGGCTGGATTTGAGTTTACCGGCCCAGTCAACACATTAAGACCATGTCGAGTCGGTCAGTATACCTAACCGCACTTTTCCAGGGCAGGCTTAGTCCTCTAAATGGATAACCAGTACCTGTGCACATTGTTTCGCCAGAAGCTGACAACTATCCTTCTTGAGTCAGCGAAAAGGGAGAATGACTTTAGAAAATATTTCATAAGCAATCTGCATGAAAAAAATATTGCAGGGCACGGCAAGGATCTACCCCGAGACCTCCTGATCACCAGTCGGAAGCGCATCCGACTGCGCCACCAAAATCGTCGGAACAACAGAAGCCTTGCTTACATATGCACTGCATACCATGAAGCCAAGGTTTTATCGACAAATGACAGACATTCTGTTAAAGGAATTGGATACATTTGGGTATTTTTTCCAGTGCGGCAACGGTTCTGACTTCCTGTAACTTTCCTACATAAGTATCCCAATCTGAATAGGTGTCTACTCTAAAAGAAAAGAATTTGCTGCCCTTGGGAGCAAATTCTTTCCCTTTAGAGTAGATCCCTTTTCAGGCGGGAGACAAAATAAAAACAGTTACACCTTCCCCTAAACCCGGCCGGGAAAGTGGCGGTCCTATGCATACAGGCTCAGAGAAGTATCCGAGCGATGGAAAAGGTATCATCAGACATATGTACCCAGCAGAGATTCTGGTCAGTCTGCATATCTGTGCAGTCCGATCAGGGAATTCGTAATCTGTCTGAAGAAACATGGGATCATTGGTTATTCACAGAGCAAACAGCTAAGATACTGATACATAGGCGGACCTGAGGTTTCGCTTGCCGCACTTGTCCATAAGTACACTTTCTCACGTCTCAATTCTTAATGTTACGGCTTAGTTGTGATGACTTAAAAGATTACTCGGGCAACGAAAGGGTTACACAGAAAGGAAGAAACCTTGGACGTCCTTTCTGTATGCCGGAAATTAGGTCTTAAATCCACCGAAACAATTGCCAGAAAGAATGCACATCACAAGAAATGGTTCATTTCCTTAGAGTCAATGATGTTCCATTTTGGGGGCTAATTCGACGAACGGCAAATTGATTATATTTTTCTTATTTTACCCAGACAAAAGGGCTTTGAGGAGACAATTTGCCTGCTTTGGTATTTCATGCAAATTGTCTCCTCAAAGAATATTTTTATGGTAAAATATGAGAAAAAAAGTATTCACTGATCATTTTCTGACGGTTATGGAGGATCTGAGTGGATCGAACAATAATTTATAATTTTGGATATGTCTGCATCGAATTAAGAGCTTCAGTATGGTCATATAGACCTTACTTCTCCGCCCTACCCCAACCCCACCATACACCATGTTTTGCTTATTGTAATTAAGTCTGTATGACTTCACAATGCCTCTATATATATTACATCACGAATACATACCTATATAATTCTGACCCCCTTAAACCCCACTTTTATATAGTAAAACTGGGGTTTACAGGGGTATACATTATTTTTCTTATTACTGCTTTAAACAAAGATTATGGGTACTCGTTAGAACCGCCTCGCTGAGGCGGTTCTAACGAGCACCCACAATCTATGTTTTGAGCAGAAATATTAAAAATATCAGAGTTTTTTATCTGAAAATTTTCAGTTTTTTTGGAGGTGAAATTTTCCATATATTTGAATAGGCGTGTTTTCGTAATGAGAAATAGCGGCGCCCGTAAATGTAATTTTGTAATCACCATATCTCGATGACTTTCTTATTTTCGATCCAATTTCGATCAAACTTGCATGAGAATGCATGGTTGATCAAGATCTTTCCTTTTAAAGTTGACTTCTTTTTAATAAACTGGAGACAATTTCAATCGACTTCGATAATTTTTCACCGTTACATATCAGTTGTCAGTTATGTAAAGAATGGTTTGTCAATTAAATATACCGTAAATATCCCAAGTATTTTGACAAACAGGCCTTCTGATCAGGGTCTACTAATTTGCCACTCATCCAGCAATGTTAAGACGCTACAACAGATGTTCAACATTTAGGACAAATATGGTTAGGAGTTATGTTTTCGAATATTCCTGGTAAAAATAGTACAGACATTTGAATCTTAACATGAGACAACGTACCTTATGACATTGGCGCCCACCGAAGTTTCAAATCTGCCTGCGCATCCGCGCAGTCTGATCAGAGTCTTCCTTCTCCAAATGAAGAAACTTTGCATCATTGGCTGTCCAAAATGCACCCAGTGAATATTCTGATCAGACTGTGCGAATGCGCAGGCTGGTCTGAATTTTCGCTGTGTGCACATATCGAAGTTACATTTCCTGACGTTGCGGTTCATTTGTTCCGCGTGTGTATAGGTTCGGACGTTGCGGCTAATTGTCTATAACAAAACAGCTCCAGGAATATATTAATTGATTTCAGTTTTCTTAAGATGCAGATATACTAAACTTGTTACCGATGTATTGCTAATTTCGAATCATTCTTTTTTTTTTTTTTTTTTTTTTCGTATACTTGCCTAGATTACTTGCACAGAGCTTGAGTTTTCTGTTGTTTTTTTCTTTTTTTTTTTTTTTTTTTTTTTTTTTTTTTTTATTCCTCATCCCTAGTTTTGTATAATGTGATCTGTTTCGGTCAAAGTGTTAGTGACAGAAATAAAAAATAATTTGAATTTCTGGCAGTGAGCAAACCGTAGAGTCATGTTGACAGAAGCGAATTTTGTTCACATACAACATTTATAAAACAATGAACCTACCTTCCAAATCTTGTTTTTATATCTTTTTTATTCATCCTGTAAATTCAACTTTTAAGTTGTCACTTCTAGTGAACCACCTACACGTACATCCTTACACATGTAAACTATTATTCACTTTTCAGGGTTTCTTGAACTAATTAGTGTAATATTATTTACTTTATATTTATTTACTCATTTTTTTTTATTTATTTATTTTTTTTTTTTTTTTTTTTGCAAGAAGGCTGTGCTGTGTGTTAAGACAGTTCCGTTCTCTCTCAGTGTCTCTTAACAAATTCTTCGATGTGAGTATTGACGTAAAAGATGTTGAAACGTCTTTAATGTAGTTCGATGATATAGACAATGCCTATGTTTCCGTTTACTGTGAAAAAAAAAACGTAAAACATATAACAGAATTACCGCATTTACTCTAACCATTCTAGTACCTTAATTCCTAACCTAAAATCATTTGATCAGGCCAATTTTACCACATATTGACGTATTTAAAATTTACTGGATCAGTGTCAAACAGAGCAGACCCTGATCAGACGCCGCGTTTGCGGCGTCTGATCAGGGTCTCCACTGTTTGCTCAGGACTGTCTGTCCTAATAATTAGGAAGAACACATTAGAGTTCAAGTACAGTAACATCGCTTGGAATAACGGATATGTATAGTCATTAGGAAACAGTTTAATGGATGAGTTGAATGCTATATGTGTTAATGATAAATTATCAGACACGTAAAAATTATGGCATTGACACCAAACATTTAAAAAATGATTCTTTTTTGTGCTGTGCGGACATCGCACAAAGAGAATGGCTAATTTGTTCTAGAGCAGATATACTAATGTACTCAGCAAGACAAAGTGGGAATTGTAACCTGTATTAAGGTCAGTAATATTAAACTGTCTCTCCAAATAGTAAACGGCCTTATGGCATATGTGACAAGCCTAGACCCTGATCAGCCTGCGCATCCGCGAACGCTGATCAGGATCTACACTATTCGCTAATAGAATGTTTCTAGTTCATACATCATGTTAGCGACCAGTGTCGATCTTTATCAGATTGTGCGGATGCGCAGGAACCCAGGACTGAGCCTTGGTGTGGGGTGGGGTTGAATAGGGGTCACCTGACATGTGTTACGAGCCAGGCGTAACGAGAAAGAAATGAAAGTGAAACCAGCAACAAGCTTTAAATTATAAACAATATTTATTCACAAAAAAATAAGACAAGATTCAAAACAAAATAATGTAAGTAAACAGTACCTTTCAAGTTTATGTCACAAAGTCCCTCTGAAATAATCCATGAGAATTTATAAAACAAATCCTTTGAATATCAGTTTCTGATCCCACAATTTAATGTTCCTGAATTCAGAATTTAAGTCCAGAATGAATAAAATAGTAAAGTAATCCAGTATAGAATAATTTCCAGTGAAAGTATACAAAGATGCCCAGATGAAAATCTGTTCTCCTTATATAATATCAAAGAAGGTTCTAGAAAAAGAATTTACTACAAGCATCTCTTATTTTCCAGTTCCAATCAAGAAACTTCTAAATCTTCCATGACATGCCAAAAATAACTCAGTCCAGAATCAAGGACGTAAACATCATGTTATTGTAAACATGTTCTAGAAAGTTACTTTTGGAAACATAGTAAATAAAGCTATTTATGGAAACATAGTAAACATGTTGTTTAAAATAATTGAACACCCTGTTATATAACACTTCCCCTCTTCAAGGAAAAGAAAGATTTATGTAATAAAGCTTTCTTTTGCCATAAAATTATCATAAAATAAAATACTGATAAAGGCAATTATTATCTTATATACAGCAAGTTACAGGAAACCACAGATCAAGACATCATGCTCTGGACAAGGCATCAGGAATAATATTATCTTTTCCCCTGATATGCCTGATGTCAAGATTGTATTCCTGTAACAACAGGCTCCATCTGAGCAACCTCTGATTCTTGTTTTTTCATCTTATGGATGAAAGTCAGTGGATTGTGATCACTGAAAACAACAATAGGTGAGGACGAAGAAGTTAGATAAACTTCAAAATGTTGAAGAGCAAGAATGAGAGACAAACATTCTTTCTCTACTGTAGAATAATTCTTTTGATGTTTGTTAAACTTTTTGGAAAAGTAACAAACTGGATGATCCACACCATTGTCATCCTCTTGCAGTAATACACCACCTGCACCAACATCACTCGCATCTACTGCTAACTTGAATTCTTTATTAAAATTTGCTGCCAAGAGAACCGGCTCACTTCTCAGTATGGCTTTCAGTTTATCAAAGGCACTCTGGCATTCACTGGTCCACTTAAACCTCATTCTTTTACTAAGTAAATTAGTCAGTGGCTCAGCAATGACAGAAAAATTATTACAGAATTTTCTGTAATAACCGGCCATTCCAAGAAACCTCATCAGTTGTCTTTTGCATGTGGGCACCGGAAAATTTGAAATAGCTTCAACTTTAGCCTCTATCGGTTTAACCTGACCATGACCCACAACATGTCCTAGAAATGTTAAAGTTGCATGACAGAATTCACTTTTAGCAAGGTTTATTGTCAATTTTGCTTCACTTAGTTTATCAAAGAATGCTTTGATAGTTCCAAGATGGTGATTCCATTCATCACTGTATATGATGGCATCATCGATGTAAGCATCGCAATGCTCGATTCCAGCTATTATGGTGTTGATTAAGCGTTGAAATGTTGCTGGAGAGTTTTTCATTCCGAAAGGCATTACTTTATAGGGATATAATCCATCAGGAGTAACAAATGCTGAGACCTCTTTGGCTCTTTCTGTGAGAGGAATTTGCCAAAATCCTTTCAGAAGATCAAATTTAGTTATATATTTTGAATTTCCAACTTTGTCAATACAGTCATCCATTCTTGGTATGGGAAAAGTGTCTGTTTTACTCAAATTATTGACCTTTCTGTAATCGGTGCACATCCGATATGTTCCATCAGGTTTTGGCACAAGAATGCAAGGTGAGCTCCATTCACTTTGACTTGGCTCAATAAAATCATTGTCCAGCAAATACTGAATTTCCTCCTTAAGATATTTTTGTTTTGTTGGGTTCATTCTATATGGATGTTGTTTGACAGGTTGTGAGTCCTCAACATTCACATCATGATAAATTTTGTCAGTCCTTGTAGGAATATCCGGAAATAAGTGTTCATATTGATGAATTAAATGTTTCAGTTCTTTTCTTTGGACTGGATCTAGGTGTGAAAGTTTCTGGTCGAAATCCTTTAGAATGTCAGAATTCTGGAGTTTTGATGAAGTAGGATCAGATTTGATGAAGTTCACGTCTTCAGAGTTCATTTCACTTTGTTCCTGAGGGACTGAACTAACAACACTAATTGGTGTAACAGAAGAGCTATCCCTATCTATGTATTGTTTAAGCATGTTAACATGACATAATTGTTTTTGTTTGCGTCTCCCAGGAGTGTTAACAATGTAATTTTTACATCACTTATCTGTTTATCTACAGTGTAAGGGCCGTAATACCTGGCTTGCAATGGCTTGCCAGGAATAGGCAAAAGAGCAAGTACCCTGTCTCCAGGCATGAATGTTCTTTCTTTTGCATTTTCATCATACCAACGTTTCATTTTCCTTTGTGCTGACTTAAGATTGGTCCGAGCAGCCTCACAAGCTCTAGACAGTCTGTCTTTAAAATTTGATACATACTGAAGTAAGTTCAGAGAACTGTCATCATTTGAGAGAAATTTCTCTTTCAAAAGTTTCAAAGGTCCACGCACAGTGTGGCCAAATACCAGCTCAAATGGGCTGAAACCAAGAGATTCCTGAACAGATTCTCTAACGGCAAACAACAACAAATGAATGCCTTCATCCCAATCTTTTTCAGTGTCAAAGCAGTATGATCTGATCATATTTTTCAGTGTCTGATGAAATCTTTCCAGGGCACCTTGACTTTCAGGATGGTAAGGCGATGACTTATATTGAGTAATGCCCAACTCATGCATGACCTGCTGAAAAATTCCAGACATGAAATTTGAGCCCTGATCCGACTGAACAGACTTTGGAAGGCCTACAAATGTGAAAAACTTTACCAAAGCCTTAACAATATTCTTTGTTTTAATATTCCGAAGTGGAATGGCTTCTGGGAAACGTGTAGAAGCACACATTATAGTGAGAAGATATTCATTACCTGACTTTGTTTTGGGCAAGGGACCAACACAGTCAATAATTATTCTGCTAAAAGGTTCATCAAAAGCAGGTATGGGCTGTAAATGAGTTTTTGGTATTGTCTGGTTGGGTTTTCCTACCATCTGACAAGTATGGCAAGATTTGCAAAATTAAGAAACGTCAGATTTTAACCCTGGCCAGTAAAAATGGTTAAGAATTTTGTGATAGGTCTTATTTATACCTAAATGACCTGACATGGGAGTGTCATGGGCCAAGTTCAAAATTTCAGGGCGATAAACCCTTGGAACCACTATTTGGTGGTTAACAGTCCACTCGTCTTCTGCTGAGACATCAGGAGGACGCCATTTTCTCATTAGAATTCCATTTTTGACATAGAAACAGACTGGGACTTGATCTATTTCTTTCTCATCTAAAGCCCTTTCAAGTAAAGGCAAAATTTCAGGATCATCATGCTGTTACTTACAAAGCTGTGACCTTGACACCAAGTCATGACCTTGACCTTGGTCATTTAATACTGAAGAGTGATGACTGGACTCTGACTTGTCACTTAAGTCTGTCTGCTTGCCAGACAGGCTGGGTGAAAGAGAATTTATAATCTCGTCTGTAAAAGACTGACCCAAAAAGGTATCAGTTAAATCAATTTCCCCATCATTCTGTTTTGCTTTCTTTGCCATGGCCCCTGTAACGGCACAAGATGGGTAAAGATCAGGGATTTCCTGCTCAATGGGATCAGGTGGCTGATCAAGACAAGGTATAGTAGTCAAAAGTGGATTTACCACAACCTTATCTCCTGCTAAGTCATTGCCTAACAGTAAGTGAACACCTTTAAAAGGTAAAGAAGGTCGAATACCAACAGCCACTAAACCAGTTACCAAGTCTGAGGATAAATAAATGTTATGAAGAGGAACATTAACAAATCCACACTCTACACCCTGAATAAGGACACATGTCCCAGAAGAAGTCTTCTCAGTAAAAGGCAGAGTATCTGCTAAAATAAGGGATTGAGAAGCTCCGGTATCTCGTAAGATTTTAATTGGGGTAGTCTGGGCATAGTCACTATTTAGTGACACAAAACCATCTGATAAGAATGGTTCATAAATCTCCATAACAGAATCAGTCTCAGGCCTTTCGGTCTGGATAGGATCTTCCTCCTTAACACATGACTGCGGTTTTGACCGTAAAGAGGTAAGACCTGTAGGTTTAAGCCCCTCTTGTTTTTCTTTCTTTTCAAATGTAAACATTCAGATATAACATGACCTGTCCTTTTGCAATAATTGCAAACTGGTTGAGATAAGGGATTTTGATCTTTATTTTCACCAGAATGTTTGGGTTTGGGAGTAATTGTTTGGCTATGACTGCCAGGTGGATTACTAGGACTATGTTTGGATCCTGAATGTGGGAAAAATGGTCTTCTAGAGGGATTTGACTTGTTAATAAAGGAAACTTTATGTGTTAAAGCATAATCATCTGCAAGTCGAGCTGCAGCTTCCAAAGTTTCAACCTGTTTCTCATCTAAAAAGGACTTAATGTCTGAATTTATGCACCTTTTGAACTCCTCTACAAGCATGAGCTGCCTAAGTTTTTCATGATTAGAGCCAATTTTCTTTGAAGAGCACCACCTATCAAATAGCTGTTCTTTAGTTCTAGCAAATTCTACATGGGTCTGCTCATTTTCTTTCTTACAGTTCCTAAATTTTTGCCTGTAAGCCTCAGGGACCAACTCATAAGCCTTAAGAATTAATTCCTTTACAGTATCATAACTGGAGCTCTGCTCGACAGTCAGCTGAGTATAAATTTCTCGAGCCTTCCCAATTATAACACTTTGCAAAAGCAAGGTCCAATGCTCTTTTGGCCATTTTAAATTTTCTGCTACTTTTTCAAAATGAAGAAAATATTTGTCAACCTTTTTTTTCCTGAAATGGAGGAACTAATCTAATGTGTTTGGTAACATCAAAATGAGAGCCAGAGTCTAAAGGTTGCCGTTTTACTGTCATATTTTGCATTTCTAGTTCTTTCATTCTTAAATTAAATTGGATTCCCTTTCTATCTGAATTTGTCTTTCTTTTTCTTTCTCTCTCTCTTCCATTTCCATTCTTTCTTTCTGCATTTGTCTTTCTTTTTCTTTCTCCCTCTCTTCCATTTCCATTCTTTCTTTCTGCATTTGTCTTTCTTGTTCTAATCTTAATTTTTCTAACTCAGTTTGCTTCTGAATTTCAAGCTCTCGCATATGCAAACCAGTCTGAGTTACGAGAACAAGAGACAAAGCAGAAGAATCAAGAATTTCCTTATCAACCAAAAATTGGACCAAAATATTTTTTATTTCCTGTTTTAACATGGACTTGTTGACGGTAGTCAATTCATAGTGAGCAGCAATATCCAACAAATCAGACTTTTTGGCCAAATCTAACAGCTCCTGCGAAGGCGCAGTGATAAAAGCTTGAAGGTCAAATGACATGATTGCTTTTTGCTGGTTTTATCAAGAAAATTTATCAATCAGAGTTTATTTATTGATATTTTTCAAAAGTCAATACTTGCTTTTTTTATTTTTATTATTATTATGATATTTTTTGAAAGTCAATACTTGTTTTTTATGAAACAAATATTTTTATATTTACTGAGATTTTTTAAAAGTCAGTACTTGTTTTATAGCAAACAAATATTTCTTTTCCTTAAAAATCAATATTTGTTTTCTTTAAAAAGCTCAAACTTGTTTTAGCTCAAGAAAATGTTCGATCCCGGACGAGCCCCCAATTTCTGTTACGAGCCAGGCGTAACGAGAAAGAAATGAAAGTGAAACCATCAACAAGCTTTAAATTATAAACAATATTTATTCACAAAAAAATAAGACAAGATTCAAAACAAAATAATGTAAGTAAACAGTACCTTTCAAGTTTATGTCACAAAGTCCCTCTGAAATAATCCATGAGAATTTATAAAACAAATCCTTTGAATATCAGTTTCTGATCCCACAATTTAATGTTCCTGAATTCAGAATTTAAGTCCAGAATGAATAAAATAGTAAAGTAATCCAGTATAGAATAATTTCCAGTGAAAGTATACAAAGATGCCCAGATGAAAATCTGTTCTCCTTATATAATATCAAAGAAGGTTCTAGAAAAAGAATTTACTACAAGCATCTCTTATTTTCCAGTTCCAATCAAGAAACTTCTAAATCTTCCATGATATGCCAAAAATAACTCAGTCCAGAATCAAGGACGTAAACATCATGTTATTGTAAACATGTTGTTCTAGAAAGTTACTTTTGGAAACATAGTAAATAAAGCTATTTATGGAAACATAGTAAACATGTTGTTTAAAATAACTGAACACCCTGTTATATAACACATGACAGGAACTGATGGTGATGGTCACCCTTCAAGAACAATTCTCTGGTTTCTGGTTTGAAGAAAATACTTGATCCAAGAAACTGTTTAGGTTTATGACCAAACTGAAGAGTTTGTAGATATTATAAGTAAATTATGTCGACCTTGTCGAAAGCCTTCCTAAAATTCATGACTATCAGGTTTGCCAGATTCTAGGTTGTCGAAATTTCCTAGGTTAAACTGATAAGTTGGCTTGCACTATTGTGTTTGGATCGAAAACCGTGTTTGAAGGGACTAAGAAGATCACCTTTAAAATTGGTCCATGATATTATATACTAAAACCAACTGCTGCTTTGAATTTATTCCACAGTAAGTTTGGGTCAGATTCATCTTCGAGCTGAAAAGATTCATGGAAAGAGTTGATATCTGATTTGAACTTCTCCCAGTCTTTTTCTTTTTTCTTTTTTTTTTTTTCCAAATAGATTTTGTTTTTCTTTTTGGTTGGATTGGACGACAGACAGGAACAAAGATCTCATTAAAGGATGTCATGATGAAGACTAGGCACCGATTTTCAAAGTAATCAGAGTGTTTGCTAAGGTCTGCCTGTCCGATACATAGAGTAAGCACGGTAATTTTATCAAATTGAGGCCACCGCACCCCACTCCCCCCCCCTCCCCCACCCACACACACAACCACCCCTTTTTTGAAATCATCCTGGATACGCCACTGTACATAATATACAATGAGGACACAATAATTTAATCTCAACTTCAGAAAACAAAACCTGCGCATTCGCACAGTCTGATTAGAATTTTCACTGTGCGCGATTTGGATAGCTAACGACGCAAAATTTCTTCATGCGAACACCGAAGACTCTGATCAGACTGTGCGGACTCGTAGGCTGATTGCGTCTCCGTTGGGCGCACATGTCAGAAGGTACTTTTTCCCACGTTGCGACCCAACTGACACATAGATTCAACAAGCTGGTTGTCGAATGCCTGGTCCGGCTGCGAGAATGCGGATGCTGATCTGCACCATCGTTGCTAAGGTGCAATTTTTTATATATAATTCGCTACTACTACCCGTCTGGCAGCAGCAAATTTCTCGATAATTCGATACTCCCAGACGTCTGGCAGCAGCAAATTTCTCGATAATTCGCTACTACCAGACGTCTGGCAGAAGCAAATTATTCGATAATTCGCTATTACCACACGTCTGGTAATAGTTGAGTTCCCGATTTTTCGATGCTACAAGACGTCTGGCAATAATGTCTTCCTTAGCGCTTTCGATGCCTAATTTCAGGCTACATTTGTCCTCTGCTTTGTTTTTCTAACAAACTATCGACTAGAAAGAAGTTTATATACAAAGTTACAAGACTGAATGTCAAACAGCGTAGATCCTGATGAGACGGCTCATTATGAGCCGTCTCATCTGGATCTACACGGTTTGCAAAAGCCTATCATTATCGCATGTAGCGGTGAATGCGTTCTAATAATTGTGAGACTTCAATGCATTTGTGTATATTTGATCTTGCTATTTCAAAGCCTAAATGCACTTTTGAGTACATTTGTAAGCACCTTTATTAAAATCCGTTCAACTTTATGTTATCTAAAAACGTCATAATAATACCTTGGCTTAACCCTTAAAGCGTTAGACGACATTTTGAAATATTTTATTTTTATTATCTTATTTTTTTTTTTTTTATTTTTTTTTTTTTTATTTTTTTTTTTTTTTTATTTATTTTTTTTTTTTCATGAAAGCTAGACTTCGTCTAGGGAAGGGCTGCGTTTTGTGATTGTGGCACTCCCTGGACTTTTCTTTTACCATTTTTTTGGTATTTCAAAGAATCATCTGGCTAGACGATTCACATGAAATGGCGTCTTTTTTCTCTAAGATATAATAAAAAAATAGACTGTCGTCTGCTACAATTTCGCTTGGCGCTTAAAGGATTAGCGCCTGCAATCGTACCAGAAACCGGAAAGGAAATATGATAACCCAATAACAGCAAGAATTCACCATTGGATCGTGTTTAAACACACAGAAAGCTGATAAAGGCGACAGATTTAAATTCAAATTACTACAAAATCCTGTATGTTGTCATCGATAAACTGACGATCATCATTCATTTTTACATGAGCATGCACGTGAGAAAACGTACATTTTGATGTGTGAGCCCAAATAATACTCAAATCAGACTGCGCATCCGCGCAGTCTGATCTGAGTCTTCGTTGTCCGCATGAAGAAACTCTGCATTCTTGGCCGTCCAAAATGCGCCCAGTGAAGATTCTGATCAGACTGCGCGAATGCGCAGGCTGATCTGAATCTTCGCTGGGCGCACATATCCGAAGGTACGATTTCTGATGTACGTGGTGGCTCGGTCACAGTGTTGAATAATGTATTGACGAAAGAAACAGACTAAAACGAAACAACGAGTCAACCTATATGGACAATAGCCTTCTGATTTAATGCTAAACGAACCCAAACAAAGCATCTGTGAAAGGGTACATGATCAAAGATCACTTGTTGTTTATTAGTTAGAACGACCCAGGGGATCACTGGCTGATATTTGTTTACTAGTTGCCCAGATATTCTAGCATAAAAAACATGTATAAGGAATTCGAAAAAGCACATTGCTCCTAAGGAGCAATTTCTCCTCTTTTCCACAACATTTTGTTACCTGTTGTTAGATTTCCATGTAGAAAACAGGGACCATATTTTCACCTCGAAATAAGTGGTCATTCAAAATAAGCGAGTTCGAGATAACGAGTGTCGACCTTCAATTGTACAAAAGGTCCTGATGACTGTAAAAATCGATTGCAAACAATCGACCAAAAAAAACGGCATTTGTAATTCGATAGATCCAATGACCAGGAATCTAAGATCTATTTCCTTAATGCAGATCTAAAAATATTGCTATTTAATTTATGTTTTCATCGAAAACATGGCCGAATTGAAATTATAAGAAATGGATTTTATTTTTGCGTGATTATCGACGTGTAAACACCGGCAAATGACTCAAATATTAGATTAAATAGAATCTAAAAGGAAAAACCTTTGAGAACAAGGAGCACACCCACAAACTAAATACAGCTAAAGTATCGCTTTCTGGTCCAGACTAGTTAGTTTCGGACTTAATTCAGCTTGTGAAGGCTTCGGCGGTGTTTACACATCGACAAAATCAGAATAAGAAATGGAAGTCATTGCTATAAAGATTGTCAACACTTGCCCACATTTGTACAATGCTTAGATAATTTATACTTAGATTATCTGTGCCTCTAAGAGCTCCTTAAGGATGTTCCCATTTATAACTTGACCCGAGCTATGGGAAATCCTGGCTCGGAAACTTATGTGCACTGATATATCCTTACAATTGATTGATTGTGTTGGGTTTATCGACACGTCAACCCTTGTGGGTCATTTTGTGTCATCTCCCAGAGAAAGGGAGAATAGAGATAGAAGATATAGTAGAGGAGGGGAATGAGAGGGACAGGGGAGAAAGAAGAAAATGAATGACAGTGAAGAAACAGAAGAAATGAAAACATCAACCCACCCCTACCCTTACTTGCTGCAAGGATAGCAGGCCTTGCCCAACTGTAAGCCAATCTCAGTTGGACGCTCCGGTGACGCAAGATACACGACACCTTCCCACCACCAGACCATTCCATATATCCAGACAAAAAAGCAAGAAAATCTGGCCGGCCAGTCCATCACAAGACATAATCTACTGTAAACAGTGTTTCTGAAAGCGGACAGCAAAGGCACAGACAGTCTCATCTGAGCCTTCGATGTCCGTATACGCCCACAAGATACTTTTTCCCATGACAAAGCTCATTTTCATAGCTTCATGAATATAATATATTTGTAGGTATGTTACTCTCATGCCGGCCTCGGTGGCTCAGTTGGATGCGCCGTCCGACTGGAGACCAGGAGGTCGTGGGTTCAACCCCCATCGAGGTCGGCATTCTTTCGTGGAGACTGATCATGAAATATTTTCTACGGTCATTCTTTCCCTTCCGCTGATTCAAGAAGGGCAGTTGTTAGTTTCTGGAGAAAGAATGTGCACAATACTGGTTAACCACTTAGAGTGCTAAGACTGCCCAGTAAACGTGTGGTTAGGTAAACTGACTGCGCTCGACATGACCCCATTGGGTTGACTGGGCCGTAAAACCTCAACACAAACAAACAAATGTTACTCGCATTGTATAGTAAATAACTTTTTGTGTCCTTTCTGACAATATATTTAATGAAAGGAAGGCAAAGAAAATGCAGGTCGTCCCATAAGATATATTCGTTTTTGAAGGCTTAATTCAATTTCAAGAGAATTCCAAAATCCATTTTTTAATTACTGTTAAAGAAATTCTATTGCATATTGATTGCTACTTTAAACCAATAATTGTGCGACAACTGTATGTGATGAAAATAGCTACAAGTTATGCATGATTATGTAAAAATATTTTATTAAGCAAACAGGCTATCGATTTGCAACCTAATTACGATAAATAATGAATTAAGAAAACAAACGATCGATAGCCTCTTTCTGTGATCGCATTTAATTTGTTCGAATGTAAATAGGTTTGTAACATGACTGCCTTTTTTCATATTTTTTTTAACCTATTTGCATTTTTGATAAATGTTTACCGCTTAGCATGCTGGAAAAATTATTCAGCAGACGACGTTTTGAACTTTTTTTTTTTTCTTCTTCTTATTTTTCCCGGAAAGTTGGATTTGACAAATCCTATTTTGGGAAAATAAGAAAAATGCAATTAATTTGTTGCTGCTGAATTTGCCAAATAGAGTGGTGAAAGTAAAACGTGTTACATGTATATTAGTCAAAAGTTCTAACCGGCCACCATTTGGCTTAAATCTCAATAACCGGAATTCGACGTTTTCTATTTAAAAAGTAGCTGATAAACTTTTAAGATTTTTCACTGAATAAATCACCAGGAAAGCAAAACTCAAAAAAGCAGGCCAGAAATGGAACGGCCGAAATGTTCCTGCGATGCGGAGTGACTAATTTTCCATTGACATTACGAAAACACGCCTATTCAAATATACTGAGAATTTTACCACCAAAAATTAAAACTTTCAGATGAAAAATTCTGGTATTTTTCATATAACTGCTCAAAACATAGATTGTGGGTACTTGTTAGAATCGCCTCGGCGAGGCGGTTCTAATGAGTACCCTTAATCTATGTTTTTGAGCAGATTTAAGAAAATTACTGTGTACCCCTGTAAACCCCAGTTTTACTGTATAAAAGTGGGGTTTAAGGGGGTCAAAACTATATAGGCGTGTTTTCGTGATGGAGGTGAATGGAAAATTACAAAATTCAGAAAATTTGAAACCTCATCGTCATTTTTTTGCACTTCGACAAAGCTGTGGTTTTTAATGTTTTTATTGTTATTGATGAAGTTTAAAATATAGCAGTTTATTTTTGGGGGGGATTGAAATTCATAGAATAAGGATTGCACATGCGCATTTAATGCTTTTCAAATTTTGCTAGAAAACTGCGCTTTAATCTCAAAATTGCCTTAAACTTTGCCAGTTAATCATATCAGAACGTCAGAAAATTATTTGAGACCGAGTGTATTTCAATCCATTCACATTTAATAGATTTTCCAAGAAGACAAAAGTGGCCGGTAAGATGATTTGTCCTGTATATGTACGAATGTTACTCCTATCAAAGCAAAAACTTGTATATCGTAGTGTACCGCTTAAGTAGTCGGAAATACATGCATGAACAGTGTAGACCAAATTAGAGGCTGCCAGACATGGCGTCCAATCAGAATCTACACTGTTAACCACAGGCAGATCTGGACATTGATGGTCTCATATGGCATAAGCAGAGGTGGATTCAGAGAGGGGGGGAGGGGGGTTTCAGTCGACCCCCCCCCCCCCCACACACACACACACTTTGACTAAAAATGTCATTTTAATGGGAACTTTTGGATAAATTTGGTTAATTTGGGGCACTTTTCCTTATACTATGGCGTCTGATCTGGGCCTACACTGTTTGCTCAGGCCTGTCTGTCCGAATACGTAGAGTAAGTACGGTAATATGATTGATTTGAAACCCCCTCAGAAATGCTCCTGGTTCCGCCCCTGATAAGGCTCATTTTCTCTCGTTGCACAATAATATTGTGTTTTTTCCTTATCTAAGCTAAGACATTGCTTAGGCCCTTGAGAGACAAACTCTCTCATTTGACGCAACCGTTATTGCGTATGTCTGTTGTAACTATGGAATGGCCTTCCACGAAGGATTTTTCTGTAAATATTATACAAAATGTATTTTCAGACTGGGTATACATGTATACATGCCAAATATTCCTATGACAAATTAAAATTCTCGGACTGAATTACATAAACCGATATTGGTTGTGTAGAAAAAAAACTGATGCTTTCAACTATACAAAACGTCAAAAGTGATAATTTTGAAATATCTGATCCGACAGAATAAAAAAAAATCAGGTAAGGTCCGATACCTGCCTACGAGATAAACAGCGTTGATAAATGTTGGACACAGAGGATTTTCCTGGGCCATTGCTCGTTTTCAAAGATGGGGATAAATAACTAACCAAAGAAGTAAACTCTTGTTTAACCCTTAAAATGCCAAGAAAACCTGCATCTGAAAATGTCGTCTGCTGAATATTCTTGCAAACTTTTAAAACCTATTTTTGCATACAGGCAAACACAGAGGACTCTGATCAGAGGAGCAGTCTGATCTGGGTTCCCATCAAACACACAACGTAGCAACAACGTCGTTACAACGTCGCTGCAACGTCTTGACGTTACAGAGGCGTTGTAACGGCATTGTGTGTTTGCTGGGTCCACACTGTTGGCAAAATGACTTTTAAAATCACAAGCAGATGACAAAGCAGACGACAATTGTTGTGATTGGCAGTTTTAAGGGTTAAATCGTAAGATTTTTATTATTACCATTTTTTGAACATATGCTGATGTTCCACGTCCATCTAGCAATAAATGCTCGCTGTCGGTAAAATTTATATTTTGTGTTGCAATTGTTTAGTTTAGTCTGAGTTTAGAAAAGGTGCGGAACAAATAAGCTAAGAACGAACGCCACATATAAAACCACAGACATAAAGAAAGAATAACTGCGACAGAGGCCTGGGCCAGTTATTTAAGGGGAAATAAATACAGCTTCAGGGAAGGCAACTCTGTCAAAATAGTTTTTACCTCCCTCCTAAAAAGGGATCTATTTTAAAAGGAAATAAAGTGCACATTCTTTCCAATCCTTTCCTTTCAGAGCACATCCCTTTCTAGGAGGGGATTGGTGTGCCGAAAAGCAAACAGGAAGTTACAGACATTGTCTCCCTTGTTCAAAATGGCGGAAAAGCAATCAGACGTATCTATTGACTTTGACCTTGAAGCATCATTAAAAAGTAAATTCAAAGATGATTTTTATGCAAACTTGTGACTACAAAAAGGTATCCACACTTTGTCCTAAAACTATGAATGCATGTAATTGATCTATGTAAACTATAAAGTGATGCATTTAAATTTTTACGGGTTTGGTAAGCTTACGAAGCTTTAAACAACTGGGCCCTTGTTAAATACGTACATGGACTTTAAGATGAAAGTACATTCCTTGTGAAATACAACACGAAACCTAACTTTCATGAATGACATCGCGCACGTACTTCCAAATTCATACAGCGTACAGTTTATGCAGCATAAGACAACCAGACCACAAGAAAAAGGCCAGACAAATCAGAGATAACTATATCTCGGTGACGCCGAGTTGAGCGTCCACTTTAGTCTAAAGCCAGGAATTTCTTTCTTACACAGTATTTTTCTATGCCAAAATTACCGTATGTACTCGAAGTATTGGCACAGATGGATCTGAGCAAACAGTGTAGACAAAGATTAGATGCCACAGAATGCGTCGTCTAATCTGTGTTTACATTACTTGCCACTCTTCTAGCAGTTTTAGCCATATCAGTAGACAAAAATGGACTTATTCAAAGTTTAGGACGATTACGATACGGAATAAACGCTTAACAGTTCAGCAGACGACATCTTGAAATATGTTTTCTTATTTTTTGCAAGAAAATAGGCTTTGACATTTCATGCAAAGTGTCTCCTACGAAAAATTTGCATGAAATGTAAAAGCCTATTTTCAGGAGCAAAACTGAAAACAATCAACGAATGACTATCGGCCACATGACATTTATACGTCGTATCAACGTCGTTGCAACGTCCTGACGTTGCATCGACGTTGATGCGACGTTGTAGAAATGTTGTGTGGCCGCTTGGTGGTCATCTGGTGAAGGGTGTCCGAGCATTTAAGGTAGTTACAGTATTGGAACATATATGTCTGAGCAAATAGTGTAGACCTAGAACGGACGGCGTCAAACAAGGTGCCTGATCAGTATCCTCACTGTTTGCCACTCCACAAGCATTTTTTAGCAATTTCACGTCAAAAGGCAGTAAAATGGACTTGTTTGAATAGTTAAGAAATTTGTTTGTTTGATTTGAGGTTTTTCGACACTGTTAAGCCATTATGAACATGTCAAGCGCGGTCAATAAACCTACTTACTGTGTACCTGGGCAGGCATGGTCCTCTAAGCGGTTAACCAGTACTTCTGCACATACTTACGTCAGTAACTTACAACTACCCTTCTCGAATCAGCGGAAGGGAGAGGATGGCTGTAGAAATAATTTCATGATCAATCTCTACGAAAGATATGCGGCCGAGCTGGGGTTCGAACTCGCGATCCCTGGATCTGAAGTCAGACGCGCTACCGACTGCGCCATAGGGCCCGGCTGATAAGAAGTCTGGGTGTTCCAATATTTAGTGTAGAATGGCTAACAGCTAACAGCGAAGGTCATGTACATTTACAACTGTATGATGTTGGTTTTATCGTGAAGTGGCACTCATCCTGTAGACTGACAGAGAAAATATGAATGAGTTACAGAAATAGATCAGTGAACTTTCCATGTTCCAAATATTAAAACACCTGGGGTGAAACAAGCGTCTAGACAAGGTTCATGGCGTTCAGAACATTGGAACATACGCACATATTGTACTTACCCTAAATATTACTTATCATTCCTCGGGGTGGGGGGGATTGGGGAGGGGTTAACTTGGGGGTATTTGTGGTACGGGTGTTCGAGCCAGTATTTCGAAACCTACCGCATTCATATACCTGGCCTTTGAAAAAAAGGACCCATTCATATACTAGATCGTCTGAAATGTTGACCCATTCATATACTGCCCTTTAATTTTTTGTACCCATTTTTGCTGGTAGTTAGACAAATATCGCAGTCAATTCATTCAGTACCAAGAGAACAAACAGCCTCGGAAAATCTCTGAACGAAAGATATGTGCATGTACCGGGATACATAAAAAAGTGGGGGCCTTTCATATACCAGTCCAGAAAAATGGGGTCAATCATATACATTTTTGCATGAAAATATACTTGGGGGCGCTGAAAAAGGGAGCCACTCGGCATGCACATCCGTACTATGTCATATATACTCGTAGGAAGTTACCTCACCCCTCACACACACACACACACACACACACACACACACACACACACACACACACACACACACACACACAGAGAGAGAGAGAGAGAGAGAGAGAGAGAGAGTATCAATCTTGCCTTAAATTTTGAACAAGTCTATTCTACTACATTTAGATTGTGTAAAACAATGCTGGATGAGTGGCAAACAGTGTAGACATGATCATACTCGCAGACTTTTTGTACTATCCCTTTCTCATGAGAGTCTTTGGTGTCGCCATACATTTTTTTTTTAATTCTGTCGGCTCTAGCCAGACCTGATTAGACTGCATGGATGCGCCGTTTTTTGATCTTCACTATTTATAGTCACAATTACAATCGACTCTCGTTATCTCGACTTCACTTATTTCGAATAACCGCTTATCTCGAAGTGAGTATCCGGTCCCAATTTTAACACGCAAATCTAACAACAGGTAATAAAATATTGTAGAAAAGAGGAGAAATTGCTCCTAAGGATATATAGATATATTGTAAATATTGTGAAAAAGAGGAGAAATTGCTCCTAAGGATATATTGATATATTGAAAATATTGTGAAAAAGAGAAGAAATTGCTCCTAAGGATATATAGATATATTGTAAACATTGTGAAAAAGAGGAGAAATTGCTCCTAAGGATATATTGATATATTGAAAATATTGTGAAAAAGAGGAGAAATTGCTCCTAAGGATATATAGATATATTGAAAATATTGTGAAAAAGAGGAGAAATTGCTCCTAAGGATATATTGATATATTGAAAATATTGTGAAAAAGAGGAGAAATTGCTCCTAAGGATATATAGATATATTGAAAATATTGTGAAAAAGAGGAGAAATTGCTCCTAAGGATATACAGATATATTGAAAATATTGTGAAAAAGAGGAGAAATTGCTCCTAAGGATATATAGATATATTGAAAATATTGTGAAATTATTGTGAAAAAGAAGAGAAATTGCTCCTAAGGATATATAGATATATTGAAAATATTGTGAAAAAGAGGAGAAATTGCTCCTAAGGATATATTGATATATTGAAAATATTGTGAAAAAGAGGAGAAATTGCTCCTAAGGATATATTGATATATTGAAAACATTGTGAAAAAGAGGAGAAATTGCTCCTAAGGATATATTGATATATTGAACATACTGTGGAAAAGAGGAGAAATTGCTCCTTTGGAGCAATTTCTTCTCTTTTCCACAATATTTTCAATATATCTCTAACTTCAGGAGTCAAATTACATATCCATTTTTTTCGAGTAGCTACTAGTCGGATATCAATATTATTTTCATCAGTCAGTTATAATTATTAATTTACTTAATGAACTAAGGGCCATCTACTACTTACTGCTTGCCTCACCTCTTTGATAGCAGCAACTAATCTTGGAGATATCAGCTATTAGAGACTGGCTATACAAGATGTCATACATACATTTGAATCAGCTTATAGTAAGGAGTGATAAAACATAACATCAAGGTCTACGAGCTAGTCTACCAAATTTGTGATAAAATATGGTTGTAAGATTTTTTTCCCTAAATTTTACAAATCTGATATGTCGAGGTACGGATTTCAGAGAGTCCCTTGGGCTTCGAGATAACGAGAGTCGACAGTACTTGTTCCTCAAGATGAGGCCATATTATAAATGAGATGCTCTGTACGAACATGACTCTTATGCTTAATGCGGAGACACAGATCAGCCTGTAGGTCCGCACAGTCTGATCAGGGCCTTCTCTGCTCATCAGTTTATTCCAAAATGTCCACTGATTATGCAAGCGGGCAAAGATAGCCCTGAGCAGAAAGAGTGCATGGACAAGTTAATCTGGGCCTTCAATGACGGTGTATAGGGTAAAGGCCCTCTTCTTGAGTTGAATAAAAATATTTTACTATCCCATCAATGGGCCTACCTACGAGGTCACTAAGCCTACACAATGAACTTATACAACGGTCTACTGTCCTTTCGACACCACTCGGAAAGATGTTTTTGTTTTTGTATTTTTTTGTTGTTTTTTTTTTTTTTTTTTTTTTTTTTTTTGGCGTTTTATTTAAAATAAAAATAGTTTGTTCTGATTGACCATATCTTATCAGAAACCATTTGTATTTTCTGTTTTTGTGTTTTGTTCTCAAATATTTACCCTAAAATTAAATTTATGACCTAACATTGGTTTGACTTGTACACTTTCTATAGTAGTGATTTTATTTATTTTTTTTTTCTTTTTATTTGTGTCTAAGAAACTATTTTTTTTTTTAATTTTCTTTGCTGAATTATTGATGTTTCACAACAATATTGTGAACATTTCAGAAAAAAAAAAAAAAAAAAAAAAAAACTGAACAAGTGGGACTTGTTGAAAATCTGCCTCCAAGTTACCTACCCTACAGATTTCTGCATAATTTGCATTTATTTTTACTGTGGGAAAAAGTGGAAATATTTGATGTTTAAAAACCAATGACAAGAATAAAACTTTTTGTACATAGATAGTTACGACAAATGGCATTAAATCATGACAAAAGTTTGCAAATTTACTTCTGTGTAAAGCGCCGAGCAAAAAATGACTTTCTGAAAAAATGTCGAAAGCACGGTAGATAAGAGTGGGTATAAACACAGCATATGTTTTCAAGGAGAAATAATAAAAATATCAATACTTTTGTATTAAAACAAGCATCTTATCAAGAGTTATGATATATTAGGGTGTTTGTTTGTGTTGAGGTTTTACGGCCCAGTCAACCCAATGGGGTCATGTCGAGCGCGGTCAGTTTACCTAACCACACGTTTACTGGGCAGGCTTAGTCCTCTAAGCAGTTAACCAGTATTGTGCACATTCTTTCGCCAGAAACTGACAACTGCCCTTCTTGAATCAGCGGAAGGGAGAGAATGACCGTAGAAAATATTTCATGATCAATCTCCACGAAAGAATGTTGCCGACCTCGGCGGGGGTTGAGCCCTCGACCTCCTGGTCTCCAGTCGGACGGCGCATCCAACTGAGCCACCGTTTGTCCATACATCAGCAATTTACAATTACAGAAACAATAAAGGGAAAAGTAAGGTTGGCAAAGAATGATTCAAGATGAAATATGTTGGCGTTTGGATGCAAAACTGAAGAAAAATAGGATAAAAAGCAAGGCAGTTAAGGACATTTAATGAGTTCAAAACAATTATCAAGGGCGCCGCCATTTTAAATATTTAATGAGGATCTAAATATTTCAAAATATTAATAAAAACCTACTTTCTGGAAGAATTAATGCAGATTTCAAGCTAAATTATTAAGTACCTATAAAATAATCCACACACATGGAGATGAACTATTTCTCCTAATATTAGTTATTTAGATTTGGCGTGTTTCATTAAGGCTTCGTGACGTCATAAATCCTCATAAAGTACTCAAAAAAGGCGGCATCCATAAAATGAATTTTGGTATTTCAAACCTTGAGAACTTTCTTCTTTTTCCGATTTTGATCAAAATGCTTGGTTTGCCAATGACCGTGCTTCTCCATATTTTCGTCGCCAATTTTGCCTTTCCCTTTATATGCAACAACCCTTAAGTAGATAATAGACCCTTCCGACATTCACGAAGGGACAGCCTTTTGTAGATATCAGGGCAGTAATGGTTTAAGCATCATTACTTACTCATTCTGCGCGTCCTGGGGTAATCCTCTTAAACAAATTCGACTGATGAAAGCTGAATTTGAAACAATTTGAAGAATATGAGGTTTCTCATCAATTTCTGTCATTTTGCAGCCTAACAAAACGAATATCAACGGGATAACATTCAAATGATTGAAATAAGCACATTTGGTTCATTTTAATCTGCTGAAAAGTGTAACGACTGACATGTCACTGACATGCTTTTTGGCGCAACAATCTAAGCCTCTCCAAATCGAAAACAACATCTGCGATCAGTATAGACACATATGAGCTTGCGCATCGGCGCACTCGGAGCAGTTCACGCCAGTTGCTAATATAATGTATAAGCCTTATACATTCTACTAGCGACAAGCGTAGACAGTGATCAGACTGCGTGAATGCGACGGTCGATGCGAGTTTACGCTGGTCGAAGTTGCCGTAAGGTCGTTTTCTGTCTGTAAAGGCTCTATTGTGGTTTGATTTCGACTCCACTGAGCCCTTGTATTCTATAGATATTGTTTATGGGTAAAGTTTATGACCTGTCTCTATTTTATTTAGTGTCAACTTTTAATGAACACCTGATCAATTTGCATGACTGTTGAGATTATGAAAAGAGTGTATCTGATTATGTTTTAATGCTCAAATCAAAGAAAGAGAGCCCCCTGGCCTTGACTTTTTGCACTGTGTAGGTGACATGAGTAGACGACATGTAAATGATATCATTCCTTAACAAAACGGCTTATTAAGGGGAATCGTGGGGGGCAACTTTGTCAAAAGTGTTTTACAGCCCTACTGTGGAGGGATCTACTCTAAAAGGAAAGAATTTGCTCCTAAAGGGAGCAAATTCTTTCCTGTTAGAGAAGACCCCTTTTTCGAACTGGCTTGGTGTGCAAGCAGTCAGAATTTTTGCATTCGTCCGTAAAAATGGTGGAAAAAACAACATGTGTATTCAGTCCCCTTAAACGTTTGAATGTGACTATCTGAATGGGAATTTAAATCCAATGTCTTGAGAAAGCTAAGACAAATATTTTATCATGACGTCCATTTGAACTTAAATTAAGCAGGTTGAAAAGGTAAATCTGGTAATAACCGTTCAAACTCTGTCATACAATCACACCTGCTCCTTAGAAAGTTTGTATATTTGTTTGCTGTACTTCTAGCCGTCTCTGAACGTAGCCTGAATACTAAAAAGAAAGCTTATTTTGTAACTTACGTTACACATCAACAAAAAACAAAATAATGAAAAAAAAACAAGAAAAAAAAAAAAAGGTCTATATGATTTATAGGTTGAAACAAAACAGTGACGGCAAGCAAATGTTGACTTATATTTAAAAGTATATTTTGCACTCGCACATCAAAATGTAAATATAAAGGTAAGCTGGAATTGACACAATCACGGATCACAACCCTCACAAGACAGGGGTTAAAGATTTAACTACATGAAATAACTATACAAAACAGCACACTGTCAGACAGAGAATGAACAAACGAACTAGAGCAGATAAATAAAAAGGATCTGCAACCGAAGGGCTGCCTTGGACCGGTCAACAGTTAACCTGTTGGATGAGGGATACAGTCTTGTGTACATTTGTATATGTATCAGTAAAGGTTTGCCTTTTCCAGTAACATGGAAAACTGGGGTATTCATTACTTGGCGAGTTTTTGTGATTTTGTTGTTTTAAAATCTATTTTATATTTATTTGACATTTTTGTCAATGTTTGCATTGTACATATGTATGATTTAATGAACATATTTTGCTGACTTTTGTTTTCATTTTATAGGGAAAAGGCGAAAGCAATCCAAACGATAGTTTGTTTGGAAACCGAATTCTGGTTATTAACACCAAAAAGTATCTGTGTAAATGTATTCATAGGACACTATCATAGTCATAAGATGCATATTGGTTATATGTAAGTATTATTTTTCATATCAAATAAATTGTATTTCATATCAAGCAAATTGTGTTTAAATTGTGTTTAAATTGAATCTGGATCGCCAATGCATGCGAATGGTTATTCCAAACCACAGTTATGCCATCTTTTCATTGTCCTTGCTGACGTGGAAGGTCTAGCTGTTAAGTTAATATAATACAAAACATAATTAAGTCGGGGCATAATATTTCCTACAAGACTGTATTTGCGCCTAGCAAAGACTCTGATCAGCCTGCGCATCCGCGCAGGCTGATTTGAGTCTTCGTAGGCATTATGTTGATAGGTAAAGATCCAAAGCGTCTTCGGACGGACAGGTCAACCTGTCTGCGGATGCGCAGACTTATATAAGTTTTCGCTATGCGCACAATGCAGTCTTGAAGGAAATGGTGTGTCCATTTATTGACTCGAGCATACGGCAGAATGCTGAATGTATTCAATTTAAGAGACTGCGAATAACTCGATCAGATAGCTTGGATTTAATATAAGAACCTTCGTTTAATGACACTTCGCAAATTAAGTTGAAAATCCTCATCGTCGCGTATATTTCATCAGCGTAAGCACTGGTCTGATTTTTGCTATAGTAAACGGTGGGTAGTAATTTTATAACGGAGTATCAGATACCAACGAAAACAAAATCGCCAAGAGATAAGTTAGCAAACGATATAACTATCTTTTTTCATATAAATATACATAAACGACTGGCATCTAAATACCCTGCATTACGTGTATCAGCACCTTGTACAATAAATACAATACAATACTAATGAATGGATGAGAAACTGAAAGTAGAAATAATCAAAATGAGCCGCACTGTGGAAAGACCCAAAACTTTGCTGTTTGGTCTATTCATTCTGCAATGTCATAATTGTATGTTTGAGCTGAGGCTCAAAGTCCCAACCAACAATATTTCAGAGACATTACCACTGTAGTAGTGGGAGTTTTACCCGGCAACAGACAAACAGCGAACTAAAGCCCTGCCTAAGCTTACTAGCAGCACTGCCTCAGAGGCACCAGGAAGCCTTTCTATTTCTAATCGGCGGAGGCCGATGTGGCCTAAACATGATGACTCTAGGCAGCCTGTTTGCCCATCACGAAAACATACCTATATAATTCTGACCCCCTTAAACCCACTTTTATATAGTAAAACTGGGGTTTTCAGGGGTATACATTATTTTTCTTATTTCTGCTCAAAAACATAGATTGTGGGTACTCGTTATAACCGCCTCGGCGAGGCGGTTCTAACGGGTACCTACAATCTATGTTTAGAACAGAAATATGAAAAATATCAGTATTTTTCATCGGAAAATTTTCATTTTTTGGTGGTCAAATGTTCAGTATATTTGAATAGGCATGTTTTCGTAATGCTGTGCAGGTAGTAAGTGTCATCACTGTTCATATGCAGAAAAGTATTGGTATTTCCAGCAGTGCGACGCAGAACAGGTAAAACATAATCTTACTTTCTTTTAGTTCGAAACATTTTCCTGAGCACAAAGCTATATCCAAGATCATGTATAAAAGTAATAACTGAGTTCCTGCACGTATTTCGAAAATTGTTAAACAGATATTCTGAAGGAACAGACAAGAAACTTTCAAATGAAATACAGAACTACATGTAGACTGATGATCTGTGAATATTCCAAATATTTTTGCAACTCAGGTGGTAGGAAAACTATCGAACTCCATGAGAAAAAGGGTACTATCGAATGTCATTAGAAAAGGGGTACTAATCACAATTACCAACAGCGAAGGCACAGATCATTTTGTGTATCCTTGCAGTTAAAACAGGCTCTTCGATGGTTGTCCGCTTAGAGAATTATGTACGTAAATTATCATTGAGAGTACAGTGAACCCTCTTTATAACGACACTCGATACAACGATAAAACTCGTTAAAAGGATGATTTGACTGGCACGAAACTTTCGCTCAAGATGACATTTAATCAGAAATAATGCGTGAACATTGTAATTAACACTTCAAGAAACGTCTGTTTTGGATATTTGTTAGAATCGCCTAACAGGCGCCTAACAAACCTATATAATTTTGACCCCCTTAAACCCCACTTTTATATAGTAAAACTAGGGTTTACAGGGGTATACATTATTTTTCTTATTTCTGCTCAAAAACATAGATTGCGGGTACTCGTTAGAACCGCCTCAATGAGGCGGTTCTAACGAGTACTCATAATCTATGTTTTGAGCTGAAATATGAAAAATTTCAGAGTTTTTTATCTGAAATATTTCAGTTTTTGGAGGTGAAATTTTCAAAATATTCGAATAGACATGTTTTCGTAATGTCTGTCCAAATTTTAGAATAATAAGAGTAAATAGGGCATTGTGTATGTTTGTGTTTTGATGTGTATGATAAAGAGTGACTCAGGTAATCCATCAGGCCTAAACAAAACCATTATCGCTAGTGAAGAGCATTCAGCTGAGAGATAATTAATTATGACAGCTTCCACACCACTGTGAACCACCTGAACTTAATGTTGATCGTGGTAATAGGCATCATCTGGTATAGCCGTTTTCTTCACAGAACCAGTGGTAATAATAGTAAAGGATATCCTTTTTAGTTACGTTCAATGTTCCTTCACATATGCTCATTCTACAAAACCCTATCACAGATATTTTCAGTAATATCAAATACCTGTACTACCGACCGGAGCATTCAAGTTTCGAACCCATGCCGATTGCGATAATAGCGCTCAGCCATTCGAAGGAAAAAGTCCTATCTACTGAGTCACTTCGCGCGTCGAATACGAGTTCAAAGAAATTTTAATAGCCCATCGGATTCGAATATCATTTTAGTTGCACAAGCGCACTTAGTATATACAATATCTACGGAGCCTCGTGGATATGAATATCGAAAATTTGAGATTTTAATAAAAAAAAATAAAAAAACAACTCCACAATTGGGTTATTTCTGATACATTTCTGTACTCCTTAATGATACATTGGTGTGGAATATGAAGTACTCGTACTGCCCGTCGGATCGAGGATTTCGAATCCACGACGATAGCGTCAACTACCATGCATTGGCTTTCATGGTATAGCTGCTATCATGCATCCCAGACACAGTGCCTTGGTAGAAAAATATAACGTCGGTCTGAAAAAACTTGTGCAACAAGGTATATTGGAACTAGAATTTTACGGTGAGTTAGTGTACAGATTTAGAAAATTTATGGGAAAATCTAAATTTTCGGAGCAATTCAGAAAACTTATTAACCGTTATAAAAGAATTAGCTATAGCCTGGATATTATGCCCAGTTATCAACCCAATCACTGTTGATGGCTATGCTTCAGACATTAACTTACTAGAAAACATGTGCGATTCAGTATGCTGCGCGACCCGCTGTCGTGCAACTAAACAGAGCAATAAAACAGAACAGCAAAATTGCTAACCATGAACTGGCATGAACTGCAGTGTGTCCCTCAATACATCTACATTTTACCACGTCTTTTTAACATTTTTTTTTAAATTGTTCTACAAAAAATGAGGCATAAACAACTCCCCTACATTTGTGCACATATAGTCACCATAAAACTCGGGTTCCAATAGTCACTGACGAAAAAGTTGTTTTCAAAGTAGAGTCATATTTAAAAGTGTATTCACAATTTTGAATAAAATTAAGAACATATTTTACGGAGCTTACGATACGAGATAGCCTTTCAAACGGTCTATGCAAACACTTTACACCCAAATGAAACGGCACATTATATACGTTTCCTAATGAAATTTAAATCACTCTCATTTAAGGTTTTGTCAGACTTAAAGCTTTGTTCCAGTCGTTTCAAAGACATTGACTTGATATTTCAGATGCAGAAAGATTGTAAACTTAATATGCTTATGAAAGACAGAAGCAATTAATTTCCCAGCTATCGTATATCACTCCAGGAATAGTAGGACAAAATTCTGAGCCGCCACGTGACATAAACTTACCTTCTGACACGTGCGGCCAACGAAGACTCAGATCAGACTGCGCATCCGCGCAGTCTGCTCAGAGCCTTCGTTGTCCGCATGAAAAAAATGCATCCTTGGCTATCCATAGTGCGCCCGTATGCGCGAATGCGCAGGCTGATCTAAATCTTCGCTGGGCGTACGTATGTTTTCTGAAGTTTATAATACCTAACCTCATTTTCCCAGTATTGATTTGTAAATGCAAGCAAGAAGAGTTTAGTTAAATTCTCAAAATCATACTTTTATTAGTTTACTCTTATCGCTTTTCTTCATATTGAGCCATTTATTCCTTGCGTCCCCCAAAATGGACATTGGCAAACAGTGTAGACTCAGATCAGATTGCCGCGTCTGATCAGGGTCTACACTGTTTGCATTTAGGACAGGAATTTCTATAAACATGGTACCAATAAAAAAGTAACCAGACACTCCTTATATTGAATTGAACGTCTCCAAATACTTAAGGCAGAAGAGTCCACTCGGCATAAACTGGTAAAATGAACACCCCTTGCCTGTTGTATGTTTGGGTATCCCTTGTTTGCATTACGGGAATAAGTCTATGTAAAATATATACTTAGCCATAGCATTGGCTAAGTCATTTATTAACTAAATCATTGACCTATTTCCTCATTTTTCCACACACAAATGTTTCAGGTATATTCATTAGACTTTGCATGAGAGGCACTTTTAAAGGATCCATATTCCTAAAAAATATGAACATTTGTATCAAGAAAGATTAAATAAATTGTTACATGGTATTGATACGATCATAAACTGTGGCATATTTCTCAAAAATAGACTTTTTACTATCCATGAACGGTTTAATAAATTGATATATGGTATTAGTACAATCATAAAATGTGGCACCTGACAGCCTGTAAAATTTAGTTACTCAGTTTTTGAATTGGATCAAAAATGAAGAGAATGTTTATCGTATCTCTGAATAAATGTAAAAAGGTATGAGAAAAGTCAAGAGGGTGCCACAATCACAAGCCGCAGCCCTTCCCAGACACCAAGAGAAAGAAGAAACAGACAAAACCAAACAAGCGCAAATCAAATAAACGTCCGTCCGTGTAGGCAACATTAATTCAGAGATACGATAAAAACTCATTTCATTTTTTATCCAGTTCAAGAACGAGAGACTAACTGAAATTTTATAGGCTGTCAGGTGTCACAGTGCAAAGGGTTGAAAACGAATTGAAAAGCTGATTTAATAACTGCAGCGATCTGAAAATTCCCCCAAATCGTGTAGGCCCTTAAATAGCCATATGCGGGCAGCAGTGGCCCTGATCAGTGCCTTTGTTGTCCGCTTAAAGAATCATTGGGAACTGTAGAATATGTCAACAGAGAACAAAGGCCCTTACCAGCCTACGCAAATGCGCATGCTGACTTGGGTCTCTGTTGTCTGCTTATGCTTCGAAGACACATTTTCTCAAAGGAAGGTACATGTTATGCAGGAACATGGGAGTACACATTAAACACACGTATTAACGTAATAGATCGAAGTAAACGCCTCAATGCCGCCTCAACGTCGCGACCTTGCGGCGATGTTGCAGCACGGTAGTGTGATGACTGTGAGGTCGCTGATTAAACGCTGCATGTTTACTAGAATATCAAATAAACAGATAACTTCTTCTACACAGTAAAAACACAATGTTTGAACAATGTCTCTTTGAGTCAGCTAAATAAACTGTCGGGGGATTATAGCAGTGTTGACAGTCAATTAATATGTATAGGGAAAAGCATAACCTGAAACAATTACAAACCTGAACGTCCCTGTATACTTAGTTGCGGACATTTGAAATATCGCAGAATACTTATGTATCATACATATTAGTTTTTTAGCATGAAAGTAATTTTTGCGGCCTATAATGTTAGTCGTTGTTGCAGCTATGGTAGTCATAATTATTACATATACAGTCATTTGCTGAGAATGATAAAACATCGAAAGTTTATAGAAACTAGATTGATGCCAAAGACATGAAGAAATATAGCCAGGCTTCTGCGTAACAATCAGGTACTATGTTTTTTTGTTTGTTTGGAAATTCTCATATGGACTGCTAGTGGAATATGATTCAAGTCTTATCAAGAATAATCATTTCTTTTGGTGTGTTATGTTGTCACAGACTTGGCCGCAGAAAAGGCCGAAAATCCATTATATATTTTCGGGTTCTCTGTTGGATATTTAGAATATCACAAACAAACGAAATAATAGGTTAAAACTTCATTCAGTAGTTAAACTGATACAATGTCATTTTGTGAGATCATTCATTAGTTAAACTGATACAATGTCATTTTGTGAGAAGAAAGTTGTTTCGCGTCATATTATGGTGTTCCGATGGTAACCATAGTGTTCACGAAATCATCCATTTATTGAGAATTGCAAAACCTTTCAAACTCTATTTCGATTTGCGGTAAAATGACCACAAACCAACATTCAAAACCTACAATAGTTTATTATAAAACAAACCGGCCTAAAGACAACTAAGGTCATTCCAAACCATACCAAACACAACAGTAATATATGTTCTGTTCCTATGTTCAATAATACATGGATACAGAAAACATGGTTACAGCTATGATGCATCGTCCTTGCCGAAAAGTGAACAATGATGACACTGTAAAAAAACATAAGGACGCCCAACAGGATTCGATGTTGACTGTTCGTTTGTTATGCAATTATTCTTCCTATCGTTTTATGATTGTGTGTGCAGTCACATGGCTCAGTGGGCATTCAACCTTAACTTGAAAGACTATGCTGATATTTTGGTGAAAAGGGGCAACTTTTCTGGCAGGCTGCCTCCCTAATGTTTGAAATTTTCGAAAAAAAGGCGATTACTTTTAAAGGAATAAAATGTGAGGGAACACTTTTTTTCTTTAAAGGTACCCACCAATAAAAAAAGGAATTTAATACGTGTGATTTCTTTTTTCGGTACATTTTCGTTGGCTGTATTGACAATAAAATATAAATTGACAAAACATTCATAATATACCTTTACAAACAAAACAAAATATGCTTAAAATATATTATGTTGAGATCTCTGAATTCCGGGCATTCGGAAATAATCATATACTAAGACTGGTCCGACTTCGCTAATACGATCAAAAAAAAAATGGCAAGAGAAAAGTCAAGGAAGTGGCACAATCACAAACCGCAGCCCTTCCCAGACACGAAGAGGAAGAGGAAACAGACAAATCTAAACAAGCATAAATCGAACAAACGTACGAAAAGCACTAAGATTAGCTCTTTCTTTCCCAAGCGAGGTAATCGCAATGCAAATAGGACTGAAAAACACAAGAAGACAATAACACAAGACATAAAACAAATCGCCTCGTAGAATAAACCACAAAGCAACAAAGAGTAAAAAAGGTAAGAGAAAAGTCCAGGGAGTGCTACAATCACAAACCGCAGCCCTTCCCAGACCCCAAGAGGAAGAGGAAACCGACAAATCTAAACAAGCACAAACCGAACAAACGTACGAAAAGCACTAAGACTAGCTCTCTCTTCCCCAAGCGAGGTAATCGCAATATAAAAGGACTGAAAAACACAAGAACAAAATGACACACGGAAAGACATACAACAAATCGACTCGTAGAAAAAACCACAAAGCAACAAAGAGTAAGAATAACACCGGGACCACCGCCTTAGAACGGTCGGTAGAGCAAACCACCGAGGGGTTTAAAGAACCACACAGCTACAGGGAGTAAGAATAATACCTTTCGAAGGTACAACTTTCGAAGATGTACAATCTGCTCTGGGCATGTACTGCACGCAGATTCACGCACATATTTGAAATTATTCTATGAGTGTGTCAAATGTGTATGTACTGCTTTCGAAAAAAAAAACTGTCTGGTTGAAACATTCATTAATGTACAACTAATAACACGCTTAATTTTAATTGAATTGTAGCAGTTATATTTTAAAGACAGTTAAAGTTATGGTTTACATCGGAGTCACAAGCCGCTGTAATATAATATATGAATGTATGCTCTACTATCTTTAATTAAGAAGAGCAAGTAATCGTTGCACTTGGGATCATTTCCTCAGTCCTGCGAAATAGTTAAATATGAGCGTACCTATATAATTTTGGCCTCATTAAGCCCCACTTTTATATAGTAAAACTGGGGCTTACAGGGGTATACATTATTTTTCTGATTTCTGCTCAAAAACATAGATTGTGAGTACTCGTTAGGACCGCCTAGGCGAGGCGGTTCTAACAAGTACCCACTATCTATGTTTTGACCAGAAATATGAAAAATATGAGAATTTTTATCTGAAAACTTTCAGTTTTTGGTATCGAAATCTTCAAAATATTTGAATAGGCGTGTTTTTGTAATGAAACTAAAGAGAGACATAAAAAATAGTGAAAAAATATAAGTGAAGATACCCAGGAAAGGGTACAATCACCAAGTACAAAAGTAGGAAAGATGAGGAATAAATAATGACAAAACACATGCTACATATGGAACCACCAACACAAAAGCTGAGAAGAACTGCAGCAAAGGGATCGCCTCAGAGCGGTCGGTAGAAAAACTACTTGAGGACTTAAACCAGTTTTCATGAATGCGTCTTACAACTGTTTGTTAAATGTGTATTTCAGTTAAGTATCTGTTAAATGAGTAGTATAGCTTTTAAGATCCCTCCTCTTAGGCTGATAGTATTTGTCATGGAGTAATAAAAGTACTGAAAAAAATAGCACCGCTTAAATGTCTTAAACAGAAACGTCTTTTTTTTTTTTTTTTTTTTTTTTTTTTTTTTATTATTATTATTATTACTATTATTATTAGCTTGAGTAAAGTTCTAAGCTCTCTGATCAATCCTTATTTATGTTAATCTGTTGAACGATATCAGACTGTATTAGTTTTTATATATGTTTTTGACAAATATTTTATTGCAATATTACTTCATATTAATCCAGAGACGATATATAAAGGTTGGTTCATTGAAAGACATGACACTATATGATTTTTATATATGTTTTAGACCATCATTTGACTGCAACGTTCCTTTATATTTACCCAGGAACGGGATAGATAGATAGATAGATAGCTAGATAGATAGATAGTCAGTCCAAGTATGTTCGTTATACATTCAGTTTCCAAATATGCAAATTTAACGTATTACTTTCGAGCCCATATTGCTCCATTGACACGAGTTTAAGTTTAGCAATGATAAAACTGAAAGCAATGGCAATAAAAATAACATCTGGTAATAATGTCTTTATTATTTGTTATCATAATAATAATTATAATGATAATCTCGATATTTATTTAATAATTTAAACTATGAACGAATCGCAAATGTAACAAAAACAATCATAAATGAAACTTATAATATAACAGTACTTACTCGGTATCCCCATCCTGTCTTAATCCGCGAAAACAAATTCCTCTAACCACTTGTGCATTAGAAACAAACTTGATAGCAATGTCTTGATATAATTTCAACATACTGGCAACCTATTGTCTGAAAGTTAGTGCTGAAATTAATTTCAAATGATAGAAGTTATTCATATTTATTGTCCCTTTAATGTATTATGCTGTATTGAATTTGGCATTCCACTTACACTTATCGTTTACTGTAAAAATAACTATGTTTTGGTTTTTGGTTCCTGTTTGGACACAGACACTTCTCCGGAAGGCATGTTTTACAAGTAAGACACATTTTGTACATCCTATTGCTTTACTGCACAGACAGTTCCATTTGAAATGGTGTCTCCGCTAAATGGAAAGAATTACTCGCAAGGGACGCATAGTCATTCCGTTTAAAATAGACACATTTTCTGAGTGGAGCCAAAACAATTCTGACATAAATGTCGCCCTTGAATGCGTTTCCATTCCTATTAAAGTGAAATTTCACTGATGCGTATCTGTACCTATATCATTAACAATGTCACATCAAGCGAAAAAGTGTCTTCGAACAAAATGCGAAGATTCATTCTGAGCATGCGCAAAATATTGCCCGGGCCTTTGCTCTCCATTCGTACAATCTGTCGTATCCAATGATACTGTCAGCGGACAGTGAATGCCCTGACCAGACTGCGTAGTTGCGCAGGCTGATCTATGCCTTCGCTGTCCACACATGACAGAATATACGTTTTCGCAAGGTGTGGCCCAACTATAGTTTTGTTCCTATTTTGGCAAAACACTTTTTTCAGCAGGCACACGTGTCGCGTCGAGCTACAAAAATCTTGGTACATAAGCGACATACACAGGCACAGCATATCCAGCACATCCAAATTGTCTTGTCATGACATTTTCGGTCTTTGATATAGCCGCCGAATTCCCCGAGCAGACTGATGCTGGCTTTCATTGTCAGCATATGCCCCAGTGACACAATTCCGCTTGTTTCGGTGGCTCATTTGATACGCGTATTATTCATATATGAGGGACATTTAAAATCGAGTGAAACACTCACTTACCCAAGAAGGCACTTCTTATTATGCGTGAATAAAGAATCTGTAAAGTCGTAAATACTATAATAATAATAATAGTAATAATAATGTCTTTATTTTCAGAGGATAACATATTTAGCATAATATAGTAAAATTACGTATGGTCTTCAAAAAATATGTACAAACTTGTTTACACTGCACCACATCTCAATAAAAGTATGCATGTTTAGTAACCAGTTAAAAAAATTAAATAAAATATACGTGGCCGCAGGCTTAACCAGTACACGATGTCATAGATATAATATCATGGATATAACAAACTGATGTTTCGTACTCGGTTCAGCTAACATAATGTCGACACTATGCCTCTGGATTTGTATAACGTTTACCTGACCAGACACAAATGATGATATCGTGACCATCGCGTCACCAGCAGCTCTGTTGCATATTCACCGGGCAGTCCATTTGTTCCTCGATCCCATAGGCAGGCAAGATAAGGTCGTGAACTTGTCGTAAAATGTCTAGCTAGTACAGACGCATTATTTCACTGTATTGACTTCTTGAATTAGTGAGGTTATCCCTCGATTTTGTATATCCCTCAAGTGTCAAATTTCCAAACAATTATTAACTGATTGTAATTTCCTTAATCCTAGAGACAGATAAAATCAGGAATAGTCTTTCAGAATTTTGGAATTGTAATAGCTATTTTACTTTGACACCATATGAAATATTGTATGGTACTTAATGAAATATTTCAATCGACAGACAGATGTCCGAAGATTCTATATAAACGAGGGTATTATATTCCCCACATTATATAATGGAACTGGCATGGCTAACATGTCTCTAGATACGAGGAGTATCAAGAGAAATTTTTTTTTTTCTGATTCTTTCACACACAAAAAAAAACAAAAAAAAACACAACATATGTAGTGGGTACACATTAGAAGCGACTCCGATTTTCTCGGAGTCGCTTCTAATGTGTACCCACTACATATGTTGTGTTTTTTTTTTTTTTTTTTTTTTTGGTTTTTTTTTTTTTTGTTTTTTTTTTTTTTGTTAACAGCAGTGCAGCATTGGCTTAGCTAAATCTGTGCCTTATAAGTACGCATTTTACATATTACGCAATGTAAAAACTGTCCATCATGGTTCTTAACTGTACACTAAACACTTGCACCAGGAAATGCAATGATCGCAGTTTCCAGTGCATGGTGCATGTTTATTTCGTAACAACAAGTAGATGACGCCAACCACTGCCAATTTACTTTCCAAAGTACTTCAAAAGTAAAGGACAGCATAATTCGACGTATCCAGCTAAAATGATGCAATTTTATGTATCATATCCTTATATAACTTCGTTTTCCTCAATTGACCGTTTCACTAGAACAGGAATGTTATTAATAATACCGTTTAGTAAAGTAATAAAACAGCAGTCGCACTCGTTATTTAATGTATAACCCTCACAGAGGGAATATTTTCAAGACTAGACAGGATATCGCTTGATAATTTAAGGCGTTTTTATTCCATAGATTAATATAAACATACGCTATTGATGTTCGGATAAAGAAATAGTGACATGCAATTAACACGATTAATCATTACATACATGCTTATTTTAATTCAACAGGGCAATTATAGATCACTTCTTTACCAAATACTCTGTTGGTGCGATCTGAGGTTCTAAATTTAGTACGGTGGTGTGAACTGCGGTGCTTCAATTACTCAGAAAGAGACTTATGAGCTAGAAAAGGTACCTTCTGACATGAGCGCCCAACGAAGGCTCAAATCAGATTGGAGTCGTCGTTGTCCACATGAAGAAACATTCCATCATTGGCTATCTAAAATACGCCTACTGAAGATTCTAATCAGACTGCGCAAATGCGCAGGCTGATTAGAATCTTCACTAGGCGTACATGTCTGAAAGTAAGACTTTGATGTCGCGGCTTTTGTGTTTGAGTCATTGCAATTATATCTTGCTATTTCGCCAAATATTGTGCTGGTGTGATCTGAGCTCTTATATTTAGTACGGTGGTGTGAACTGCGGTTCTATATTTAGTATGGTGGTGTGAACTGCGGTTCTATATTTAGTATGGTGGTGTGAACTGCGGTTCTATATTTAGTACGGTGGTGTGAACTGCGGTTCTATATTTAGTATGGTGGTGTGAACTGCGGTTCTATATTTAGTATGGTGGTGTGAACTGCGGTTCTATATTTAGTATGGTGTGTGAACTGTGGTCCTTCAATTAGTAAGAAAGAGGCTTTTGAGCCGCAACGTGAGAAATCATTACACAGTCATTACAAATGTCCACAACAAAGTGTTAGTAAAACTGTTGTAACAGTCGACCTGGACCATTACGAATTCATGCCTATTCATATAGGAATTTCACCGCCAAAAACCGAAATTTTTCAGATAAAAAACTGTGATATTTTTCATATTTCTGCCCAAAACATAGATTGTGGGTACTCGTTAGAACCGCCTCGGCGAGGCGGTTCTAATGAGTACCCACAATCCATGTTTTTGAGCAGAACTGAGAAAAATAATGTATACCCCTGTAAACGCCAGTTTTACTATATAAAAGTGGGGGTTAAGGGAGTCAAAATTATATAGGCATGTTTTCGTGGTGACGTTAAGTGCAGGTTTCACTGACTTAGTTCACATACTGTTTGAACCGCAATGTCAGAACACGTACTTTCCGGAATTTAGCCCTCTACTTTGTGACTTTTCCATTCAGTCGTCTACTTTGTTTCATCAAGTTTTTTTTTTCTTAAATGTGATGAGGTGACGGGCAAATAGACAGCTACGCGGTTTTGAGCTGCATCAGAGTTAAGGGCCTTTATTTAATATGTACATTTACAAAAAAAAAGAAACAAAATACAAAATCAAAATCAAAGTCATCCCGTTTATCGTATTTTTGTAGAATATAAATCATTAATTATCAATAAAATTCAACAGAAACGGGACTTCGCTATCACGGGTATTTGCTTCATTTAACATGTTTATTTCATAAACGACGGCTACCATTTTTTCCGAAGTAGCATTTATCAATATTTATTATTTATTTAAATACCCAGACGTTGAATGGAAGGCTTCAATAACATCGGCTTGATTTTATAATGGGGCACAATAAAGTCTCGTCGTTTTAAAACAGAAACATATCCGCAAAAGTTGGGTACAATTTGAACTCTATCGGTATAGCCACATTGTGTCCGACTTGATCTTCTGCTACGTTTCATGGTACACTGTATTTACTGATTTTTAAACTAGGATACGTGTCAACCATCTGCATGGTAACCGTATATAGTACACAGCGGTATGTGATATTGATCAGCATCCATCTGAAACTAATCATTCATGTGACCAGGCCTCTGAGATTATTTACAGCTCTGTAGAAATGTCAAGAATGGGAAAATTTCGTTTTCACTTGGATGTCAATGGTCCTTTCTTTACAGACGATGGCTGAATAATCTGGACAATGCCATAAGTTCAGACTGTTAGATTGTCTGATGGTCATGAAGGATACATCAGACAGTGACGAAAGCACTGAATTATTCATATTTTGGATAAAGCTGAAAACTGATCTGTCGTTTGAACAGATTACTTCATTGTTAGATCAGAATAATGAGACTAGCCTGCAAAACGTTTGACGTGGACAAAAGCTCGACTCCTAAATAAACTGATACAACTCGCAAATCTAGGAAACCTGCATTTACACGTCATATGTCTAATTTGTATCGTGGTGAAATGTGCATCGTTTGGGATGGCACATAGTATTATATTGAGAAAAGGAGTGACTACCATGTTGGAAGACATACATATCCAGGTCAGAAGTACAGACCGTTTTTGAAGTTCTTGTCGCTTGTTTTACTAGATAGATATGTATATGACAGTACTGGGTCCGACCTAGCAAATGGTAAGAACAATGATGCAGGTATAAAAAAGATACATGTTTAGTTTGCATACGGATTTGATAGAATGGGTGGATGAGACTGATATGTGCGCCGTTGATAGGAGATTTAGCGATGTTTATTTTACAGATAAACCTTGCAACGAAGCTATAAGCATTCCTGAAGCAAGCTGCATCACAACACGCAGGTGAGGAAGCAAACCAAGTAGGTATGGTTACAGTGCTACAATCGACATATGAAAAAAAATTTTAGTTTTGATAAGATGGTTCAACATAATTTAATTGGTACACTTCATTCCTTAAACAGCATCCTCACAGCAGCCATGAATGTATTCAGACGAGCATTTGCTTGTTGTGATCGTTATATCCTTTATTTTGTTTCTGTGATAGGCCCGCCATCAGAACAATTATTGGACAATGAAAGTGAAAGACAGGTATATAACGAAAACTGTAGATTACTAAAATCCGTGTCAAGATAATTGTTGACATTTTATACATTCCAATGGTCCTTTAAGGCATGGAACAAGGAAATGTCCTATCACTAAAACATTGGTGCACTGGATCATTGACATTAATTTTAAGCAAATGAGACTCAACATGAGAAATCTTACCTTCGGTCATGTGCGCTCAGTGCGCCCAACGAATACTCAGATCAGCCTGTGCATGAGCGCAGTCTAATCAGAGTCTTCGTTGTCCACATGACAATCCGCCCAGTGAAGATTGATCAGATTGGCGAAAGTACGTGTTTTGACGTTGCGGCTTAATTGTCTTTGCAATCAACCCACTTTTGACCTTACATCAGCATGGAATAGTTATTATTGCATAAAAAGCAGTGTCGGTCGTTATTAACAGCTGTGCATTAACCGGCGAAAAGCCGTGTATTAACAAGGCAATTCACGCGCTGTTAATGCATGGCTACGCAACTTTCAATATGCTGGTACCGGGGCCACAGAATTGCTGCCGTCACAAGATGTGTACCATCGTGCCTTCGAACGAGCATAGTCCGTGGAAATAGCGTTCGCGCGACATCGGTGAAAAGGCGAAACAAAATAGTGCAAGAAATAACGCGAAATGGAGCAAATGTTTTCAGTTTTTATGCAATGATAGCGATCGCACATGGTTTTTCAATGCATTAACATTCGCCAGGTCCCTTGGGAGGTGTTGAAAACCGCGGCCTTCGGCCTCGGTTTTCAACATCTCCCACGGGACGTGGCGAATATTAATACATGAAAAACCATTTTTGATCCCTATATTGTTTCACAGCAAACATACTCCCGAGTCTGGATCCTTGAAAATTAAAAACAAATTAAACTAAGAAAGCAGGAGTCTTATAGTCTGTGAGAACCTTTACAACCATTCCTTAAGTAAAGATAGACATTTACTTTAATGACAAATTTGTTAAGCAAAGCACATTTTCATCTTTCGCATAAAAGCTGATTTTTTACGATGAAACAAATAAATATTTTTTTTTATATCGACTTCTCATTTTAGTTACAAAATCAATCTAGTTTTAAATACTATAGCTACATCACCGACTTTCTAAAAAGAGAACTAATATAATTTATTCCTTTTCCAGTAAATGCATTAAAAGAATAAAAGCAGTAAAGACTGAACGCTACAGATAATTCGCAAAACATGCTGTGTAATTTGAATTTAAAGCTTAAGCAGAATTGGTTCTAACAACACCTGTTTCTCTATCACTGATTTGCAATCAACAGAATCTGCATGAAACTGCTGAAATCAATTAATCCCAGACAACTTGTTAAGTAAATATTGCAAAAGATCATTTTTTATTATATACAAAGTAATGAAATATAGAGAATTATTATATATAAAGTAATGAAATATAGAGAATTATTATATACAAAGTAATGAAATATAGAGAATTATTATATACAAAGTAATGAAATATAGAGAATTATTATATACAAAGTAATGAAATATAGAGAATTATTATATACAAAGTAATGAAATATAGAGAATTATTATATACAAAGTAATGAAATATAGAGAATTATTATATACAAAGTAATGAAATATAGAGAATTATTATATACAAAGTAATGAAATATAGAGAATTATTATATACAAAGTAATGAAATATAGAGAATTATTAATGAAATAAAATGCATATTTTCACTAGTGAAATATAAGTTTTATATTTTCACTAGTGAAAATATAAAACTTATATTTTCACTCCTCTGAGCAGTGAAAAATATAAGATCTGGATCTACTGTTTTCTTATTTACATTAATGTTTTCATTACACTAGATGAAAATTTTTATGGTATTCACTGAAAAAGAGTAAATTTTCTTTTTATTTTATTTTTATACGCCAATGCGCGTTTCTGACGTCATATCTAACGTCACCAAACAAAACAAAACATGAACGTCATGGCGCCAAGGGACAAAACTGCGTGTCAGACTTTCCCTTGCAAATGCAAGATTTGCATCTCTTCTATCGAAAGTGATGTATATAATAAAAAGAAAATTCAAATGTTTGTCGTGAATATGACTTTTATTTCATCTCGTGAAGTGAAAAAATGTATATTTCATTTGTGCCTTCGGCACTCATGAAATATACATTTTTTCACTTCACTCGATGAAATAAAAGTCATATTCACTCCAAACATTTGAATATCCTCTATACACCAGTATCTTGGTTAACATCATAGTTGCAGTTCATTGATGTTATTTACTTATTACGTTAAAATGTTATGTAATGTTTATCTCATTATTGTTCTTAATACAGACGATTCTCGCTACCTCTACTTCGCATATCTCGAATAACCGCTTATCTCGATGCGAAAATCTTGTCCTTGTTTTAACAACAACAGGTAACAAAATATTGGAGCATTTCTCCTCTTTTCCACAATATTTTCAATAGACATGTATATCTAACTTCAAGAGTCAAATTACATATTCATTTGTGAAATTTGGTTGTTCGATTTATTTTTCCTCAATTCGAAGTATTTCAGCGAGTCCCTTGGACGTCGAGATAATGCGAGTCGATAGTTTATTGTGAAACATGGGTATACAAAGATTAAACTTTATAAGGCGGATTTTCAGAAGTTTTTTAACCTATTTTAGTCTGGACTGGAAACCCTCAAAGGTGTAATTGGCAAACAGTGAAGATACAGATCAGACGCCACAGACTGCGGCGTCCGATCAGGAGTTTGCATTAGTTACAGGAAATTCTATCAAACATAGTAATAACAAAAGCTAACCAGACACCCTGCTATTGGAAATAGACTGGTTCAAAGAGTTTTTGTAGTCTTATCAACGTAAATGGGTTAATCCAGATTTGCGAGTTGTTACTTACTTCTAGCAACCCTTATACTGCATATATCTATTTTCATGTGGTTAATAACAACATCTATCTTTTTCATATTATAAGGTGACAAAGCCAGGAGGCAATAGTTTTAGATGAGGGGTGATATCCACATATATATCCACAAAAAATAACTGTGCAGTCTGATCAGGGTTGTCCGCTTACAGCATTTTAGATACTGTAGAATAGCGTGAAACACAGCGAAGTTCCTGATAAGATTGTGAGGTTTTGCTGGCTGATTTGTGTCATTTTCTTTCGCATGTGCCTCGAAAGCATTTTTTCTCACAGAGTGGATCAGCTATATAGTATACATCACGAAAAATTGCATTTATAATTTTGACCCTTTTAACCCCTACTTTTATAAAGTAAAACTTGGGGTTTGCAGGGTATACATTATTTTTTCTTATTTCTGCTCAAAAACATAGATTGTGGGTATTCGTTAGAACCGCCTCGGCGAGGCGGTTCTAACGAGTACCCACAATCTATGTTTTGAGCAGAAATATAAAAATATCAAAGTTTTTTATATAAACATTTTCAGTTTTTGGAGGTGAAATTTTCTATATATTTGAATAGGCATGTTTTCGTAATGCCTGTTCGACTGGCATGATAGAAAAGTTCAAGGCATGAATGGATTAAGGACTCATATTCAATTCGAAACTGTGTCTGAAATCTTATGTCTGATGCATACTTACTCAGAACTGTAGTTGTGTGGATCCTAGACACCAAACTGCTTGCGCCTTGTCACCAGAAAACATGACGTAGGGTTTTTCCGAATTGTAATTGTTCATAGTTGGTTGCGTAAACGAGCATTACGGCCATATCATGTCATACCACAACTACTCCAAACAATTTTGAATATATAGATTTTAAGCAGTTTGCACGCACCCTGCATACGACTTTGCTAGATGTAAGGATTTTGCATATGCCTAATTGAATGATTAATGACTTGATTCAGTCATAATTGATGTAAGCCTAGGCCTAGTCTCATTTAAGAGTCCGCTTTACTAGCTAATATTGCCTTCTCTGCTTCATGTACTACTGTTAGGATCACGTATTCTCTTTTATGCAATACGTACCATAATGGCTAGTTTAAGAGGACTGGATATAACTCATAGGTTATATGCCATTCATACAATGGAGACAACTATTGGAGCTTGCTGTTTCCTTTAATGCACAAGAAATCCCTTGTAAAAAGGGGTTTATCTAAAAGAAAAAGACTTTGCTCCACCCAGATCCCCTTTCAGTAGGGTGGCAAAAACTAAATGGACAGCGTTGCCTGCCCTTGGAGTGTACCGATTTGGCTTTGCACAAGTGACATGCGATTTGCGTATATGCAGATCCGCCCGCCTATTTCCATAATCCATGCAACGATTTTTTTTTCTCATGAGCATACTCAAGCAAACCTAGTCTGCTATTTTGTCTCTCTTTTGTTTTCTTTTATTTGTTCTGTCTTTCCAAAGGATTCCTTCTTCAGAATATTTTGTCATCGCAACAGCTGTCGTTAGATGTTGTATAGAGGCCGTTAAACGTCTCCCCATATTTCAATACAACGCTGACATTATGTTTTGTCTGAACCTTAGCGACTTCATGGCTTTTCTGTAATCTGTGAAAATAAAGTTCCGCTAAAACTGCTAAAGGACGTGCGAAATGTCGTACTTTTTGCATTTCATGTAGCAAACATTCAATTCTACCGAGCATGCTGTTCTGTGTTTCCAACGGATCCATATGTTAGGTTATAAGGAGCTATCATTGGTGTGAGGGGTAGACAGAAAAATCCGTCCCGAGGATCACTGTCAGTGATCGCGAGAGACGGATTTTTCTATCTACCTCTCACACCCAAGTTAGATTCTTTTTCTTGCACAGCTTTCATTTCTGAACGTAGATTTTTAAATAATGCAGTCACTTCGACTGCTGACGTCCGCCATATTGTGATGGCATTACCGTGGCGTTTAATGACGTCATTACTTTCATTAACGTAAAACTTAACGATGGTGTACGTGACGTCCATTACAACCAGTACATATCAAACACGTAAGAATTTCCGATTTTTATGTAACCGTGGGTAGGATAATCTGGGAAGGATAAGAATTTCTATCCCTGGTTTAAATCAAGGATTTCCTTATCTGCAGGTGTGCAAGAATATGCATGTACATCTGCACAGTTCGACGTTAATGTGATGTTGTATAAACGCCATATGCCTGTTAGGAACAGTTCGCTGTTTGCAAAAAGTGGCAAATTAGGCAAACGCCCCATGCAGACTGATTTTATCATTCGTTAGTTACGTTTATAGATTTTATACTCATAATTAGGGCCAAATAGTCGATTTATCTTAGTCCTGATAAGTGTCTGGAGATTATAAAATTCTTAACTTATTATCAAGATCTTCTAAAGATCCCAACTAATGATGATGATATGATGGCATAGTTTTGCCGACGTCGGCCATATTTGTCGACGGACATAAACCAAATTCAGGCTGGCACAACTAGACCCCTTGGAGAATATTCCAGACAAGTGTTGAAAAAATCTGAAGAGTGGTCTTGGAGGAGATAAAAGATTGTTACAGTGTTAAGTAAAGGGGAAGCCGCGATTTCTAAGATGGCCGTCTGGTGGCCATACTTGTCGACGGACCGGAATCATTTTCGCGGAGACACATCTAGACTTGAGAGGAATCCACATGCAAACTTTTGATGGCATTCCTCCACTGGTTATTTAGGAGATGTGATAACGAAAAACATCCAAGATAGCCGACAATGCCATATTTGTTTACGGACCTGAGCCAAATTTGGATGTGCACAAGACCACCAGGGAAACACCCAGACAAGTTTCGAAAAACATCTGACCAGTGGTCTCGGAGGAAATGCGATTACGAGATTGTAACAGTGATAAGTAAAGAGGAAGTCACGATTTCTAACATGGCCGGCTGGCGGCCACATTAGTTGACGGACCGGATAATTTTCACGAAAACATATCTAGAGGATGTGAAGATTCCATATGCAAAATTTTGGTGAAATTCCTCTACATGTTACGGAGAAGATGCGATAACGAGAAAAATCCAAGACGACCGATGACGACCATATTTGTTTACAGACCGGAATCAAATTTGGGCGTGCACAAGTAGACCACCAGGGGAACATCCCATACAGTTTCGAAAAAATCTGACCAGTGGTCTCGGAGAAGATGCCATGACGAGACTGTAACAGTGTTACGTAAAGGGGAAGTCGCGATTTCTAAGACAGCGGCCATATTTGTCGACGGACCTGTACCGAATTCCGGCTTGCAAAAGTAGACCGTCAGGGAAACATTCCAGACAAGTTTCATAAAATCTGACCAGTGGTCTCGGAGAAGATGCGATAATAAAACATTGTTTATGAACGTATGGATGGACGTATGAACGGATGTATGGACGGACGCCGGACAGTCCCCGTGTGAAATAAGCTCTACCTACGGTCTATTGATCGATATGAAAGGGTAGTTTATACTGTAGACTGCAGACTGCATGCTTAATGGTTAATCCAATCAAAAATATAAGTGAATATACATAGGAACCCGAGGAACCAAAGGAACGTCTGATAGGCAGGCGAACAAAAGTAGACTGTTATGCTCGCGCATACTTACTGGCAGGGCATGTAAAAACAAAGCAAATCGGGCGGTAAAATTAAATAAGGTCATAACTGATTATTTGTGACACAACCTAGAATTATGAGCTCCATTCAATGCGTTCTTCTTTGAACGCGCGAGCACCCACTCCAGCGCATAATCTATTTATAGAATAAAATTAAACTAACCACTTTGATAAACCTGGAAATCACTACCATATATGCCACGGTTCCAGACTAATTCAGTCTCAAAACAGGTTTTGAAGACAGACAAATAAAGAAATATCTCAAAGAAAAGGAAACAAAAAACACACATTTAACGAGGAACCTTTAACGAATTTGGGCTGAATCACAGTAAAGCTATAAAAAGACGTATGCAAAGGTCCTGACAGCGTTAACATCCGTCCCGATATCAAGACCTAAGTACGACTCAATAATACATATATCGTTAACTAGACTGGCTCCAGTTCCTAGTGACGAAATGGGTTAATGTTTATAATTCGTGTTGCTATAGACACTTAAATAAAACCAAGACAATATCAACGCGCTGTGATTATGAAACACTGGTCACTAGGCAGGCCTAGTGACCAGTGCTTCATAATCGCAGCATATTAATATTGTCTTGGTTTTATTTTAGTGCCGATATCAAAGAGAATGATAAAAAAAATAATAATAATAAATTTAGGCACTAGGGGCTGAAGCCAGTCTAACCGCTAACCTAACTTACAATGAAAGTAACATTCTCGCGTTTTTCAGAGTGAAGGAAGAGAATCACCTGCAGACTTCTTGCACATTGCATTCTGCACGTACGTCGAGGTCACGCAATTACATGTATATCTCTATTTCTAAGAAACCAGAAGGAATGTCTCTAAAGATCAGCATAGGAATCAGTAATCAATGATATTCAGTTAAGCCAAAACATGCTACGCTGTCAGTCAATGTAGCTAAACGTATCTGACACCATAGTCTATTTTTCACTCCAGCTAATGAGTGCGTCTATATCCCAAGATGTCACTCATCAGAGGCCAGACATGAAGAAATCGAAAGCGTCTAAAACGAGAACAGAGGAAACCCAAGTCAACCGGTGCAGAGTTTTGGGCACAACGTGCTAAATTGTATAAGGTGAACAGCGAAAACAAGACTGTCTCGATGTGAAGATTTGTCTGGATCTTCGTTGTTCACAAGTAGAAAAAATTGGTTTTCTCGCGGTGGGTCTTGTCTGTTAAACTGCGTGTTCTACATGCTATTTTAAGTACCTAAATTAACCCTTAAGGCGCCTATCACAACTGGAACAGACAACAAATTTAAAAAATATGATATTTCATAGAAAATAAGTATTGACATTTCATGTGAAGCGGCAGCGATTCACATGAAATGTCAAGATTTATTTTCGATGACAAAAAGCAAAAGAAAAATAGAATGCCGTCTGCAACAAATTTTGCATGGAGCTTTAAGAGTTAATCCAGTTCTCAGGACTTCAGATGTGCTGGGTTTTGTTTTTTTTTTTGGCCAAACGGCCGATGGTTGTCATATTTCTGCAGGTAAACATGTTTACTTCGCACACACGCTGTACTGACTTACGAGTACCCACAACATATATCTTCTTTAAGAAGCGCGCCAACTTTGAATTAGATAAGCTTTTATCTGGAGCGATGAATGCTTTGAAAAAAAAAAAAAAAAAAAAAAAAAAAAAACTTTCTCGAAAATTATTATAACACCTATAGGAAAAAACAATCATATTATTTTGTGCATGAAACGATACATTCAGGTTAACACTTAGCACTCTGGGAAAATTTTCAGCAGACGACATATTGAAATGTTTTTTTCTTATTTTGCCCAGATAACAGGATTTGTCATTCCATGCAAATTGTCTCCAATGGAGACAATTTGCATGGAATGTCAAATCCTGTTTTCTGTGAAAATTAATAGAAATATTGTTAATTTGTCGTCTGCTAAATTAGCCCAGAGAGTGGTAAAGGTTTTAGGAATTGAACTGCATTGAACTGAAAACGAGAAGTCATCGTAACTTCGCTGCTTTGCAAGCATTATGGACCTGTCAGCATAAACCCATATTTGCACGGTTCCCTATAAATCACAAGAGAGAGAGAGAGAGAGAACAAAACAGGATTCAGCTGCACATGCTGATCTGAACAATCACTTGTACAGTAAGGTACACTGCCCAGTGCCACGAACTATTGTTCATGATGAGAAAGACAGAGGCTGCTACTATTCTCTAGACGTCGATACTTGCAAACAATCAATTAACCCTTACAGCGCCAAGCATTATTTGTAGCAGACGACATTCCTTTTTTTTTTACAGGGAAAATAAGTCTTGAAATTCCATGTGAATTGTCTGCAGACGATTCACATGAAAAGTCAAGATTTAATTTCTATGAAAACTAACAACAACAAAAATGTTTCTCCTACAGTTGTGATTGGCGCTTTAATGCAATATACAAGCCGTCAGCGTTCAATGATACTAATATGTGTCGCACTGAAACAGTCTATTGCAATACAGACAATGCTCAATTGACTGTTTGCATTGGTGACAAGACAAGTATAAGTATTTTTTTGAAAAGCTACCGATGGTTAAAGGGAAACACAACTCTGTCAAAGAATGACTGTGAAATAAAATATCTTGACAAAACATGCATTTTGATTCAAATTTGATAAACATCGGATGGAAAATAAGCAAGTTATCGAGATTTAAAGATTGCAAAGTTGCTTTTATTTGTGCTGCCATTTTGAATATTAATGAGGATTCATGACGTCATAAATACTTAATTAAATATGCAAAACCTAAACAAATAATATTTGCAACAATATTTTACTTCTTTACCTGTGTATATAGAATCTTCTCTAGTTATAGTTTGATTTTGCTTGAAAATGACACCGTCATAAAAAAAGGTTTTATTCAATATTTTGAGATATTATAATCGCATTAGATATTTAAAATGGCGCAGCACTCTTAACAAAATATCTGGAAATCTTTTTATGTTAAGAAAGTTGATAGCCGATTTTCATCAAATTTGCATCACAATGCATGGTTTGTCAAAAGCTTTCATTTTAGATGCATTCTTTGCCAATCTTGTTTTTTCCCTTAAAGCTCTACAAGTATTAGCTTTCACATACTTGGATATATAATGTTGCATAGACGACAATGCTAACATAACCTTGTTCAAAAAACTGCACATACAAACGTTTTAAACCTGTTTTGTTTTAAGGGGTCATCTCAGCCCATTAATTTGAGCACAAAATATGCAGGTGTATACCAATTTCAAAAGACGCCATATTGAATCATGTTGCACAGCCATCAGTTCGTACCTGACAAAAATATGCATATTTTTTCTATACACGGTGTACTAAACGATATAATTCCTACATATCTACAAAATAAAGATTTATCATTCAAGTGCCCATATTTCTAACTCACATTAGTAGGTCTTGTTTTGTACTACAATCAACACAACATGTATGATTTACAGGTGGTTTTACTTTCATTTTAATGTTAGCTCAACGTTCTTCCTGAAAATGGCTGGGCGACAGCTCATGAATATTTAGTGGTATGCACCCTAAACTAAAAAAAAATCAAATTTTGTATCAGTTTATTCCTTTTGTACTTTAATTACAAGTCTGTCCATAAATTAAATGAACTGTGAAAGATGAAGTCTCTTGTTTAACTCTTAGTCCCTCTGTAGCTGATTAAGTTTGATCACCGTATGATTAAAGGCCGATCGTCGCAGAAACTGCCTGTGTTCTGTCACATACGCAACTCTGTGCGCGCGCTTGTCTTTTGTCATGTCATTTGGCCATGTCACCGCCAGCCTCCCGTACGTGTTGTGTTCTTTACTCCCACCCACTCTTCATAAACCAAAGGACACAGCCCAAGTTCAGTTTTTCTGTCAAGTTTCTCTTTCAAATGCCACCGAAATGCCTACATTTTTAGAGATTTAAATTTAGAACAGCAACCACGTGGTCACAAAACTAATTCCAGGAAGTGATCAGCTGATTTTCTGCTTTTTAGAGTGAACGCCACTAAATATTTTGCATAGACGTCAATGCTAACATAACATCACCTTGTTCAAAAGCATGAAAGCGATTCTAATGTACACTCAACATACCATTATTGCGTAGAAGATGGAAAAGATTTCCCTAAATTATCGCCATTTGCTTCCTGACCTGGCGCCATGATTAACCATCAGTTTCTCGAACTGCCCATTTCTCGAGCAAATTTTCATGGTCTAAAAGCTGTTCGAGTCACTAAGGCTCGACTGTAGCTAGTTTCGACCAATTAGGCCTCATCGGTGACCCTCTTATGACCCTCTTATAGAATTAAAAATAATCCCAAAGCCCTAAAATATAAATTTTGCTTTAGTGAAATACGAACAAATGTTTACAGCTGACACGTAGCACTAACTGTAATGAAGCTAGAGAGAGTCTTAAAGGAATGACTTTTAGAGCAATGAACGCACTCGCAAAACTGAGAACAAATGACGTGTCAAGTTTTTGGGTGAGACCATTTTACTACCCGTTGATGAGTCTAAAAACTGTTGGATTAGTGAAAAATAGTGTAGACCTCAATCATACGCCGAGTGCTGTGGCATCTGATTTGGGTTTTTATCTGTTTGCTCCGGCATGTCCAGATACTTAAGGTTAATAAGCAAGACCTTTGGCTTCCTGGTATGTAATATGATGTTACGGAATTGCAAACTTAATCAGGGTTTACAGTGTTTGGTCAGACTTGTCTGTCTGTCCGAGTATTTCGGTAAATATAATAATACTCACATGTAATTTCAGCTTCTTGTTATCCTCCGAGAGAATCAAACTTATCACGATTATTTAGTTCACATATACTACAAATCGGTGAAACTTTACTGACCATGGTGTAGCATGGAATTCCCATGTTTAACATTGAAATTTCCGTATTCCCCGTATGACGTAATGGTCCTTAAACACCATACGCTTGAACAGTTTATGTCATTGCATTTAATATAAATTCATCTATTGTTCGTTGCCAGTGATTACATTCTGGGAATCTGGTGAAGATAGTCGCTTCTCTATACAAATCCTTAAACAGAGAAGCCCTTGGCTCTACAATGCGTACAGAAAAGTCGCTGGCCTTACTTTTGGTATGAAGAAGTCTTTGGTCCGATCATGCGTATGAAAACTCTGGTCCGACTAAAAAATCTCTGGTCAGACTACTTGAACGCAGAAATCCTTGGTCTTTGGTTCGACTATGTGTGTGAAGAAGTCTCTAGTCCGGCTATGCGTAGTAAGAAGTCTCTAGTCCGACTGTGCGTGCATATAAAGACGTCTATGGTCCGACTATGAGTATATGAAGTCCTTCTAGGCCTATAAATAAGCCTCTGGTCCGACTATGCATAGTAAGAAGTCTAGTGATGAAGTCTCTGATCCGTCTAGGCCTATAAAGAAATCTCTGGTCTGACTATGCGTACGGTACCCACTGGTAGTTTAATGTTCACACTGAGTATTCCAACACTATTTGCGCTGCACTATACCGAATGATAAATGAGCTGCATTAGACCCAATTACGGCTTAAAGCCAATTCGAAGAATGAAGATTCAAAACAGCCTGCGCACTAGGAGTCTAATCGGGAATTCGCCTTATATTTGTACATGTGAAAGTATTTTGATAATTTCGAATCTCGAATCTACCAATGAAAAGCATTGGCACTGAAGAGTATGGTGTTCTGGGCCTCCGCTGTTCTCATATGCGTTACGCCGTTTTCCCTGGTGAAGCTTGAACGATAATCTTCCTAGTTGAGCTGTGCCAAGCAAAAAGGTGCAAAATCCACAGATTCAGATTCATCATGCGCATCCGCAAAGTCTCATTTGGCCATATGTTCTCCATTGAAATATTATATAATATCGGTCCAAAAAATCTGTTTGCTGACAGCAAAGGCCCTGATCAGCCTGCGTGAATGCGCAGGCTGATCTGGGCCTTTGCTGCCCGCATATGCCCGCAGACACGTTTTCGCATGGCGAGGCCCAGTTAATATATAGTAAGAAGTACTAATCAAGGATCTAGCTGGGTTTTAAAGAACATTTAGGTGATTTAAGTGGCAATCAGGAAAGCATATTTATAAAGTGATGCATGCTGAGGTTGCTAATCACTTGTTATCCTAGGCCCACATCCATTATCTGCATAACATCTCCGCTTTTTTATTACTTCGCTGCGTTTATTTCTGTTTAAATGCTCTGTTCCAATGTTTTTCTCCCAGTCGCCCTGGATAATGTATGATTTGGGTGATTATGTGTGATGTTTTTTGTTTTTTTTTCAATTTAGCAATAAAACATGTTATGTGTACTTATTTGAATGACATATTTTATACGTATATGTGTGGATTGCCATTCGAATGCTCAATGCGGAAACTAAATGAAATTCCTTCTTCCAAATAATATCTAAACCACGTTAACATATAATTTAGTGTAAAACTAACAAATTAATAAATACAATAAAAACTGCCTGAATGTCCAAATGTTCTTACTACAGCAATTTTAGTTATAATCTGATAAACAAAGCAAAAACCAAAACAAAGAGGACTCAAGATGGTCCTATATCGCTCACCTGAGCACCTAGGGATACCGGTACATAGCACAAATGTAAAACAGAGAGCATCAAGAGGAAAATTTGCACCCAACAGCAGGGTTGTGGAAATATCAGATTTTATTACTTGTCCACGGACAAGTTAGTGGTCAAAATCCACTTGTCCAATTAAGATTTACTTACCCGAAAATTGACATGTCTCTTATTTCTCGAAGAAAACATATGTTGTGGGTATTCATTAGAAGCACCTCGGTGAGGTGCTTTTAATGAGTGCCCACAACATATGTTTTCATCAAGAAATAAGAAAAACATATATCTCATAATCTGAATACTATTCTTAGCTATATAGAGCAATGAAGTCCTTGTCCCAGGACAAATAAATTAACTTTTTTACTTGTCCTCAGGGAAATGGGACAAGTTGGACAAGTCGGGTATGGTATTTCCACAGCCCTGCCCAACAGATTTCAACACACACACACACACACACACACACACACACACACACACACACACACACACACACACACCAATGACTCAGCAGGGACAGGTTCGCTCGCACAATAATACATCCCTAGTTATAGCCATTTCAGGGAAAATGAATTGATTCAAACGATCTGTATGTGCATTTGGAAGGCTGTACAAGAAGTTGGATCATGTTCTCATGCTTATTCTACCTTTTCAGAATCAGACTAGTTTACTTGTGTCTCATCTAGCAGGCATTCATCCTGGGTGGCTGCAGCTCGGATAATCAGAATGTACAGCCTGGAGTGAAGTCGGTTGCATAAGAAGGCAGTGTGTCTTAGGGTGTCTTGAGGTGTTTAGACGCACCACAATAACGTTACCTTATCTAAATCACACAGGCACTAATGTTCATTTAAATCACACAGGCTGTAATGCTCATCTGAGTCGCACAAAGCGCTTGATATACCTCTACTTCAACTTATTCTACTTCAGTACTGAACATGGCACAAGCACCACGCCGGACCAAGTGACGTCACCAAAATGATTAAAACTTTCAGCCCGTCAGACCAAAACCAATACCTGTGCAAACATTGTAGATCCTGATGATACGGCTCGTATCGAGCCGTCTGATCAGGATCTATACTGTTTGCCATTCTGTTTTTTTTTTTTTTTTTTTTGTTTTTTTTTTTTGTTTTTGTTTTTTTTTTTTTTTTTTTTTATTTTTGACTGAAACTCCTATGCATTAATAACAGTGGACAAGTCCAAATTCAAGAATGGAAGACTTAGGGTTGAAAGGGATAAAACGACGTATTTGTAGGTTAAAAAAAACAAAAACATAAAACTGATGTTACGATTAGGCTGTGTAGGTCTGTAGACAGGAACTGAAGTCGTCTACAGACTCGGTGTGCACCAGGTCAGGATACAATGTGTTCCACTCTCTGATGGTATGTGATAGGAAACTACCCTTATACTCCTCATAAATTGCCTGGATTTGGATGTAGCTCAGATCATGAGATTGTGTACGGTTGGTGGATGCTTTAAGGTAATCGGGTGGAGTAACAGAACCACTGAGGTGGGTTCCTGCTCAATGCAAAAAGTGTGAAGTTGCATTCGATGCTAGAATCCAGTTTTACCCAGCAAATATATTACGATGACGAGTCATTTGAACAAACTTGGTAGATCTTGAGTCCCTGATAATTATATATACAAAGATTCAATTTATAAGCTTTCTTGGTTCTTGAGAAGATTGTTAAATGATTTTCCTATAAATGGGCAAGGCGGGTATCTTGGTCGATGGTCAATGGAGTGTGATCGTTCTTAATAAACTTCCATTCCCCTTATCCAAGGAATCTCCATATGATTCTCGATAAAAAATGGCATATCGGCTTCAGAGTAAATGTCGTTTAACGCTTAACACTTTGGATAAAAAATGTCAGTAGAGACTTTTTTTTTTCAGAAAATAGGCTTTGACACTTCATGCAAATTGCCTCCTGAGGAGGCAATTTGCAGAAAGTATCAACGCCTATTTTCTGGGGACAAAAATAAGAAAAATATCATCAATGTGCCGTCTGCTGAATTTACCCATTGAGTGGTAAAGGTTAAAGAGAGCGGATGATGGAAGTGCTGGACAAAATTAGATGACCATTGCTCATCCTGTGCCTTTGTAACAGGAGAGCTAAATAATGTATGTTCCGTTTTACAGAACAAACTGTTGGCAACTTGTCACTTGTAAAGAATGATTGATGAATGGAACGGAATTAGTTTACTATCCACATTTCGCATTACGTTTAAGATCTTTGACCTGGAATGTATTACGGAACTCTCCGTTAATGTGTTCCGGCCGAGGAAAAGGTGTGTGTGCACACACCTTTAATTCAATGCTATAGAACGCGATATCTGAGTTTGCAATGTTTTCCATGAAAATAGCCAACTGCAATGCCATCAATAAATAAGGCAGTTTCTTTAAAACCCCATTCCGAGTTGTATAATGGAGATTCTATTGAGGAGATCTGGGCAGAAATCATTAGACGTTAAATGCTTTGTTAAATCATAGTGCGTTAAATGTTATGTCAGTGGTCAATATTTGTATTCGCTGTTTGCGTTTGCTAGAGGCGTTTTTTTTGTTGTTTTTTTTTTCAACTTAAAATAGACCATAACGTGGAGAACTCAGCCTAATGGCATATGCGCCCAGCGCACAGTCGAATTTATTCTTCGCCGAACACTCTGCGGATAGCCGAATAGCCTCGAATTTATATGTCCAGTATTTGGAGATGACTTGTTATTTTTATGTTTCTTGGTTGGTAATAGTGATGTATTCATTTATATATGTTGTTTGTATATATTGTTTAGAACAGTTTTAGAGCGGGTCAAATGGTAGACTTGCTGTACAGCTGAATGTGCTTACCCTCTTAAAATAATAAGTAAATCAAATAAAATGAATAGCCAAGGCAATACGGTACATTTCCTCATGGAGCTGATCAAACATGTTCTAATCCACCCCACCCCACCCTCCCTCCCCCCTCCACACACACCCTACCTCCCCTCGAAGGGGAATAGTCACACTTTCAGGAGAAGGGGAGGTCAACTCCTTCAAAGAAATTGCTCTTGTGTCAATTCTCAAAACAAAAAAAAAATTGTTATTCTCTCCTTTTCGAAGCAGATTCTTTCCCGAAGCACAACAAACAGGGTTACAAATGTTGTCTCTTGTAAAAATGCTATTTATTTTAAGCCGATAACAGCCTAAATGGTTGATACTTGCTGTTCACAATTTTCGCATTCTGTAAATAAACATAGAGAAACAGTTACCGCTGATAAACCCCAGCTGCAACGCCCTATCATACTGTACAGAGTCAAGGTAAAATGAGTCGGAACATCAAAAAACGTACCCTTGGACATGTGCGTCCAGCGAAGATTCTGATCAGCCTGCGCATTTGCGCAGTCTGATCAGAATCTTCACTGGGCGCATTTTGGATAGCCAAGGATGCAAAGTTTCTTCATGCGGACAACGAAGACTCTGATCAGACTGTGCGGACACGCATGATGATTTGGGTCTACGTTGGGCACACATGCCCGAAGGTAAATTTTCGCTTCATGCGGCTCAAATCTACAGTGTACCGTTGTCAAACAACTTTGTCCCTATTCTGGCTTCCATCAGATGTCCTGAATCATAGGGTAAGTGGCTACATCTGCCTCAACGGGACAGAACTTTAATACAGAGAATCAAAGCGCTGACAGCACTGGTGGATTGATTGTCTCTGAGTGTAGGCTGGGGAAATGGTCCTGAACGGGGACTTAAGGCTGTTTTCTTCAACCCATAAATTCCTGTAATTGCAGCAAAGAGTGCAGACTCTGATCAGACGCCGCGTTCTGTGGCGTCTGATCTGGGTCTGAACTGTTTGCCAGTGTCCCAAATGTCCCAGTCCAGGTATAACTGATAACCCTCCATCAACAGCATTCTGACGTCACAGCGACAAGAATAGCGCGACTATAAATAACCGTTACCTGGATTTCGTCCAACGCGCGGTTTGATTACATTGGTCAATGATCATCACGTTTCATTTGGGCGTTTGTATACTATGGCTCGATTGTAAACAAACTACCCAAAAATGGCTCCGTTGTACTTTAAATTTCGTCTAGAGCAAGTATCGAAACCACGACCGCTAGATCAGCATGCAAAATGTAATATTCTCGTTATCTCGACTTCGCTTATCTCGAATAACCGCTTATCTCGAAGCGAAAATCAGGTCCCTGTTTTAACATGGAAATCTAGCAAGAGGTAATAAAATATTGTGGAAAAGAGGAGAAATTGCTCCTATGCTCCAATTTCTCCTCTTTTCCACAATATTTTCAATACATCTCTAACTTCAGGAGTCAAATTACATGTTCATTTGTGTAACGTGGTTGTTCGATTTATTTTTTCCTCAATTCTGCAAATCTGATATGTCGAGGTATGGATATCTCGCAGTATTTCATTCGAGAAAAAGAGAGTCGACTTTATACTGATGTACAAACGCGCCTTTGGCATTGTAGAGTTTTTTTTGTTTTTTTTTTTTTTGTTTTTTTTTTTTTTTGTTTTTTTTTTTGTTTTTTTTTTTTCATTTTATTTTTTTTTTTTTATCCAAGTCTAATTAATCTTATCTCAAACCTTGTATGAAACACAGAAAAGCTTTTGGCATTGCTTATTAAGAGGAACGGATGCATATTCAAGGAAGGCAACTCTGTGCGGACTTTTGCTCCCTTCTGAAAAAGGGTATAATTTGTTCTCTTGTTCCCTTTTAGATAAGACTTATTTTCAGAATGGGATTGATGCGCAAAGAAGCAAATTTGAAGTTGTCTCCCTTGGACAAAATGGCGGAAGATTCACAAAGTTTACCCAGCCTCCCTTAAAAATCTATTTGTGAATTAACATGAGAACAACGGGCAACGAATGCCCAGGCCAGCCTGCACATTCGTACAGTCTGATCAGGTCTTCGCTGCCGGTTTACACACTTACACAACGGATCCTGAAGAATTTATAGACCACTATTGCAGACACTGACCAGACTGCTGTTGCATAGGTTGATTCGGGCCTTTTTTTGTTCGTACCCGTATTATCTTTAAGTATTTGGACATACAGGCCTGAGCAAACAGTGAAGACCCAGATCAGACGCAGCAGAACGCGGCGTCTGATCAGGGTCTACACTGTTTGCCACTCGTCCAGCAATACTATAAACACAGCAGAACAGATTTTTACAAATTATAGGCCAAGTATGGTAAGGAATTATGGTGTCCCAATATTTAGAATAAATACGATTTACTGCGTAAGGTATATTTTCTTGCGATTCTCATTCTTTACTGCGCATATAACTGCAATAGGGAAACAAGTGTATATCGTAATTATTTGATTTATCAACTGTGCGTGTTTTCGACATCCTATCAGAAAATGCTTTTTGCCCGACGCTGTTTTTATCAGACAGTTTGCCTTGAATTGATGTTAAAGCATTTTAAGTATTTGTCTTAGCTATTTCGATTAATTAGACATTCCACAGTGGTACATTTATATGTTTAACTGGCTATATTGTCTAATCAAATGTTGTATTGTTGTTATTTTTTGTTTTCTGTGTTTTTTTTTGTTTTTTGTTTGTTTGTTTGTTTTTTTGTTTTGTTTTTTGTTGTTTGTTTGTTTTTTGGTTGTTTTTTTGTTTTGTTTTTTTTTATTTTATTTATTCATTTTTTTTTTTTTTTTTTTTGTTTTGTTTTGTTTTTTTGTTTGTTTTTTTTGTTGTTTTTTTTTTTTGTTTTTTGTTGTTTTTTGGGGGGTTTTTTGTTGTTGTTTTTTTTGTTTTTTGTTTTTTGTTTTTTGTTGTTGTTGTTATTTTTTTTTTTTTTTTTTTTTTTGGTTTGTTTGTTTTTTAATTCTACTAAAAAAGGTGTTTTACCAAAAAAAGGTGTTTAACCATATTTACCTTTAGCTTGAGCAAACAGTATATACCCAGATCAGGAAGCGGTGCCTGATCATGGTTTATCTCGTTTGCTACACAGTACCATTAGCTTTTAGACATATCAACAGGTGGTAAATTAGACTACTTCAAACTGCAGGAATATGATAAGGAAATTGGTAGTTTTCTTAAAATCTTTTATACAAGATTTGACGCATTCACCCCTGATATTATGAAATAAACTTTATAGTTATTTTGAAAATCGAATACCGCTAAAGTCGGCGCTACTGGGCGCATGCATCCTCTCAAACTACAGTGTTGCATATGAAGAGACTCAATCAAACCGAGTCTCCGATTTTCGTGATTTTGTGTGTTCTTTGTTTCCAAAGGCTTTTTTTTTTTTTTACTTTTATTTTAGAATATTTTTATCACAGAATATGGATATGTCCATTGTTGCCAGTAATATGGACACGGCAGAATGGCAAGGGTTCTCATTTATCCCTCTTTGGATAGCCCGGAGACTGTAGAAGGCACATGCGATCAGCGTAGACTCTGATCAGACTGCGCGGATGCGCAGGCTGATCTGAGTCTTCGCTGGTCGCACAAGTCTTATTGTAGGATTTGCATGCCCTGGCTCATTTGTAAATGTTTTATTTCTCTTTTCAGTCTGTAAATATATATAAATGTGACCATTTCACGGAAACCCAAGTGACAGGTAATCTACAGTACATCAGGAATAGCCTAGACAATGATTCGTGCACTGGAGTATTGTAGCCTGGATTAGATTTAATAGAATATGGTACGTGACCTGTACTCTCAGACGGAAAAGGATGTTGTGTGTATAACTATCGTATTAGAGCATTTGGATAGACAGGCCAGAGCCAACAGTGTTGACCAAGATCAGATGCCGGAGAACCGTTTTATAGGTGCAATTGCATTTCCCTTAGGTGCATGTTAACACAGATCGACATAGAACACGGGAGAAACATGTTTATCGTCCACTTTGGTCGCCGTTGCAAAACACATTAGTAGTACTTTTTGCTGACCATTACGAAAACACGTCTAGAAAATTTCACCTCCAAAAACTGAAAATTTTCACGTAAAAAACTCTGATAATTTTTCATATTTCTGCTAAAAACATAGATTGTGGGTACTCGTTAGAACCGCCTCGGCGAGGCGGTTCTAACGAGTACCCACAATCTATGTTTTTGAGCAGAAATAAGAAAATTAATGTATACCCCTGTAAACCCCAGTTTTACTATATAAAAGTGGGGTTTAAGGGTGTCAAAATTATATAGGCATGTTTTCGTGATGCCATTCCAAGACGGTTCCTCTATTGGGATCCTTCTTTGCTTGTATGTCGGTTATTGCAACTGTGTGGTTGTGTCTTGTTATTATTCATCTTTTTCTTCTTTTGCTGCCCTTAGATGGTTGCTCTTCGTGATTTGGACCTTTCCTGGATATTTGTTTGTGTTGAGGTTTTACGGCCCAGTCAACCCAATGGGGTCATGTCGAGCGCGGTCAGTTTACCTAACCACACGTTTACTCGGCAGGCTTAGTCCTCTAAGCGGTTAACCAGTATTGTGCACATTCTTTCGCCAGAAACTGACAACTGCCCTTCTTGAATCAGCGGAAGGGAGAGAATGACCGTAGAAAATATTTCATGATCAATCTCCACGAAAGAATGTTGTCGACCTCGGCGGGGGTTGAACCCGCGACCTCCTGGTCTCCAGTCGGACGGCGCATCCAACTGAGCCACCGAGGCCGGCATTTCCTGGATAAGTTCATTTATTTTATGCTAGGTGAGTCATCAAAGTACCAAAGTTTCAGGAGCAATTCATTACAAATGAGTCAGCGGATGACAAAACCTAAATAAGACTTGTACGACCAGCGAAGACTCAGATCAGCCTGCGCATCCGCGCAGTCTGATCAGAGTCTTCGCTGATCGCGTGTGCCTCCTACAGCCTCCATGCTATCTAAAGAGGGATACACAAGAACCCTTGCATACTGGGTGGATGTACAGGCTGATCTGAGCCTTTGATGGTTACACAGGTCTTATTATAGGTTTTGTCGTCCACTGGCTCGTATAGTAAAAAACTGTCCAGGAAGTACCACAATCAAAGAACATAGTATACTAACGACACCAAGAGGAAGAGCTGCCAAACTAGGACAGGTAGAACAAAGTTAATGAAACAACACAAACTTCGAAAGGTAAATACAATGCCAGACAGATACCATCAGTCACAGCAACCAAGCATTTAAGCGTGACTTTGGCTGAAGCTTTGATAAGTACTACAGTCGACTCTCGTTATCTCGAATTCCAAGGGACTCACTGAAACACTTCGAGATATCCGTACCTCGACATATCAGAGTTGAAAGAGTGAGGAAAACAATAAATTGAACAACCACATTTAACAAATCAGTATGTAATTTGACTCCTGAAGTTAGAAATATATCTATAAAATAATGTGGAAAAGAGGAGAAATTTCTCCTCTTTTCCACATTATTTTGTTACCTGTTGTCATAGTTTCATATTAAAACAGGGACCAGATTTTCACTTCGAGATAAGCGGTAATTCAAAATAAGCGAATTCGAGATAACGAGGTTCGACTGTATATTAACAAAAATTGCTCCCGAGCAGCTATGGTAGCAACCAAAATTAAGTCATTTCACCTTTGACCTCTACTTACAGGGGTATACATTATTTTTCTTATTTCTACTCAAAAACATAGATTTTTGGGTACTCGTTAGAACCGCCTCGTCGAGGCGGTTCTAACGAGTACCCATAATCTATGTTTTGAGCAGAAATAAGAAAAATATCAGAATTTTGTATCATAAAATTTTCATTTTCTTGGTGGTAAAATTTTAAGGCACCAAATGTGTTACAACCCAAAATAAACTTATCGAAAAGCATATTAATATCAGTTACATAATCAACGTCTGCTGTTTGTACGTTTTTACTACCTACCGTTCTAAAATAAACGTCAAAAAGATTGCGTTTGGAAACAAAGAACGCATTACAGATTAGAAAATGGGAGTCTCGGTTTTATTGAGACTCTTCATAAGCAGTAATGAAGTTTCCAACACTACTTACGCCCTCTAGCGTATACATGAACAGAACCACAATGGGTTCAATGATCTCAAAGGAAATAGAATATAATCTACAGTAACGGGATGGTTCTAGTGTTGTTCGTTCTTCAGGGACCTTGTGGCCGCTCGGTGTGGGGCTTTTTTATGTTGAGTCCTCTTTGCTGCTTGAAAATCAAACTTTTTTTTATGCCTACAACACTCATGAAATGGCACATATCACGTACATGCACCGGTCGTCTTCTGGATGCATTTGAATGGAACACGTTCAGACAACCAAGCAAAGAATGTCAGCCTAGCAGACAATAGTCCAGCAAATAATACCATCCAGACGACAATAACCTAGACATACCGGAAACGTCCAGAGATTATTATGTAATAATTTATTCTTTACGATTTCATTGAGTGCCTGAATTAGCATATATTGCTTAACACATACATTTCCGCAGTACGGGCAAATGGTATTATGCTACTTTCAAGCGGCGAATTCCTATATCAGCCTGCGCATCCGAACAGTCTGGCCGAAGCCTTCTCTATTCGTCGATATACAGTATTTGAGCGATTCTGTAAGCGGACAGGCAAACTCCATGCAACTCCTCTCACTGGTTAGACTGCTTGGGTCCCCAGACTTGGATGCTCTTAGACCGTCCACACGCGACACAATTACTCTTTCCTCATCCTCCATCAAACAAATTGTCTCCATGTACTCCGGGGACTTTGTTTTGGAAAAAAATATCATAATTAAAAGGATAGCCAGACTGTAAACCTATTATCAAGTATAATAAAACGATAGCCTATTGCATATTTGGACGTAATACGATCATGGAATTTTGGTGAACAGTTTATTTTAGCAATCACCTTGTTACAGTAAGTTAATGTACCTTTGAAAAAACGTTGTAATTTTGTTTATTTAACCTGAAAATTGGAATCAAAATTTCGAATATACGCGCCTGAGGATAATTCTTATGGAATAAAGTGTCATATTATAATCTGAAAATACGTCAACTGTCGTTTGCTTATTTCGCCGACTGTAAGAAAGGTTGAGTAGCATATTCATCTCCGTAATGAGGCTAATGAAATGATCTATGGACCTTCACCACTCTCTGGACTAATTCAGCGGACAATAAATTTATGTTATTTTTCTTCTTTTTACTAGAAAAAAAAGACTTTGACATATCATGCAAATTTTCTCCTGAGGATAAAATTTGCATGAAATGTCAAAGCTTATTTTCTGGAAAAAAAAATAAGAACAATATTTCAAAATGCCATCTGCTGAAACTTTTACCCAGAGTGCTAAGCGTTAAGCATTAACAGAAGCGACCAAACGCATAAAATTGATCGTTAGACTCAGCGGTCACGTTCACAAATAGGTGCTAAAGGTCTAGTCACGTAGATGGAGCGTTTTCGATACAATAAAAATAAGCAATTCCAGACACAATACATTTTAAGAACAGCTGAAATTGCTATTGCTCTCATAACAACGCTTAATTTATAGTTGTCTTAAGCAATAGTCAGAACATATCGGTGTTACACCCAAACAAGTACAGTCGAACTCCAATGGCTCGAACATCTTTGGGCAATGGAAATGTTCTAGAAATGGGTAGTTCGAGCCACTAATGGTCATTCATGGCGCCTGGTCAGGAAACAAATGGAGATAATTTAGAGATGTCTTCGAACTTTCGTGAATAATGGTATTTTGAATGTAATCATTAGAATCGCATCGATTAGACGATTCTAATGAGTACATATAATATACATTTTCTTGATAAAGTAAGAAAATTTTCCTAAAATATTCATAAATATTTGTATTGTTATAGCAAGAATTTCCAGTGACTCACAATCAGCCACGGTAAACGGGCCACCAGGGTTCGAGTTTTACTGTACTTTAGCCCTTAAACTGCCAATCATAACAATTGTCGTCTGCTTTGTCATCTGCTTGTGATTTTAAATGTCTTTTTTGCAAACAGTGTGGACCCAGATCCTCTAGGTGCAGTCTGATCATGGTCCACACTGTTTGCCTGTATGCAAAAATAGGTTTGAAAAGTTAGCAAGAATATTCAGCAGACGACATAAACAGACGAGATTATCAGATGCAGGTTTTCTTGGCATTTTAGGGTTAATGGCAAAGAGGCAGTGATTTACTTGATGCGAGCTGAAGATTTCATTTTTAATAATCTGTAAATTGGATATGGCGTTTTGAACTTCTTCTATAGGGTTCATAGTCAAACAATATGGTAGCAACATGTAAACCGAAGCCAAGTGATTTCAAGTGTTAAGTACGTTGTTTTCTCTTGGTATCGGAACCGGGACAGAAAGATTAGCAACCAAAGTCATCTTAATTAGTTTTCTTTTCGAATTTCTGAAGAAAAAAAACACATAATAGTACGCTGGACCGTTGTAATAATCATCATCGGACGCTAATGTTATTCATTAATTTGTAAAGCGCTTGATAAACGCATAAAGCGTGATAATGATGCACGCATAAAACGTCGGAATGATGCGTTTCATGGGTATAATCTTACTATATATACACCCACCGCAAATATTTCTATGAGAGGGCAATCAGACAACGTAAAAGAGCCTCCAAGGAACTCTCGTTGGGATCGTTTCGATACGCCCTTCCAAGGTGGTTCCATAGCGACGACCCGAATGTATTAGGGGAACATGGACATTTCTCCTGATCTTATCTGCTAAATAGTTAGACGGAGTCAGCGAACCTGTATTAAATCACCATCGAGACCACCATGTCGACGTAACAAACGCAATGTAAGAAGTTTTACTGGATGACCTGAAAGACCAGTAGTATGGAACAAATGAGCGCCATAGTGAGAAAGCGTACCTTCTGGACGTATGCCCCGTACGAAGACTCAAATCAGCCTGCAAATTCCTTTGAGTCTAAACCCCTTTTTAAAATGGAACTGATGATCAGGAAAGCAAACAGAAATTCGTAAAAGTTGTATTACTACCTAAGTTTTGCGGTTATTTGTTTTATTCCTTATCCATAAACAGCTCCCTGCTAACGCCTACTTGGCCTTATTTTTAAGACATAGATATCCATTTACAGAGGCGCAACGCCCATTATGCGCGTTACACATGTGCATAAGGAAAACTATTTGCAATAAAAAGAGATCACCTGAAATTAAACTATTACCTTCTTTATCATAGGGGCTGCCTTAGAAGGAAAGAACTCGCCCAAAGACGGAGCAAATTCTTTCTTTTAAGAATAACACCAATTTCGGAAACGATACCGAGGAGATTTTGTTCAATTTTTTTCCTGTGGATGCGCAAACATAATTCCGTCGCTGATTTAAACAATGTATGATTACAATCTTGTGATTCTAAAACTATTCAGAAAAAAATGTCTACATAAATAAGATTTAAAAACACCGCATCTGCATTTTCTAGGCTGATTTTAAAAGCGTGTAAACATGAATGTCAATTATGCAATTTATTACTTAATGCACACAGCAAATATTAAAACAGGATAAAAAATACTTTTCCCATAATGCGGGAGGTATCCGTATACCGTTTTGATCAGGGCCAATGCTTTCCGCTGATAGAATCATTAGGCATTGAAGAGCATATCCTAAAGAGAAAAGGCATTTTATTTTCAGACTGAAAAATCCGGAGCCTGATTGGAGTCTTCGCTGAGCGTACTTGCAATGAGGTACATGTTTTCACGCTGAAGCTCTAATATATTTGATCAATAAGGAATCCATAGTATGAAGAAATCGTCACTGTGACAGCTTGATGGAGATTCTCAATTTGGATCACACATTTAATTCCTCAGCCAGAAGATAAAATCTTTAGATAATCTTTTTTCTGCCATGTTTTCAGCAATCCTAATTCATTATTACGCAGACACAAGATAGCACTTTACCAGACATGGCATCTCTACAAGACTGCATGAGCGCCCAGTGAAGTCTCAGATCGGAGTTTAAAAATAAAAATATCTGCCCTTTCTTACAAATTAGACATTTGTGCTCGCTTTCCTTTGGGAGCAAATATTTTCCTACCGAGTAGATCCTAGAGGCAACCCAAATTATGACAGCGTTGCTTAAGACTTCTCTCAATCATATGTCATTGGTGTTGCAAATAAGAATTAGAATTTCTCTTTGGTCTAGTCTGGTGTAATCATCGTAGATCCATAAATTGAAATTGAAAAAACAAAGAAAGGCCACAATCATGGAACCCTCTTAAGACCAGGGACAAGGCTTTAATTACATGAATGACAAAACAAAACAGCACATAGTCGAGACAGAAAAACATGAGAAGCTAATATGAACAATCGAAAAGGAAATGCAATAGAAAAGCCGCCTTGGTGCTGTCCACTGTAAATTCATGCGAGGGGTTGGATGGAATAATCCTTGTTTTATGACTATCCAGCCCTACCTTAAATCCTGATTTAGCTCTAGCCACAAATCATATTTCGGTCTGTGTTGGAGTTCCTAACTCATCCGTAAATCAACACAGAAAAACAAACTTGTCAGCAAATTATGAAACAAAGCTGAGGCTCGACTGCAATCCATTCGAACGTCAAAACAAAGTTGAGTAAAGTCAAGCCTTCTAGAAAAAAAAATCAGAATATAGCCGCCATAGAAAAGATATCAATGAAGCTACCCAGGCCACTGTCATGAAGCACAGCCATCCAATGCACCGAAGGAATGAAACATTAAGCACAGCCAATGACAAAGCAAAACGGCATATTTACGGTGACAGTAACCGCCGTGCGAACAAACTACAACAGCGGAACTTTCTTGGAATTGTCAAAGAAAGACTACTGGGGGTCTTAAAGTAGTTAACTCGTGCGAAACCTAGCCATCAATTCTGACTGAGACATTGTCATATAACGCTGACGAGAGAGCTTCTGAAATTATATATTTTCGCAGAAAGCATTTTCTTAAGCCTTGGAAATAAAAGAAGTCGCATGAAGATTACAAGTACAACGGATGGTCTTAACATGCTCACACATATAAAAGAGGATGCTGCCATGTATCAGATGGACTACTGATCGTTCTGTGCTTATTATAGTAAATAAATTTTACTTTCTTAAACGCAGAGGTCTAACGGAAGCGTTCAGTGACTGTATGACTATATGGACAAAGCACTTGAACAACTGGTCCGCCAGAATTAAAGAAAGTGTCATACAACATTTTCGTCATACTGATGGTACTCTTGGCAATACATGGGCGTGCTTTAAGTTTTAGTTTCCATTGCTTATTATCAGGTTGCGTCACCTGTTAGCAAGTTAGAAACAACCCGACTGTTACAGCTTTTTCACTGTTTCTTTTGCTCCTCAGTGAAAAAAGGGTCCCCACCTAGTACAAATCTTTCTCGGTGTAAATGTTTTTTGTTGTTTTTTTTTTTTTTTTTTTTAGAATCCTTTGCATGCTGCCTTCTGATTTGTCAGAACTGTTGGCTATATCTTTATTTACAGCAGCGATGTTTGCCTTGGTAATAGAAAATTTAGTTATGTTGCTGTTAGTTTTTGAACTTATATCGGTTAATTCAACTGTGTCGTTGAGGCCAAACAATCTGTGTGCAGAACCTAATTGTAGTTTTTTAAACGCTTTATTGCATTATACCGATTGAGAAATTTGTATCCCTTTGGTACAAATATTTAAAATCAACTTAACGGAATCCTTTGACACCTATATGTCAGTCTGCATCTATCTATCTATCTATCTATCTATCTATCTATCTATCTATCTATCTATCTATTATACATGCAAAAACTATTGCCGCCTACGTCATTTCCAAATTGTCTGTGCGATTTCTGTAATTCCTGTCTTACCCCATTTTCGGTGCCAACATATTTCAGAGCTGTAGCATCAGGCAGTTCTAAGTTTTTTACCCATACACTCCTTATAATTTCAACCTCAAAGTGATGTAAATATCGCAGGCGTTTTGGCCTTTTGCGTCAACGACAGATATTTGATATATAAGAGCTTTGTTCATGACTTTAACTGTCGGTATAAAGTCCTGACTGTGGTATTTCTTAATCAGGCTTTCGGTATCACAAACTGCCTGGTGGTGGGCAGTCCCAGTCCCGTGGCATTACGGAGTTAATTTCACAGTCTGATGATGGTTCTCGATGAGAGCCGAAACTGTCGCAGTAAGTGAAAATTCTCATTTGGATAAGCCTAAAAGAATTCTTTGAAAGAGTTGCCAACTCTGCTTTCCGTCTAGTCATTTTGTGGCTGCTTTATTGTATTTGTCTATCTTTCCCTCTGGTGTTGGGGGCTTGATGTGGATCTGATTGTATTAGTTCCTTGGTTCTCTTATTTACTTTGGATTAACTTCGTAAGCATTTTCAAACTTTTATAGACGACATTCTGAATTGTTAGCAAGGTAGTATAAAGTGTAGAAAAAGCATATGTTAACAAACTGGACGCTTGCATATATCGTCATCTAATTTTATCTAGAACTTCTACATAATTTTAAATTGACCAAAATAGGGTTTTGTCTGACCTGTCACAACCTTTTTCATAGTATTAAATTACTTGCTCTTTGATGGTGGTGAGGCAAGCGGTTAATAATTTAGAAAGCACTGGCACAGTAGTTATAAAGAAAGTTGTTTTGTTAGTGCTCTAAACAAAGACGAAACGAAGATGCTAAATTTTGGGAAGATCCTAAAAGACACCCTCTTAGCTGGGAAAAGTCTCTCCTCATCGCGATGGCATGAAAGCAAATTGGGCTTTGGTATCTATCGCTATTAGATTAACAAAGTCACAGTAAAAGTGTGTTTCGCTGCGCTATTCATAACCTGATGAATATTGGTATGGGGTACATTTTCAGAAAACCCGGAGGCACATAATTCCATGATATGCATTTGGAGTTACACTGTTAGCAATTTACCCATGAGATTTTAAACGAATCGATAAGTGGTAAAAAGAATTTGTTCAAAATTTAAGATAACTAAAGTGAGGGGTTTAGTGCCTGAATATTTTGTGTAGTCATGATACACGGATGTAACCTTCAGAACTTTCTTGACAATATAAGAAGACGCCAAATGAACCGTATTTGACCTCTTTTTAATAGAAAATGGAATTAGATAAACAGTTTCAAAAGTGTTATTTTTAACCCATTTATGCATAGCGTCCTATAAAAGGGACATTGTCGAACAGTGGCGTCTGTTCAGGGTCTACACTGTTGGCATTAAATACAGGAAATTCTATAAAAGATGGCAATAGTTAAACTAATCACACATCCCTTCGTTTGGAAATGGATTTGTCCAAAGAGTTTAGGTAAATAGTCCACTAGGCATAAATGGGATTGGGATTGAATATATTTTGTAGATTTTCTGCCATATTGTACAAGGGAGACAATGTTTGTTTCCTTTTAGGTTCCTTGCTCACCATTCCCCTTCTTAAAACGGATCTACTCCAAAAAGCAATCAAAGCACTGACAGCACTGGTGGGTAGATTGTCTCTGAGTGTTGGCTGGGAAAATGATCCTGAACGGGGATTTCGGACTGTTTCATTTAACCCTTAACTTCCTGTAATTAAAGCAACCAGTGCAGACCCTGATCAGACGCCCCGTTCTGCTGCGTCTGATCTGGGTCTGCACTGTTTGCCAATGTCCCAAATGTCCCAGCCCAGGTTTGACAGATAACCCTCTATCAATAATACTCTGACGTCACAGCGACAAGAAAAGTGCGGCAATAAATAACCGTTACCTGGATTTCGTCTAACGCACGGTTTGATTATACATTGGTCAATGATAATCACGTGGAAAACTACCTTAAGGAAATTTTGGCGTTTGCATACTATAGCTCGATTGCAAACAGTCGACCCAAAAATGGGTCTACTCCAAAAGGAAATATATTGCGGCCAATTGGATTATCAACGGGGGGCAAATTCTTTGTTTTAGAGTTGACGCTTTCAGAAGGGAGGCGATAGGACTTGATTCAGAAATGGAAAGAATTTACGCTCAACTTGAGTTCAGAAGTGAGGCAAAGAGAATCGGTCAAGAGTTGCCCACCCTGAACGTGTATCTATTTACTTAATAATCTGTTTTCATCCATTCATGCCTAGCGTCCCATAAAAGGGAAAGTGACAAAACAGTGTAGACCCAGATCAGACACCACAGTACGCGGCGTCTGTTCAGGGTCTACACAGTTTGCATTAAATACAAGAATTTCTGTAAGATATGGTAATAATAACAAGCAGGTGCGATAAAAACTAATCAGAGACCCCTTTTTATTGGAATTGGACCAGTGCAACCCCTTTTATTGGAACTGGGCCAGTCCAAAAAATTAAGGCGGGAGAGGGTTAAAAACAAGTTGTCCACTGCATTTTATATAGCATGCAAATTATTAAACAAACTAATTCGATTTAATGCCCCGTAATATTGCACTTGCATCACTCGGCCCATCTTTGACCTTAATTCAATCACTTTAATCCATTTATGCCGAGTTCGCTCTACTATGGACGGTTCATTTCAATATAAGGAGTGTCTGGTTAGTTTTATTGTTGCTATGTCTTAAATGCAAATGGTGTAGACCCTGATCAGGCGCCGCGTTCTGCGGCGACTGGTCTTGGTCTAAACCGTTTGTCTTTGTCCCTTTTACGGGACGTTAGTCATAAATGGGTTACTGCAGCGTAGCTTCAATTGGAAGGCAACCAAATGTACAAATAGTTTACTGTTTCATTATTGTATTCATCCCAAACATTCGATCACTGCAATTCTTAATCAGATATTTTCAAAATCTGAACTGGCCCATTTGACGAACTGATGGGGTGTTTAAATTATTATGAAGAAATACCAAGCTGTGTAGACCCTGACCACACTGCAGTTAACTGAGTAGTTCATTACGAAAACACGCCTATTCAAATATATTGAAAATTTCACCACCAAAAACTGAAAGTTTTCAGAAAAAATTCTGATATTTTCTATGTTTCTGCTCAAAACATAGATTGTGGGTACTCGTTAGAACCGCCTCGCCGAGGCGGTTCTAACGTGTACCCACAATCTATGTTTTGAGCAGAAATAAGAAAAATGATGTCTACCCCCCCCCCCTCCCCCCCCCCCCACCCACTCCCCTGTAAACCCCAGTTTTACTATATAAAATTGGGTTTAATGGGGGTCAAAATTATATAGGTATGTTTTCGTGATGTTGTAAGATATTAAGTGAAAACACGATACGATTATCCCATTGTAAGATACTAACAAATCACCCATCCGACTTTTTTTTATCAAAATCAATGGTGTTTAATAAATAAAATAGAATCTAGTCCTATTAGTCTATACTTACAGACTGTTGCTGTTGCTTCCCATTCCTAATGAATTACGTTCCCGCTTTAAACCATATTTGACAGCAGTCATAGTTACCACAAAGCATCCACGGAGGTTTTATTTCGTACATACACATTGTCGTATGATTCTCCATCTAATGCTTAAATGATCCATGAATGGTCCTTGAAATTTATAGATATGCTTTTACCGGAAAATATGGCCTATTATTACTCGAACACTGCAGTTCTTAGCTGGCATCTTTATAGCAGTGCAACTAACGTTTCAATTGGGGAGTGCTCTGAGCTGCTCCATATAGTCCTTGCTCCTATGCTTGCCGTCTGTTCATTTTGTAGCTGCTTTATTGTATTTGTCTGTCTTTCCCTTTGGTGTTGGGGGCTTGATGTGGATCTGATTGTATCAGTTCCTGAGTTATTGACCGGCGCGGGAATCGCGCCGGTCTCTTAATATAGCTTTGGATTTTTATGTATGGAGAAGTGTTCGATTAGCTTCCAAAAGACTTTTTATATTTGCCGGGATCGTCATTTTGTGACGATCCCGGCAAGTATAAAAAAATCTTATTACAAACTGTGTTATAAACAGATTAATGTTTATTTTATTTTCATTTCAATCAAGAAATTTCATAAAGCTTAATCACATTGTTGTTCTTTCTTACCTGTTACATTGAAAATTTATTAACCCTTAAAGCGCCAAACAAAATTTGAAGCAGACGACAAACTAAAATGTTCACTTTTATTGGTCAGAGAACACAAGTCTTGATATTTCATGTGAATCGTCTGCTTGGCAGACGATTCACATAAAATATCAAGTCTTGTTTTCTTCTGAAAATAAAAAAAATCAAAAAAAAAAAAAAAAATCGAAGTTTGTTGTCTGCTTGAGTTGTGATTGGCGCTTTAAGGGTTATACTTCAGTATGCCCTTGTCCCATATCTCTATGTAAACATGAACAAAATTTGCGCCGGTACTTAGACGTTTACGTCTAAATATTTTGTCTTGTCTTATTTACTTTATTTGCAAATAAGGCTTTTGGTATAAATAAAATGCTTAATCCATTTCAAGCTAGTAGCAAACCATTCCAAGCAAATCCCGTTTATTGAATCATTACGTGAAATGTCCATATACGCAACCCAAAATAGGTCCAGTTAAGATTCTGATCAGACTGCCGAATCTGCAGGCTAATCTGAATCTTCGATGGCGCACGTTCGAAGGTACGTTTTCTGACGTTGCGACGCATATGCCCTAAGTGTTTACTTGCAACATACTCAGATATCTTAACACAAGGATATCTAACATACACAAAGATATCTTAACACAAAGATATCTAACATACAAAAAGATATCTTAACATAAAGATATCTAACATGAACAAAGATGTCTTAACACAAAGATATCTAACATACGCAAAGCTATCTTAACACAAAGATAGCTAACATACACAATGATATCTTAACACAAAGATATCTAACATACACAAAGATGTCTTAACACAAAGATATCTAACATACTAAAAGTTATCTTAATACAAAGATATCTAACATACACAAAGATATCTTAACACAAAGATATCTAACATACACAAAGATATCTTAACGCAAAGGTATCTAACATACACAAAGATAACTTAACACAAAGATAACTAACATACACAGATATCTTAACACAAAGATATCTTACATACACAAAGATATCTTAACACAAAGATATCTAACATACACAAAGATATCCTAACACAAAGATATCTAACATACATAAAGATATCTTAACGCAAAGGTATCTAACATACGCAAAGATATCTTAACACAAAGATAACTAACATACACAGATATCTTAACACAAAGATATCTTACATACACAAAGATATCTAACATACACAAAGATATCTTAACACAAAGATATCTAACATACACAAAGATATGTACATACTTAATTAGGTAAGTATAGTAGAATCTCAATAGCTCGAACACCGATGGCTCGTTCACCGTGGCTGATTCGAACTCGTTTTTGAGTCCCTACGAAATTCTTCCGATAGCTCAAGAAAACAAAGAGTTAGGGATTTTTTCTTATATTATCATGAAATTGTATGTTGTGTGTACTCATTAGAATCGCCTCATCGAGGCGATTCTAATGAGTACACTCAACATACAATTATTGTGTAGAAAATCGAAAATATTTCCCTAAATTATCGCCATTTGCTTCCTGACCTGGCGTCGTGATTAACCCTCAGTAGCTCGAACTACCCATTTCTAGAACAAGTTTCCATGGTCCCAGAGGTTCGAGTTATTGAGGTTCGACTGTACTTAATTAGGTAAGTATATCGAAAAATGTAGGGATTGTACAGTAGGTTCTGTGGAATGTAAAAATAGTTTTATCTACATTTACGGTAGTGATTGTTTAATTCCTGGTTCTGCAAAAATTTCATTATGAAAACACGCCTATTCAAATACAGTAAGAATTTTACCACCAAAATATGAAAATTTTCAGATGAAAAATTCTGATATTTTTCTTATTTCTGCTCAAAACATAGATTGTAGGTACTCGTTAGAACCGCCTCGATGAGGCGGTTCTAACGAGTACCCACAATCTATGTTTTTGAGCAGAAATAAGAAAAATAATGTATACCCCTGTAAACCCCAGTTTTACTATATAAAAGTGGGGTTTATGGGGGTCAAAATTATATAGGCATGTTTTTTGTGATGTTTGAGAACCTAGCGTGCACATGAGTGATTTCTTCAAGACCCCTGGAATAGTTTTTCAAGCTCAGATCTACAATCATGATATAGAATTAGAGTCCATAATTTATCTTTAGTTCACTTCGTCTAAAATACAATTATCTTATGCTTCGTTTTTATTGGGACCCGTAAGTAATTGATAGCGCAATTGCATGTGGATGTTGTTTTTCGTAGTTCACTAGTGCAAAAACGCCATTTAGACCGCACCAAACGAAAATGTGTCTTCGAGCATGCGCAAAATGCACAGATTCATCCTGCGCATGATCGAGGACATCCGGGTATCATCTGGGTCTTTGCTCTCTATTTATGCATTCTGTCTGTGAGCGGACAGTGACGGCCCTGATCAGACTGCGCGGATGCGCAGGCTGATCTGGGCCTTCACTGTCCGCATAGATTTGAAGACGCATGGCGCGGCCAATATATCATGTAACTTTTCTTCCTTTTGCGTCATTAATGACAAGGAAATGAAAGACATTCTATGATTCTCAGCTAAAATGCCCTTCGGAGCATTTTTTTGTTTTTTCGTGTAGACCTCTTTTTAGAAGGGGCGCCTTGTGCAGAAAGGCAAACGGGAAGTCATCACGAAAACACGCCTATATAATATAATATAATTATATAGTAAAACTATACAGGGGTATACTTTATTTTTCTTATTTCTGCTCAAAAACGTAGATTGTGGTTACTCGTTAGAACCGCCTCGCCGAGGCGGTTCTAACGAATACCCACAATCTATGTTTTGAGCAGAAATATGAAAAATATAAGAGTTTTTTTTATCTGAAAATTTTCAGTTTTGGGAGGGGAAATTTTCTATATATTTGAATAGGTGTGTTTATGATAAAATAAGAAAATCTTAAATATTTGTTTTCTTGAGCTATCGGAAGAATTTCGTAGGGACTCAAAAACTGGTTCGAATGAGGCATGGTAAACGAGCCATCGCTGTTCGAGCTATTTAGGCTCGACTGCATTTCCTCTTATTGCGAGCGATTCGAGATGTCATGCATGTGAGAGATTCGAGTTGTCGGGAGTTCAATAGTAAGCAGAACTTAGGTACATAAAGGGAACTGCAGTGTATGTTTGTGTCTATAACCAACTTGCAGTGCCTTGCGGTAAAAGCCGGCTGTTACAGCGACGTGATAGAGTGTGAGACGTTGTCCAGTGGACCGGGTTCGATCCCGTACCCGAGGGGGTAATGTGATTCCCATTTTTCACCTCTGTTATATTCGACGCCCAAACACATTAAACACAATCAACATGCCGTGGTTTAAAAATGTTATATATATTTGATGATGATGTTGGTGATGATTGGCTGCGAAACCAGCAACAATAATGGCGACCGGCGATAGCAAGATTTTTCTATTAGTTAAAAAAATAGTTTCCGTATTTTAGCAATGCATTAAAATTACTTCTGGGCAGTATCTGTATAAACTGCAAAGTGAGAGAGAGAGAGAGAGAGAGAGAGAGAGAGAGAGAGAGAGAGAGAGAGAGAGAAAGAGAGACCATGGTGATATGTATGACTATAAATACTCAAACCCTTGATGATCTTTGATGGATTATTTAAAAAAAAAAAACAAAAAAAAAAACGTCCTTTTTACGTCCTGAACATTACGAAAACATACCTATATAATTTTGACTCCCTTAAACCCCACTTTTATATAGTAAAACTGGGGTTTACAGGGGTATACATTATTTTTCTTATTTCTGCTCAAAAATATAGATTGTGGGTACTCGTTAGAACCGCCTCCTCGAGGCGGTTCTAACGAGTACCCACAATCTATGTTTTGAGCAGAAATAGAAAAAATATCAGAGTTTTTTTGTCTGAAAATTTTCAGTTTTTGGAGGTGAAATTTTCAATGTATTTGAATAGGCGTGTTTTCGTAATGGCAAGTACAAAAACAAATTCTCTCCCTTTCAGACTGCTCGTTATCAACAGTTTGTTTCCATGTATAAGGGTAGCAAAGTGACACCGCCAAAGGGATAGTTTCAAACTTTACAAAGAAAGTCTACTATTTTGAAGTGTATGATCCATTTCAGGCTACAACCAAATTTACAGCAGTAAAACATCTCTTTAGCCATTTTTTATACCGAAAAGTATAGTATACGTATCTCAAGTTACATTCAAAGCAAACCATATCTTATATTAAGAAAGATTATCCTCGTTCTTGCTATTCTCACGTCAAAAATTAACACAAGTTTGAAGAATATCTTGTTTTGAAATGTATTTCTTGCAGCAAAACTGATGTATATGTTAAGAACATATAGTCAAAATTTCATAGAGATCGGATGCCTCAAATATTTGCAAAACAAGAACCTTTAAAAATTGGTAAGTTTGAAATAAACCAATTGATTATCACTGCCATGAAACTATTGTCACAAAATCTTTACTTCCAATTTTTGCCACTAATTCTTTATCTCCTTCAATGATGTGTCACTATTTTTTATGAAAGTGTTCGAATTCTTTATGAAAGCTTTGGCAAAGACTGATTGTGTTTAATCAAGAAAAAAAAGACACTCAGTGTCTCTACTTTAACACGGAATGGAAAGCGGCAATGCTTTTCCCTTTGTCTGATATAGATTGACAAAGATTGTAGAAGATAAACCAAAAGGCCAAAGAATAAAACTGCACCAGTGTCTATGATCTGCCAATAGATAACACAATATTTTTGTAAGGTCTTTTATGGGACACCGTACTACCATAAAAAACTTATTTCAAAGCACCGTAATAATAAGAAAATAATAATAGATTCGCCGAGGCGGTTCTAACGAGTACCCACAGTCCACGTTTTTGAGCAGAAATAAGAAAAATGATGTACATGTATACCCCTAGTCTGGCCCCAGACCCTTTCTTTATTTTCTTTTTCTCCTTCTTTTTTTTTTTTTTTTTTGAGGGGACACAACACTTGTATAGCTTGTAGAATGTTTGTTTACTTCAGTCCCTTGGCTAGAAAGAAAGTTCAGCCATAGGTAACTTGAAGTTGGATTAAAGAGGATCATGATAAAAAAATAATGTAGAGAAAGAGAGAAATAGATATAAAACAAAAACGACTGGAGCCAGTCTAGTATATCCCTGTAAATCCCGGTATTACTATATTAAAGCGGGGTTTAAGCGGTTCAAAATTATATAGGTATTTTTGTGTTGGACAAGGGTCTTCATTGTTTCCCATTCCAAATACACAGTAAATTTTATTCAATATGACCAACAAGAGGAAGACTGCCCGTCTGTAGTATATCCGTGGATTCACTGGACAATGCCCATGGATTTAGTGGAATATTGTAAAGCGAATAAGTGGATCGTGTCCACGGAATAAGTGGACAGTGGTCCATTAAATCAGTATACAATGTCCACTGGAAATTCTCTGCTGGGTCTATGGACAGTGCCCACTGAGTCCATAGACATTGTTCGCTGACACTATAAATGAGTGTCGACTGAATCCATAGACATAGTCCGCTTTGTCCGCTGAGTCCATGGAAACAGTCCACTGAATCGATGGAAATTGTCCACTGAGTCCATGGGCAGCGTCCGCTGAGTCCATGGACATTGTCCGCTGAGTCCATGGACATTGTTCGCAGAGTCCATGGGCATGTCCGCTCAGTCCACGAACATTTTGCCCCAAAAATGTTGAATGAGGATTTTGCATGTACAAGGGAGATAATCCAAAAATCTTTAACTTTGGATTCTGGCAAATTTGTCTTCTGATCCCCGGTAAACTTGTTTTTTTTTTTTTTTTTTTTTTTTTTTTTCTATTTTGATGTCATTGATGTTGACATTACGAAAACACACCTATTCAAATATATTGAGAATTTTACCACCAAAAATTGAAAACTTTCAGATGAAACATTCTGGTAGTTTTCATATTTCTGCTCAAAACATAGATTGTGGGTACTCGATAGAACGGGGCGGTTCTAACGAGTACCCCGCGGTTCTAATGAGTACCCACACTCTGGTTTTAATAGAAATAAAAAAAATAATGTATGCCCCTGTAAACCCGAATTTTATTAAATGAAAGTGTTTTTTGTTTTTGTTTTGATTTTTTTTTTTTATTGTGTACGGGTTTAACGATACGTCACCCTTGTGGGTCATTTTGTGTCGTCTCCCAGAGAAAGGGAGATGAGAGATAGAAGAGATAGCAGAGGAGATGAGAGAGGGACAGGTGAGATAGAGGAAAATGAATGAAAGTGAAGAAACAATAAAAACATTCCCCCTCTACCTTTACCTGCTGCAAGGATAGCAGGCAAGCCTGTTGTTAACTGCCACAATTGTAAGCCAATATCAGTTGGACGCCCCGGTGACGTTAGATACACATCTTTGCCTCACCCAACCACCCCACAAAAGTGGGGTTTAAAGGGGTCAAAATTATATAGGTATGTTTTCGTGATATTTTATGCGTTTTATTAAAGCTTTTAGTTTTTTTTTGTTTTTTTTTTTCGGGAAAACAGTGGCTTTTCTTGCTTACAATTTCTCCGAGGGGGGAGGGGGGATGGTGGGGCGGGGGTGAACATCACAGAATTCTAGTGTTATCCAGGCTGCACTCAAGGAAAACACAAACAGAAACGAGGTACTAAAATCATCTTTCACTTAATCACCAGTCATGTAAACTGCGGCACCTATGGGGCCGTGGACAGCGGGGACATAGCGGGGTTTAAGTGTTGCGATTTAGACCTTCTATGAATCCCGACAGTGCTGTAGATGTGCCGGGGTATTAATTTCCCGCCAAAATGCGTTGCATACAAAAATTAGAGCCACATTAACCCCAAACATTGATAAATGATAATTTACCTTTGAATTTAGCTGTATCGAGTAAGCAAGACCTTTTAAGATGAAAAGAAACAGGTTGATTATTTTGCAACAGAGAGCAGAAAGTTCCATGAAACTAAAACTGGCCCTGGGGACTGCAGGGGCTTCTAGCAGGGATTTCACCATTAATTTGTCCTCGCAGTGCAGGGCGTTTAGCCGGGATTTGCAACTGAAAAGTTAAAAGACCCGCTATTCCCCGGCCCAGTAGAGACAGGGGGTACACATTACGAAAACACGCCTATTCAAATATATTGAAAATTTCACCATCAAAAACTAAAAGTTTTCAGATAAAAATTCTGATATTTTTCATATTTCTGCTCAAAAAATAGATTGTGGGTACACACGAGTATCCACAATCTATGTTTTTGAGCAGAAATAAGAAAAATAATGTATACCCCTGTAAACCCCAGTTTTACTATATAAAAGTGAGGTTTATGGGGGTTCAAAATTATATAGGTATGTTTTCGTGATGCAGAATGTACAAAACACAAACAAATAGGCATACCTTGAAAATAGCTGTTTTATTTGCATAGCTTTGTATGTCTCACATATAAAATACATATAAAACACAGAACATAAAACTGTTTGATTGATATGTATAACACTATGATGTATATGATTCATAACTGATATGTACAAATGCTATTATACACATGTGGTGGCAATAAAATGGGCATAAAAATAACCCATGCAAACTTCCAAACATTTGTTTTTGGAAAAATTCCCCCCTCCCCCTCCCATAGTTCATTAACAACTCTATATTAAATATAAACTATTATGCGGCAAATCTCTTTTTCACCTTCATCAATCTTAGAAAAAAAAAAAGAGCAATTATACCGCATTAACTCTAAAGGAGCAGCTTCAAGCGAAGAAGTGCCTTCGAGCATGCGCAAAATGTGCAGAGTCACGTCATCGTGCACATGCGCAAAGTATCATCCGGGCATTTATTCTCCACTGAAACATTCTATAGTGTCCAATGACACTATTAACGGACAGTGAAGGCCCTAATCAGACTGTGCGGATGCAATGGCTGATTTTTGCCTTCACTGGCCGCATATGCCCGGAGACACGTTTATGCATGATGTGGCCAAACATATCAGATCGCAGTGATGTAGCCAGCTAGAACATTATTATTCTTAACCCTTCTCTTGCTAAACACGACATGCCCCGTCTTTGTAAAAAGTGCAGATCCAGATTAGTTGGCTTCTGAAGAAGCCAACTAATCTGGACCTGCACTGTTTGTCATTAACTATGTGAATTTCTATCAAAAACCCTGATCAAGTAATATGATTGGCCGGAAATTAGAAGTGGGTATGGCATCTTAATTTATTCAGCATGAGAAGGGTTAAGCAAACCCAGGAAAATTTCTCATGTTTAAAGGCTACAGCTAACTGGCATCTATGAGTACACCAAAAGTTATAAAAATATTCCAAGTGGTTTAAGAGTTATAGCCATTTTCACAAAATGATAACCAACTGACACTATGATTAAACAAAGGGTACTCTTCATAAGTTAACCATTTGGTTGACTTAACTTAGTAAGTCAACCACTTAGTTGACTTTACTTCATAAGTCAACCATTTGGTTGACTTTACTTCGTAAGTCAACGCTTTGGTTGACTTTACTTCATAAGTCAACCATTTGGTTGACTTTACTTCATAAGTCAACCATTTGGTTGACTTTACTTCGTAAGTCAACACTTTGGTTGACTTTACTTCATAAGTCAACCATTTGGTTGACTTTACAGCGGGTTGTGCAATTATCACTTTAGGAGATAATCCTCAGATGTTTGTTGAGTCTTGGAGTTAGTCTGTAAGAACTTACCCACTGAGCCCCTTTTCAGGGAAAAATGAGAAAAATATTTACATGCATTTCTTGATTAGTCTAAAATATCTTGGCTAAATATTTCATTTTTGCAGGAAAGCTTAAATTACAGCATTTTGGCAAGTATACATCTAATGGGCAATTAACTGACTGGTCTAAAGCTTAGCATGCTGGGTAAAACATTCTTCAGATGACATTCTGAAATAATTCCCTTTTTTTTTTTCAGAAAATATGATTTGACATTTTATGCAAATTGTCTCCCTTAGGAGACAATTTGCATGAAAATTCAAATCCTATTTTCTGAGAAAAACACACAAAAAAAAACATCAATTTGTTATCTGCTGAATTTAATCAGAGCATGATAAATGCTAGTAAATCATATCACATCCAAAGGAATATATGTACAGAGATTACTCAAAGTGAAAGTTCATTCCATATGCTTTCTATTGGCAAAGTATGTCCCATAATACAACCCCTAAAAACTCCTTTGTCTCAAGAACCTGATGAAGTTGTGGTTACGAGGGCAAGTCAATAAGTAACCAGCCTATCCTGTTTCCAATTGACCAAGACACCCAAGATTTTCATGCCTTGTTTCAATACATGTTTTAGGCCTGAGGGCAAAATTGCACCCTTATCGTGTCATTCACTCATAAGATACTGAATGTCAAAAATGGCTAGCGATGCAAAAGTAAGCTTTTCGTCTAAAGTTGAGTACCGTGCTGTAATTCGGTACTTGTATTTGAAAGGGAAAACAGGTCAGGAAATACATTGCGAGTTGACCAATGTTTATGGGTCTTCTGCACCATCATATGCACAAGTTAAATTCTGGGTTGGGGATTCAAACGCAGTAGAACGTCTTTAGAAGACAAAACCAGGTCTGGACATCAGATGCCACCGATGAAGAAATGTGTAACAAAGTATGGGATATGGTGTACTCTTATAGGCAAATTAAGGTGGAAGAAATAGCGAATGCATTACACTTTTCATATGGTAGCATTTCAACAACTTTACATGATCGCTTGGGTATGCACAAGCTAACAGCCCGTTGGGTCCCAAAATCCCTTAGCGACGAGCAAATGGCAACCAGAGCATCAGTATACAGCACATTGTTGAAGCGGTTTAGGTCAAAGGAAGATGATTTCCTTCGGTGACTGTAGATGAGACCTGGGTCCATTATTATGAGCCAGAGAATCAGCTCAAAGTTGCCAGAGTGTAGAGCCGGGGTCTCCGAGGCCAAAGAAGTTCCAAACGCAACCCTCTGCTGGCAAGGTGATGGCAACTGTATTTTGGGATGCACAAGGTGTTATTATGTTGGACTTTCTAGCAAAGAAAAGTACAATAACAGGTGCGTATTATGCAAAATTGTTTGACTGAGAATTGTGATCCGAGGTAAACTCTCCAAAGGGATTCTGCTCCAACAGGACAATGCGAGAGTCCACACTTGCAAAATTGCAATGGATGCTGTTGAGCGGAATGGGTACAAGCTAATACGGCACCCCGCCTATTCTCCGGAATTAGCTCCTAGTGACTATTTCCTATTCCCAAACTTGAAAAAGGACATCCGTGTTTGTTTGTTTGTGTTGAGGTTTTATGGCCCTGTCAACCCAATGGGATCATGTTGAGCATGGTCTGTTTACCTAACCACACTTTTACTGAGCAGGCTTAGTCCTCTAAGCAGTTAACCAGTATTGTGCACATTCTTTCGCCAGAAACTGACAACTGTCCTTCTTGAATCAGCAGAAGTGGAAGAATGACTGTAGAAAATATTTCATGACCATCTCCACAAAAGATTGTTGCCCACGCGGCGGGGGTCGAAACCCGCGACCTTCTGATCACCGGTTGGCCACTGAGGCCGGCGAAATGTTATGTACAATGAATGAAAGAATACAAAATTAACCATTTAAGTGCTTGGCAAAATTGTAGATGATATTCATTTTTTTTTTCATTATTTTTCTGAGAAAATAAGACTTGGCATTTCATATAAATCATCTGCCTAGCAGACAATGCACACGCAATGCCAATTCTTACTGTTTCCGAAAAATAAAAAAAAAAATAAAAAATGTTGTCTGCTGCAGTAATGATCAGCACTTGAATGGTCAAGAACACTTACACATCTAAATATACCATATTCGTCCTAATTACCGCACATACCCCTATAAGCGCACAGTCAAGCAATTCCGTAGTCTTCAGATTACAGCCAGTGTAGTTTTGTCTGCTTCTTTATAAAGGCATATGTTGCGGGTACACATTTGAATTGCATCGACCTGTCGATGCAATTCAAATGAGTACCCAAAACATTTGCTTTTATGAAGAAAATCAGAAAAAAATTGCATAAACATCATCAAATAAGTCCTTTGCTCATCTTTATTTAAAGTGTACCCTTAGTAGGTAGATACGTAATTTACCACAAGTTTTTCCAGTAATTTTGAAAAACCTAAGCGCACAGAATGGTAATAATGTCAAATACGGTAACTACTACTGTATAACTCTGAGTACTGGGACAGACAGGCCTGAGTGAACAGCGTAATACCAGATCACACCATCAGAATGCAGCATCTGATCAGTGTCTACACTGTTTGCCTCTCAATCCAGTAAAAAAAACTAAAGAGACTTGTTCAAAATTTAGTACAAGTAGAACACACAGTTTAGGTGTCCCAATACTTAAGAATAAAAACGGTAACATCACAAGTAAATTTAACTGTATGGAATGTATAACTTTGACTGTGTTGGGGTTTAACGACACGTCAACCCTTGAGGGTCATTTTGTGTCGTCTCCCAGAGAAAGGGAGAAAAGAGATAGAAGAGAGAGTAGAGGAGATGAAAGAGAGGGACAGGGAAGAACGAGGAACAGGAATGAAAGTGAAGAAACAGATGAAATAAAAACATTCCCCCTCTACCCTTACCCACTACAAGGATAGCAGGCCTTGCCCAACTGTAAGCCAATATCAGTTGGACGCCCCGGTGATGTAAGATACACAGCACCTTCGCACCACCCGACCACCCCCATGGAATGTATAAACTGAACATGATTAAAAGTTTTCATCATAAAAATAAAATTGCTTTTGGTGGGCCTGTAAACTTAACTCAAATAAAACATTTGCATATATTCAAATTCCCATATTCCCCCAAAACACATTTTATTATCCGAGAAAGGTTTACTAAATAGATATACGGTATTAATACAATCTTAAAATGAGGCATCTGACAGCCTGTAAAATTTCAGTTAGTCTCTCATTCTTAATGAAATGATGCCAACACTAATTCAGAGATACGATAAAAAATAATTTCGTTTCAAGAATGAGAGACTAAGTGAAGTTTTATATGCTGTCAAATGCCACATTTTATGATGGTATTAATACCATATATTAATTTATTAAACCTTTCTTGGATAGAAAATGTCCGTTTTTGAGAAATATGAAAACTATTTACCTTTTACATTTTCAGTTCCTTTAATCTCTCTTATTAGGCCTTGTCCTGCTGAACCTGTATATACCCTTCCTTAGCAAACAGTGTAGATCCAGATCAGCTGGCTTCTGAAGAAGCCAACTATCCTGAATCTGCACTGTTTGCCACTAAGTATGTGAATTTATATCAACAATCTGGATAAAATAATCTGATTGGCTGAAAATTAGAAGTGGGCATGGCCTCTTCATTTATTCAGCAGGACAAGGGCTAATTAGTGTAGCCTCACATGTACAAGCCCAAGTTTTAGACAACCAAGCTTTGGTTTTCCAAAAAGTGCTTGCTCAACAGAACTTTCGCTGTAAAAAGTGAACTCTCACTTCTGGCTAAAGCATCATAAACACCCAATTTATCCTAAATACTCAGACATCTTAACTCCTTAACATATGTAACCTAAATTTTAAATCAGCTCAATAAATGAGGCCCTCCCAGTGGGGTATCTTTTCCCTTGTTCCCCTGAAATATTTTTGAATTATCCCTTGGTCCTCAAAATCAAAATCTTAATTTCCTATCTTCCATGCTCCCCGATATTACCTTTGTTCTCCTCTTTCCTTCATTTTTAGACTGACATGCATGTTCTCCTGTTCCCCTGACATAAATGACATTATTCCCCTGTTCCCCAAAGCCCCTGGGAGGGCCTCATTAACTACCTGATAATCTGCATTAGAATTGCTGTAAGAGTATTAAACAGTGCAGACCCTGATTAGAAGCAATATTGTGTAGCATCTGATCTTGGACTAAGGCCTGCATCTGTTAAAATACTTTGGGTAAATACGGTAATCATAGTATATTGAATTGTTCAACAGTCATAGCTCCAGAAAGGCAGGGGTATCCACATAATACTTTTCTATTTTCTGCACAAAAACATATGTTGTGGGTACTCATTAGAAGTGTCTCACTGAGGCACTTCTAATGAGTACCCACAACCTATGTTTTTGTGCAGAAGTAAGAAACATATAAGTACTTTTCAGCTGAAAAAAAAAACGCCTTATCTGGAACTATAAATAGTTACAGTCTTGTTGAAGGGTACCTGTTCCCTTATCCCCTGAAAACAATTGGCATTTTCCCTCTGTTCCCCACAATCAAAGTCTTGATTTTCTGTGTCCCTTTTCCCCAAAATTGCCTTTGTTCCCCTGTTCCCTTCATTTTTAGAATTTTGTTCCCTTGTTTTCCTGCAATAAACGGACTTGTTCCCCTGTCCCCAAAACCCCTGGGAGAGTCCCAAAAGTTATCACATAGCTCTAGATAGGAGGTATAGGGTAAACGTTTTATTTCCTCACAAAAACATATATTGTGGCTACTCATTTGAAATGCCTCAGCAAAGTGATTGGCTACTCATTTGAAGTGCCTCAGCAGTAAAACTGAAAAAATTAACGAGAAACCAAGAGCCTTGAAGGCACTTGGTTTCTCGTTTATTTTTTCAGCTTTCATTCTAATCCTCTTGAAATATATCATTTGTTGCATGTTTATGCAAATACTGAAATAAAACATTTTAAACCAATATTTTTTGACTGAAAAAAAAAAAACAACGCCACCTCTGGAGCTATGTTTTAGTAATGAAATGTTAAGATCACCCTTTGGTATCGGTCAGAGTTCTAGACAAGTTACTTCTTTAGCAAAAAGTATCACAATTTTTCATTTTCCTCCATGAAAACATACGTACATCGTGGGTACCCACTGGAAGAGCCTCATCAAAGTGATTTTAATGAGTACCCACAACACACATTTTGTGGAGAAATAAGTAAACAAGAAAAACGCTTAACGGCATTATGGACAGGTTTTTTTAAATAACGAAGAAAGTGAGAGTTGTCTCTCTTGCACATGAAACACCTACTGGTCCTCCTCTTTATCCCTACCAAATATGAAAGCAATCCGCTGAAGAATAAAGGTAACATATAACTTTGAAAAAATAGTTAACCAAAAGAATAACCTGGGACGGCTCCCGATGCCCACCCGACATCGCTATTTTAAAAGACAGATTCTTTTAAAAACCTGTCCAAAAACATAATGATACCCCAATTATTTAGAATTATGAGACCCAGTTATATGAAGATTTGCTCCCAGAAGCTGCACATTATTTCTTTAAAAATTGCCTTCAATGAAGCAATGGTAACTGTGGGGGTGGAGGAAGGCAATTATTTCAACATTGTGAGTTATTTGGTCTGGTTTTGCATAGCATTATTGGGTTCAAAGGTCCATAAGATCTGACAAAGGGACTATTGAAAGTTCATTTTTGCACCAAAATATATCTTGTGGGTATTCAGTGCAATCATCTCAGTGTGGGAATTCAAATGAGTACAATCAAGGCATTTTGTTGCAAAAATGATCCTCAATTAGTGACCCAATCATCACTATATCTAGACTGCCTCCAGTCTCTCGTGACTAAATAATTATTTTTATAACCTTATAATCCTGTTTGATAACCCACTAAAATAAAACAAAAATAATATCATGACTATAAAGGCTGGCCACTAGTGACCAGCATTTACAGTCATGATATTAATTATTCTGGTTTTATTTTAGTGGATTTTTTGGTTCTATTATAGTGGACTATCATACAGGATTATAAGGACAAATATTTAGTCACTGGAGACTGGAGCCAGTCTACACTATATCTATAGAGCTATGATATGAAGTGATTTCAATTTAAATCTTATGCACTCTTAGCAAAAATCAAAGAAACAAAAAGTGCCCCTATAAGAAGTAGCATATTTATAGCTGTAATCTTTGCAGAATTACAATCGTCATCAGAACAGAGGCAGTAAAACATGAAGCCCGCATCCACTTCCTGATATTTACAACCATTACTGAAACCTTCTTTTCTGATACAACCACGTGTCTCTGTCACCGTTTCTGAAATAGATTAAAAAAATAAATTAATCCATTTAAGTCTGGATAGAGACCCCCAAAAGGCAGTGATATGATTGGTCCACTTCTCCAGGGGAGGAAAATCTGCAGAAAACAGAGGAAAACCCCAATAACCCCTCAAGATAATGTTGTTTCTGAGCTTTTCACATCTAATCCACAATATTTTGTTTTTGGAAAAAGGGAACAAAAAAAAAAGTGGAATTCCTCTAAAAAGAGGAAGAATCACATCCCTGAAAGGGTATGTAACTGGCAAACAGTGCAGACCCAGATCAGATGCTGCAGAATGCAGCATTTGATCAGGGTCTCCACTGTTTGCAAATAGTTTTGCCATTTTTCTCTAGGAATATCTAAATCACATAATAAATTATCACCTGACATATGTAAAATTGAAATGTGACTTCCAATATATACAATATGGGGAAGTTTATTCAGTCTAAAATGGGTTGAATATATGAGCCTATTCTAGAAGTTATATTTTATCAGGAAAGTCTTTCTGTATGTGACATACATGTAGGAGTTACGATAAATGTCCTGAAATTTCGAACACCAAAGTTTCTGACAAAATGATATTTGCAAACATGCAGACCCAGATCAGACTGCTCCTGAAGGAGCAGTCTGATCAGGGTCTATACTGTTTGCCATTCCACTAAGTGTTTTAAAAAACAAATTGCATAAAAAGCAAAATTTAGGCCAAAAGAGTATGGAATATAAAGTGTTCGAAATTTTAGGACATTTACCATACATTTTTATATATCAATGATCTGATGAGCTAGCAAGAGCATTCTGTTCATCAATGGCTATTCTTTTTGATATTGTTCAGTCAAGACTGCCTTCCTATTTCAGAAGAAATACCCAGAGCGCAGCATATATTAGATCTGATGTGTTGTAATATAATATTTTAAAAAGTCTATTTTACTACAGTCAAACTTTAATGGCTCAAACATCTTTGAGACCTTGGAAATTTGTTTGAGATACTGATAGTTTGTGCTACTGAGGGTTAATCATGGTGCAAGGTCAAGTATTTCTGAAAGATTTTTTTTTTTTGAAACAGTTATTTTTTTTAAAAAATCCAGACGACAAAAAAAGCATGCAAAATTACCCAGCATGCAAAGAGTTAATTGTGCTATGTACAGCAGCATTAGTGACATACCTCTAGCCCTTCCCAAAATAGCACCAGAGTCATATAGCTTCAAGACTATTTTGTGTTTAAAGCAGTGTGTGTCTAATTCACCACATTCGCCACTATTATCAGCATTGTCATCAACATCATAAGGGTCACGACAGCCACCATCTTTGGAGGCGCACTGATGACAGTCCAAGCAAGTTACTGGAAAAAATAAACATTGGGCCAAATAAAAATAAAATGTGTGTTTAGGGTAACCCTGCCCTACCTAATTTTCCTGGAGAATTTAACCTAGCAATTTTTTTTCATATTTTCTCAAAAAAAAAAAAATAAATAAAATAAAAAAGTTTTACTGGGATAAAATATTAATGCTTAATATTGGGACAAGTAGGTATGAGCAAACAGTGTAGATCCAGATCAAACTGCTCCTACAGGAACAGTTTGATCAGGGTTTACACTGTTTGCCACTCTATCAGTACTTTTAGAAACATCAAAGGGTAGTCAAACAGATTTGGTAAAATTTTATGTGAATAGGGTGCTGTCAAAATATATCTGGTAATTATGGTATAATTCTACATAAAAAAGAATGTAAAAAAAAAAGAGTTTGTACTTACCCTACCATTTTTTTCCTAACATATTACCCTAAACACACATATTTGTTTTATTTGGCCTTGTTACAACTCATAGCTTGAGACAAAGTTTTTATGTTTTTAACCCAAAACTTTATTTTTCTTTTATTTTCCATGAAAGCATATTCTGTGGGTTCTCATCAGAAGTGCTTCACTGATGAACATCTAATGAATACCCACAATACCTTATTTATTCTGTTTACTCTAATATATGCCCCTGGGGTATTGCAATTCATTGCTGCTAAAATGACCCTATCAAGTCCAAATTTGGGGCAAAAATAAGATATTATTCTAATATATGCCCTTAAATAAGATAATTATTTTAATATACGCCCCAGGGGCATTGCAATGCATTGCTGCTAAGCTGACTATCAAATCCAAATTTGGGCAAAAAATAAGATATTTTGATGGCCTAAACTCAGTTTTGCATGTGTTTAGTAATGGTTTTCTCCTAGAAAAGAGGGAGCATTATTTAGTAGAGATGAGGCTTGTATAAGAATAATTATACAATACGTTTTCGAGGTGGTGATTTACCTGCCCTTTTATCTTGAGCTCTGATGTTTATAGATGCATTTTCAAAAAAATTAACTGTATTTACCCTAAGTATTGAGACACCTTAACTCCTTACCATACTTGTCCTAAAATTTGAAAAAGTATTTGACTACCTGTTGATATTTCTAAAATAGTGCTTAATCAGTGGCAAACTGTTGATCCAGCTGAGATGGCACCTGAAACAAAAGGTGAGAAGGGAAAGAGGTCCAAGAAGGAATTAAGTGTTGACCAAACAAGGATCCGCACAGTCATGGTGCAGTCGCTGTGGGATTGCAGCAAGATAACGGCTTTATATCCGTGTGATTTTATGGGCACTGCACGGGCACCTTGCAGCAACCTTGCAATTGCTGTGCGGGGGTCTTAGATTATAAAAATCCCATGAGCCTACAATCATTGTACGATTATTTTGGCCTAAATGACCATCTAAATTCTTGCGTTGTCTACACAAGCAATGGGCAGCCTACGACATGTCTATGGGCTTGAGATTCTTTAAAATTTGTCATAGTGCGGAAATAAACATAATCGTAGAGGCTACGACACCTGTGAATCTGTGCTATAATCGTATATGGCCACCAGTAGCCCCCGAACGGAGGCAGCACAAAAAGGGATATACGGACATCTTACGGGAACTGTATGTCCATCACAGGCTAAATGTAAACAAGACATTGTAAATAGCTGACAGAAAAATCTAATGCAACTCCCCTTGCCCATTTCAGTTATATATTCCTAGTCTAGCTGATTGAAGACATATTATGGACTTAAATTTGGTAACGCTTAATTCTGTGTATTTAGGTATAATGACAAATATTTCTAGGAACTGAAATCCTGTTATATCTACCCACACCCCACCACGCATACATATACAGATGCTAGCTCCCAGGTTCCATGCAACCATCATTAGTTTCAGGTTACAAAGTGATCTACCTATCTACATGTCTGCTAAATATTTCATAAATACACAATGTCCTGCACATAGCAAACACCTTTAATAACAAATGTTGATTAAAACGTGTGGTAATTAATGACATAAACAAAACACGTCATTTTGAAAGATGAGTGATGCATGGGTAAATCATTCTAGAATAGGTAGACAAAACACAGGTGTGTTTCAGCCATTGTACATACAGGTAAAAGTACACAATAACAAACTTTCGCCATTTCAGTGATATATAATACAATTCAAACTTACCAGCCCCTATCAAGGCGGCGATCAGCAGCATGTTTCTGTTGAAATTCTTCATTTCCTACAAATTCTTCAAAGTTTTGATGTCAAAACGCACTCCTGGCGGGCAGGTAAATCCAAGTCCGGTAACTCTAAACTGTGAGGTGACAGTCGACCAATTCATCATTCTCAGGTATTTAGGTCACATGTTTTTAATGACAGTATTTAACAAAGGTGCGGATACTGTTATCAAGCGAATGTATTTTAATTTTTAATAATTTTGCATCATCATATTAAATTATTTCTGTTACTAACTTAGGACCACAGGGGCCTGTATCGTCTTTTTTTTTTTTTTTTTTTTTTTTTTTTTTTTAGATTTTAGGGGCCTAGTATATCTATACAATTAGGCATCTAACACCTTCCAAAATAATATGATACAGGTCCCTGTGCTTAGTACAGTATTACATTTCTATTCAATTTAATAAGAGTGAGACTTGTATAGGGTGTCATCTTATCCCTGGAAGTAAACAGACGAATGCCCCATAGTCCTTTAAATATTTCGTGTAATATCCCCATTACTGCTTTTTTTTTTTTTTTTTTTTTTGGTTTGTTTGTTTGTTTGTTTAATATCCCTAAAATTACCAAACTAGGTTTCAAATATCCCATATTTCTGGAAGTAAAATGTCAACCATCCCATATCTTTTGAAATAAAAAGGCAAATATCCCATATCCCTAAAACCTCAGTACTAGCCTCAAAAGTATATAAGAGTAACTACGACCATGGGGCGATGTGAATTAAGACACCACTGTGTCTTGGGCACGGTTTCGTTAACCTGCCCTCAAGGCCACCCCATCCCCACCCCCTCAACTGCTGGGCAAGCAGAGTTTTTCTGTTGCTGGCATGAGTCCGGCTCTAGTCTCCAACCTTATGTCACACAGTCAAACGCTCACACAAAATGCTCAAACAGCTCGACTTTGCTAAGCGTTTAACAGCCTCAACGTTCGGACATGCATCCGCGCAGTGTGATCAGAGTCTTTGTTGTCCGTATCAAGAAAATTTGCGTTATATCCATTAAGCGCCCAGTGAAGATTTTGATCAGACTGCGCGAATGCGCAGGCTGATCTGAATCTTCGCTGGGTGCACATAATCCGAAGTTACGTATTCTGATGTTGAGACTCATTTATATTTTAATATTTATATTCTTACTGTCGTTCTTTTTATTTGTTTTGTTTTATAATAAGTGCTGTCGTATTTACCTTAATTATTCGGACATCTTACCATTCTTGTCCTATAAATTTGAAGAAATCTGTTTCACTACCTGTTGATTAGACTGGCTCCAGTCTGCAGTGTCTAAATATTTATTCTAATAATCCTGTTTGATAATCCACTGAAGTAAAACCAAAATAATACCATGACTATAAAGGCTGGTCACTAGCTAAGTTTTTTTTATGTTCAAATATCAGTTGACACTCATCGTGCTGGTCGGTTTGTCTAAACGCATGCACGTGCATGTAAAATAGACCTACATAAACAAAGAACATTGAAGCAACGGGCTGTTAACAACAACAATACTTGAGTATATATATTTATGTTTTAATGGATTTTGCATAATGTAGCAATAAATGTAATTTCTACAATATAAAAATAGAGTTGTTCAATCGACCTATTTATGATATAGAATATTCAGCATGTTTACAACACAGCAAACACTCAACGTTGCAACAACATCGTACGACGTTTTTTTTTACGTTATGTTGTAACAACAACAACGCATACATCATACAACAACGATGTAGTAACGATCGTTGTTGTAACGTTGTGTCTTTACCGGCCTAGAGAGCACATGACGCTGAATCAACGTCGCATCAACGTTGATGTAACGTTGTCTCAACGTTGCATGCCCGCTGTGGGAACCAGGCGACTATATTTGAATGGCGATACATCAATGAAAAAAGACGATGATGACAAAGCGTTTTATGGACAATAATGAAAATGTTATATGGTATATAAGATATTTTATATTTACAAAATATTCACAAATTTGCTCGTTTCATTGAAACTATATCCTCAAGATGAATGAATGATTCCTGTCCGCAAATATATCTACAACAGTTTATGAGAACTTACGCTACTTGAAAAACCAGTTTGCAAAAGGACACCCATGGGACACAAGACGCTTTATTGCATTTGCAACTAAATAAGGTTGCGTACGCAAAGCAGACTGTGCACAAGCGCAGGATAATCTAGGTCTTCATTGTTTCCATGTGGCGTTTGATCTCCGCGCGCATATTCTAAACTAAGCGCTTACCAGTGGGCACATGACGTTAATACAACGTCGCATCAACGTCCGCTGATACCACGTTGTTTCAACGTTGCATTCCCGCAGGGTCCCAGCTAGCATTCTACGTAAATCTATATCGGGCCGTCATCGGCCCGTCAGCTACCCTGACGGGCCGATGACGGCCCGATATAGATTTACGTAGAATGCTGACTGGGGTATGAATGAAATGAAAAGAACTAGCAATTTAACCAAAGTATTGGGACTGGCCTGAGGGACAATGCAAACCCAGAACAGAAACCAAAGGGCCCCGGTGTAAAATCAAGGGGTTACTGTTTAGTACATGTATTTATGCAGCAGTTTTAGACTTAAATATATTTGTTTGAATTTTATGACTCATGGTAAGGTGACCCGATAAACTGTTGTACGCTAATAGATTCTGATGGTATACCGTATTTACCATACGACAGACGGACCCGAGTAAACAATGTAGGCCCTGATCAGATGCCACAGAACGCGGCGAATGATAAGGTTGTACACTGTTTGCTACTCACCCAACAGTGATTAGGCATATATCAGCAGGTAGTCAAATCGTATTGTTCAAATTTTAGAACAAGTATGGTAATGAGTCAATTAAAGTGTCCGACTATGTAGGATAGAGACGGTATGTTACCACTTAAACAATGCGACCAATATGACAATCACTGTATTTACAAAGGGCACAGACCAACTGGAAATGTCCAATTAGTCTGACTGTGGTCTGTGCCCTTTGTAAATACCGGACATATATGATGCGTAACTAGGAAAGAAGTCATTTTCACATATTCGCGCAACGAAGGCCCAGATCAGACTGCGCAAATGCGCAGTCTGATCTGGGCCTTCGTTACCCGCCTACAGGATCATGTGATACTGTTGAATATATAGAAAAATCTGTGATTAGATTATGCGCATGCGCATGCTGATCTGGGCTATGCCAAAAGGACCTTTTCCCTACAAGCTGAGCGTCACATTTACGCTTCTGTTAGATCAGGTACTTTTCAGTTTCTTGCTGATTGTCCTAGTTTCCACACGCTATGACTGTTCAGACATTGTGAGTCTCTATCCTACTTATTCTACACATGAGTCTGTTTGACTGTTTGATAACCTGTCTGAAAAGTGCTTATTGAAGGGAAAACGGTGTCGATCCTGATCAAATTGCTACATGTATTTCAAGGGCGTAGCCAGAAAGCAATTATTGTTAAGCACACTGGGAAAATTCTAGAAAAAAATCCTCCCTATTTTCATTTTCAAAATAGGGGCTATTCCTAAAGGAAAGAATTTGCTCCCAGAAGGGGCTACCCTAAAAGGAAAGAATTTGCTCCCTCTGGGAGCAAATTCTTTCCTTTAAGAGTAGCCCCTATTTTAAAACAGTCCCTATGGTAAAACAGTCCGGCCCAAACAGTCCCTATGGTAAAAAGGAAAAATATTTAATTAAGTCGATGTCTGTTTATTGCATTTTTTTTCTAACGCATGTTGCGCGCATGCGTAATGTGCGTAATGAACGCTACGACTTTACTATTTGATCTGGATCCATACACAGTTTGCCAATGCATGTATGTCTGAATATTTAGGTCACGTAGAGTAACGTGACCGAATGCTATATCCAATTTTATTTCCTCTCTTTAATTTACCTGATCTGCGACATTCTCAAATAACCAGTTATGATAATATTTACTTGAGGTATATGCCCTTTTTTAATATACTTTTAAATCAGTTCACGTGAACCCATACAACTAGATTGTTAAAACCTTTTTTAGCACTTTTGAAGAACCGTATTTACTCTAAAATTTGGACAAACAGATCTGAGGAAAAAGCCTATACCCTGATCAGACAACAGAACGCGTTGTCTGATCAGGATCTACAATGTTTGCCAGTCATCCAGCAGTTTTCAGAGACATTATACAATTATTGACTAGTGAGTCATTGAATATGATGTGATATTCACTGGAGGATACCAATACTGACCGAGGCGATAGCCGAGGTCAATATTGGTATTCCCCAGTGGCTATCACACCATATTCAATGACTCAGTTATCAATAATTGTTTTTATTATATAACAAATGAACAGACTGATAAAGTTCTAATTTTAGGTACACATGTTCAATGGGTAAAGCCCAGTGCCGGAGAAGATGAGAAAGAGTCACTGGGCTGAAAACTGCTCTCAGCCAATGAAAGACACTCTATTTTTAAGTTATATAATAATGACAGTTGGTTAAACAGACGTTTTCAAATTTTAGGACAAAAATGCACCTTATTTTTATGTAAATACGATATATTAAGAAAAAGACAAACTGTCATAAGAGAACAGTTCAGACACAGACCAACCTACGCATCCACATTTTGGTGAAAATTTCACTCTTAAAATGCTAGACAAAAAAGTTGTAACAGACGACAGTCTATTTTTATATATATTTTTTTCACAGAAAATACAGCATGACATTGTATGTGAATCGTCTGCCTAGCAGACGATTCACATGGAATGTCAAGCCTAATTATCTCTGAATTTTACTTTAAATGAGTCGTCTGCTGCAGTTGTGATTGGCGCTCAATTGGTTAATGCACCATTTATTGTATTCTCTCCAAATTTTGAAAACAGTGAAGAACCGGACAGGGTTATGCTTAAATGGTTACACTGGAAAATATCATACAAGTAAAACCAAACAAAAAGTCTGTTCGTATATACAGTCGAACCTCAATAGCTCGAACACCGATGGCTCGTTTACCAAGGTTAATTCGAACTCGTTTTGATGATTCTTCAGTCAAGAAAACAAATATTTTGGGAACTTTTCTTATTTTATCATGAACTTGTATGTCGTGCGTACTCATTAGAATCGCCTCCTCGAGGCGATTCTAATGAGTACACTCAACATACAATTATTGTGTAGAAAATAGAAAAGATTTCCCAAAATTATCACTACATTGTACTTGCTTCCTGACCTGGCGCCATGAGTAACCATCCTTTGTGGCTCGAACTATTCATCTCCAACAATTTCCTATGGTCCCGAAGATATTCGAGCCATTGAAGTTCGTCTGTATGTATTTGTGAACAAAAATGTCCCAGAACAGACTGAGCATCTGTGCAGACTGATCAAGGATTGAGTTGTTCTCCTGATGAAAAACGTCTCAACAACCTGTTATCGAAAAGCTGAGGTCTTGATTAGACAGCGCATATGCAAAGGGTGACCAGCACTTTCACTGTTCGCATGAACGCACAATTTTACTCGTATGTTACACATACGACTTGGCACACAATGTTGAAACAGCGTCGTTTCGTCGTTGATTCAACGTCCTTAATGTTGAGACAAAACTGAAACGACGACGTGTGACCGCTGTTTTCAGCCTAAATATTGGAACACCTTTATTCCTTAGCATACTAGTTCTAAATTTCGAACAAGTCCATTTTACTGCCTGTTGATGTGTCTAAAAACTACTGAACTGAGTATCAAATAGTGTAGACCCTGATCAGACGCCGCATTTTGCGGCGTCTGATCTGGGTCTGCACTATGTATTCAGACTTTGTCCCAATACTTAGAATTATTACAGTAGTCTTCAGTGTTCACCCAGTGATACAGTAAGCTGACGATGTCATATATTTTCTTGTCACCTCTACATAAAGGACACAGAAATCACTATTTATCTACAAAAATGGAAGGTTCCAGAGCAAACCCTGATTGACAGGTAGTAGATGTTGTTGTGGAATGTCTTCAAAGTACATGTATATATCGATCTCCATATATGTATATACCCTAACTATTGGGACAGACAGGGATAAACAAACAATGTAGACCCAGATTAGGCGCCACAGAACGCCACCACTCGCCCAACAGTGTTTTAGATTTAGTTTAAGCGTGATAAGAATCCATTCACGGTATTGCTTGTTTTTGCAGTTACCGTGCAAGGGAAATAACTCTAGTAATCCTGAAAGTGTTTATTACTTGCATTATCTCCCTTATAATCATTTTTTTCTGATCTTACGAAAAGTAAAAAAAAACAAAAATAACTTTTTTTTTTCTGTAAGAACCTTAAAACAACCCCCTCCACCGCTTCCCCCGCCCCCGCCCCCGCCCCCGCCCCCACCCCCCATTCTTTTTATTATCCAAAATGATCTTCACGTATCTATACATTAATTTTCCACTGAGACGGTGAACACGGGGACAGTGATTTTTCCGAATTTTCCGTATTTATCATAAATATTGGGACGCCTTAACTCATTACCGGTAATACTTGTTTTAAAGTTTAACCAAGTCCATTTTACTGTCTTTGATGTGTCTAAAACCTACGGATGATTGGCAAACATTGTAGACCCTGATCAGACGTCGCGTTCTGCGGCGTCTGATCTGGGTTTACACTGTTTGCTTAGTCCTGTCTGTCCCAGTACTTTGGGTTATTACGGTACACTTAATATTCGAACACCTTAACTCCTTACCATACTTGTCCTAAAATCTTAACATTATTTTACGGCATCCTGGTGCGCCTAAAATTGCTTGATGAGTAGTGCAGACCCTGCGCTGACACCGCGGTCGGCGGCGTCTGATCTGGGTCCACATGTTTGCTAAGTCTTATCTGTCCCAATACTTTGAGTTATTATGGTATATCCTATTTCGACTGTAATAATGCATTTTTTTTTTGAAAGATTTTGGATAAGTTTTGAAGAAAAAAAAAGAAAGAAAAAATCCGAATTCAGAACTCATAGTTATTGCACAGGAGGTTTATTTTTTTTATTTTGTGGGGTAGGTCGGTTTATCTCTAAGAGCTATCCCAATGGGCACACAACGTTAAAATGACGTCCTATCAACGTCGATGCGACGTGATCACGTCGCATCGACGTTGATACGACGTCATTTTGATGTTATGTGCCTGCTGGGATGATTCTACCGCAGGTCTCCTACATGTACTACGAATGCACTTTTATCCAATAAAATATCACTTCCTGATTTTCATTTGAAATAATTTGCCACCAGTGACACAGAATAAATCTAAATTTACAAATTTACATCCAGTAACACAAGCACACTCTCCAGGCACTTTGTATTCAAACCACATAGACTGACAAAACTCTTATTTCCTTCAGAGCCAATATTATTAGGAAGATACACATGTATTCCACAGAACGAAATATTACTCTGTCTCCTTCTAAAGGTTAGTTCACGTAGTAAAAAACATTCTATCCGCGTCGAGGAAAACTATGGCTTAATGTATAAATGAACAGTTAAGGCATAGATTGTCTGCTTATGCACACAGTCTGGTCGTCACTGCTGCCATTCAGCGGCAAGAAGCCATTTATACAGTCCCAGTATGCATACTTAAGTCTTTATCGGAATTTGCGTGAATGGTTTCACCTCCAGGAAGGTCTGACCTGAAATGTGTTTCCAGTCCTCCTCTATTGGGACTATTCTGGGAACAACGTCTTTCCTTAGACTAGCCCTCACCCCACCCCTTTCTTGAGAATGGTGATATACCAGGGAGGCAAAATTTCTTCTGCAGCAGTGGTCTCCCTTTGATCAAGGGACTGGGTTGGGTTGGGTAGTAAAACCTTTCAGCTTACAAGTTGTATCCTTTCATTCGTTTGTATTCGTTGTAATCCAAGAGAAATACCTAAGAATCCACACGTTATATACATATTCCTCGACAAAGATCAGCGCATATCCAAAAAGTGTCGTTTTGTTAATATGCACATTTCTAAATGGATTTCATTTCCAAAAATAGCTCCATGGTGATAAGTACTAAAAGAAAACAGCACTATTATCCTGTTACACTTTTCAGATCTGAATAGCTGGTCGGATTTAAACATATAAATTGTTCTAAATGATCATAAGAATAGTTTCAATGCCAACACCACTAACGCTGTCATTAGAGATAATCTGTGACTGGTTGCTGAATTACAGAGGTCTGTATGGCAAAAACACATTTTCTGGTACCCGCCGTCGGTTTCGTGAGGGTAACAACCATCAGGGCGGTCGTAGTCTTGGCTCAGAATGCAAAGCCTGGAAGTGAAATCGGTGACTGAAAAAAAAGAAAGAACATGTCAAATCAGACTGAAAAAACGTAGACTGGCTCCAGTATCCAGTGCGTAAATATTTATTCTTATAATCCTTCTTATAAATCAAAATAATAAGCCATTACGATCACGGTATTATTTTGGTTTTTATTTCAGTGGATTATTAGGGTTATAAGAATAAAAATGTAGTCACTAGAGACTAGAGCCAGTCGACTTTTGTTGTTGTTGGCGGTGATCCCCCCCCCCCACCCCACCCCACCCCCCACCACCACCACTAGAAAACAGGTTTTGACATTTCATGCAAATTGTCTCCAATTTGTCGTCTGCTGAACTGACCAAGAGAGCGGTAAATGTTAAATTTTATTTCAGTTGAATGTATACATATTCTATACCAATTAACAGCGATTCCCGATTTCTGGGTCGATTGTTTACAATCGAGCCATAGTATATAAACGCCAAAATTTCCTTAAGGTAGTTTGTCCACGTGATTATCATTGACCAATGTAATGAAACGCGCGTGAGACGAAATCTAGGTAACGGTTATTTATAGCCATGCTATTCTTGTCGCTGGGACGACCGAGTATTGCATTTAGAAGCTGGGACTTTGGCAAACAGTGCAGATCCAGATCAGATGCCGCAGAAGGCGGCGTCTGATCAGGGTCGGCACTGTTTGCTTAAGGGTTGATGGAAACAGTCTTGAGTCCCCGCTCAAGACTATATAGTTGATGATTTGCATGAAATGTCAGACCCTACATTTTGTGAAAGAAAACTTTATTATAATGTCGTCTGTTTGTACATAGAGCATTTTAAGTTTTCATTGGTTTAAACTTTTCGCCATTGGAGCAACAGAGTGTACAGCGAATGATAAAATACAAGTACATGTTTAACCTAACCACTCTATGGTAAATTCAACAGACAACAAATTAATTGTATTTTTCTTATTTTTTCCCAGAAAATAGGTTTTGACATTTCGTGCAAATTATCCCTTTAGGAGATAATCTGCACGAAATGTCAAATGACATTCTCAGGAGATAATTTGCATGAAATGTCAAATCCCTATTTTCGGTAGAAAATAGACAATTTGCATTAAATGTCAAATCCTATTTTCGCGGGGAAAATAAAAAAACTAAGGAGACAATTTGCATGAAATGTCATATCCCATTTTCGAGAAAAAATAAGAAAAGTATTGCAAAATGCCGTCTGCTGATTTTTTCCGAGCATACTAGACGTTAAGGTATAACATAATTGATACATGTTTCTGTTTTTTTTTTTTTCCTTATTTCATTATCATACAATGTTTATAAATCTTTCAACCGTTAATGAATCATGCTTGTAGCAACATCGTCAAAAATACATTAAACCAAATGTCTATAAATGCAGCTTGATCGACAATATTGACATAAACAGGTAACCCTTAGCATGCAGACGACATTTTGAATTTTTTTTTTTTTAGCAAAAAGGCTTCGACACTTCAATGTCAAAGTCTATTTTTTTTGGGAAAAATAAGAAAAATACAATCGAATTTAAATGATTCGAACATCTTTGGAACAATGGAAATTTGTTGAGCCACTGAGGGTTAATCATACTCGCAGCGCCATGTGGATGAAAATGGAATTCATTTAGGGATGTCTTTTTAATCTTCTTAGACTGGCTCCAGTCTCTAGTGACAAAATATTTTTTTTTATAATCTGTTCAATAATCCACTAAAAGAAAACCAAAGTAATATCATGATTATAGAGGCTTTATAGTCATGATATTTTTTTGGTTTTATCTTAGTGGATTATCAAACAGGATTATGAGAAAAATATTTAGTCACTGGAGACTGGAGCCAGTCTACAATCTTCTACGAGAAACATGGTATGTTGAGTGTATTCATAAGAATCGCCTCAACAATTTCCCTAAAATATGCCTAATTATTTGTCCTTTCGAGCGATTGGAAGAATTTACCAGAGGGGAGGGGCCCAAAAACGAGTTCGAATCAGCTACGGTAAACGAGCCATCGAGTCATTGAAATTTCATCGAAGTGCGAAGAGGTGTGTGGGGGTGGGAAGGGGATGGGAAAGGGTTGGCATGAGGGACAGGGAAGCTATACACGCTATTTATATTGAAACAGTCCGTATCCCAGCTAGCATTCAACGTAAATCTATAGTGAGCCATTATCGGCACGAAGGGTTCCTGTCGGACCGATAACGATCCGATATAGATTTAAGTAGAATGCTCGCTGGGTATATCTAAGATGTCTCTGTAAACGAGGAAGTGGTTCTTGCAAAATAGAAAACACATCGACGGGCGAAATAATGAAACGTAGTTTGTGATAACATTTAACCCCGACACAATTTGCATTTACCCAGGTATTTGTCAAGGCTGTTGCGATAATGTACCTGTTCGATGCGGTACAGTGTTGCTCGACAACGCTGAATGCAGGAAATGCATGTTTGTCTTTGATATGGATTTCAAATTAAATTTGAGCCAGCGCACGACAACACCTACAATATCACTTCTGCGATCAGTGAAGACTCAGATCAGCCTGCGCATCTGCGCAGGCTGATCAGAGTCTTCGCTGATCGCATTTGCCTTCTACAGCCTCCAGGTTAGCCAAAGAAGGCTAAACGAGAACCCTTGCTATACTGGGTGGATGTACAGGCTGATCTGAGTCTTTGCTGGTTACACAGGTCTTATGGCAGATTTTGTCGTGCGCTACCTCATTTACTACTCGTATATATTTTATCCGATTTGGCGTTCTTGCCGCACCCACAACTCCCTCCCCGAATAAATGAATAAATCTCGCTTGTGTTGGGTATACAATAAACTAACCACCACATAGTCACATGACTAGAATGCGGTGTCTGATCTGGGTTCGCACTGTTTGTTTAAATCACAGGAAGTTAAGGATCAAATGAAACATCTTACGTCTCCGTTCAGGACCATTTTCCAAGCCTACACACAGAGACAATCGACCCACCAGTGCTGTCAGTATGTTGATTTCTAATATACTGAACGAACATAAAACAATTCATCTTAGTTGATTTTAAATTCATGATTTGATGTGTTAATTTTTTGGACCTTAACTCTAAGGAATGGTCGTGAAACTGGGTCTAGAGCAGAGTGTCAAAAACATTCCTGAGAGTTAAGGCGTACCTTAACTTGAGGTCCGAAATTTTAACATATGGTATCATTTATTTAAAATCAACTAAAATGAACAGTTGTATGTTAGTCCAGTAGACGACATCGAACTATTTGTTTTTTTCAATGACGAAAATCAGCTTTTATGTGAAAATGCAAAATTCGCTTTGCAAAGCTCGGTCCTAAAAGTTTAAGGTCGACATTAATGATTGTTAAGCAAGGCCCTGGTTTCTAACCATCACTTAACTCTTTAAGCGCCGAGCAAAATTTGATGCAGACGACCTTCTATTTTTTTCCATATAAAATAAGTCTTAACATTTTATGTGAATCGTCTGCATGGCAGACGATTCACATGAAATGTCAAGACTTATTTTATATGAAAAATAAAAACAAAAAACAAAATTAAAAAAAAATGTCGTCTGCTGCAGCTGTGATTGGCCTTTAAGGGTTAAAATTAAACAAAAAAAAAACAAACTTACGAATCTGGTCATGGAATGTATTGTGAAGATAGGATCGAGTATATGTTTTCATACACCCAATACATTGGTCCCTTTCTTGCATACCGTCTTCATGGTCACATCGCCAAGGTGTCCCGCGCACGAATACATTGCACTGGTAGCATTTCAATCCTGAAACAGAAACGAGACAATATGCATGAAAAGTCAAAGTACGAAAACAAATATTTCAAAATGTCGGCCGCTGAAATTTTTTACTCAACATGCTAAGGATTAAATTGCAACCTGCAATTGTCCTGTCTCCTTGGGAGTTAATTTGCATGAAATGTCAACCTCATTTTTTCTTTTTTTTTTTAAAAAATAAAAACAAAATCATAATGTAGTCTGTTGATTTTTTTCCCAGCAAACTAAGCGTTAACGCGAAAATGTACATATAGTCTTCGAGGCCTCGGTGGTTCAGTCGAATGCGAGTCCGACTGATAATCAGGGGTGTTCGATTCCCGCCGGCTCTGGCAACATTCTTTCGTGGAAATCGATCATAAAATATTTTCTACGATCATTATCTCCCTTCCGTTTATTCAAGAAGGGCAGTTGTCAGTTTCTGGCGAAAGAATGTGCACAAGTACTGGTTAACCGCTTAGAGGACTAGGCATGTCCAGGAAAAAGTATAGTTAGCTAAACTGACCGCGTTCGACATGACCCTAATGGGTTGATTGGGCTTAAACATATGCGTACAACGAATGTCCAGACCAGACTGCGCATCCACTCTGATTAGGGTCATCGCTGTCTGTATAAAAATTATCCGATATTGTAGAATGTATCAACGGTAAGTAAAGGTCATGTCGAGACTGTGCGCATGCGCAGGATGATCTGAACCTGCGCATTTCAATACCTTTTCGCATTTCAATACCTTCCGTATGCATAAACCGGTAGTAATTGTTCTCAGGTGTTTTGTTTTTATGACCCGCAATGACTGAAAACGTGCCGTCTGACATGTGCGCCAAACGAAGACTCAAATCAGCCTGCGCATCCGCGCAGTCTGATCAGATTCTTCGTTGTCCGCATGAAGAAACTTTGCATCCTTGGCTATCCGAAATGCGCACAGTGAAGATTCTGGTCAGACTGCGCGCATGCGCAGGCTGATCTGAATCTTCGCTGGGCGCACATGGCCAAAGGTACGTTGTCTGTCGTTCCGGCTCTTACGTACAGGTACTGCGTACAGCGTATTTTTTTTTTTTTTTTTTTTTTTTTTTTTTCAGATTCCGCACTAATTGCCCCTGGTAAAATCAAGATTGATGTCTGGCCACAGGTACAAAACTGTTTACAGTCTATATCATACAAAAAAGGACACGATGATCGAAAATGGTCGATTTAGACGAGACCACCCTGCGCATGTTCACACGTCGCCAGGGTCTATTTGTGGGGTCAGTCATTCTATTTATCCGAAATTCGTTAACTGGAGAAGACTATTTATGAAGCCAGAAAATTCCGAGCAATCCGAATGGATGAAACAGGGGTGACACAGCTGTGCTTATTGACACATTTTTGAACGAAGTAAATAAATGTTGGGGATTTCACCTCAAATAAAAGTGAACATTAGTACTACTTATATGTATATATATTTTTTTTTTTTTTTTTTCTCGCATGCCTGACCTGCTAACGACACACACCAAAAGTCATAGATTAACCCTTAAAGTGTTAACTCTTGAACCTTAGCTGACGACATTTTGAAATATTTTCGTTTTGTTGTCTTTCAGGGAAAATAGGCAGACGATTCATGTAAAAATTTCAAGCCTCGTTGTCTCCGAAAATTAATACAAAATACACTGTCGTCTGCATGGGTACAGCACAGTCAACCCAGTAGGGTCATGGCGAGCTGATTAGTTGACCTAACCACACTTTTTCAGGTGTTGTCCTCAAAACGGTTAATTAGATTTTGTGCCGGTTTTTTTTTTTTTTTTTTTTGCAAGAAACTGACAATTTTGCTTGACATTGAAATGGTTAAAAGTATCGCTGAAAGTGCAATATAGTCATCTTAGACTAATCTGCCTGATAACTACTGTATCCCAACTTTTTTTTTTTTTTTTTTTTGTTTTGTTATGTTTTGTTTTTGTTTTTTGTTTTTTGTTGTTTTTTGTTTGTTTGTTATTTTTTTTGTTTTGTTTTGTTTTGTTTTTTTTGTTTTTTTTTTTAATTCAGCGACAAACTGTTGATACTTTTCTCACTTTTCCGCCAAAAAGAGGTTTCGCCTTTTCATGCAAATTCTCTTAAGAAAACAACATTAGATGAAATGTCAAAGCCTATTTTCTGAGTAAAAATAAGAAACGCATTTCAAAATGTCGTTTGCTGAAAGTTTTACCCTGCGTTAGGCAGAATATCCATTACTTATACAAACAAAAGCTAGGATCAGAGCGAAAGTAGTTTTAGAGGAGGTCTTCTTTATTTGAATATTTTTAACTTTAAAACTTTTTGTTGCCATAGTAACCAAACAACTTGACCGGTTGCCATGAAAACATGGTGGAGTACGTCACCCAAGGACCGTTGTTGTAAAGTTCCTACCATTGGGAGAGAGAAAGTAAACAAGAACAATTGCACTAAAGTGACTAAATAATTAGTCTTATAAGTGCGTTCGCAGTTCCCCGAACCGTGGAGCGGTTCGGCGTGCAGACGCATTACTATAGACTACCGATGTGACCAGTGATGTGTGCGACCAAAAATGTGATGGTCCAACAAACGCTTGGGTGGTTCGGTGCTTATCCTGAAAAACAATAAGCGTTCCGTGATTCAGGCAGAGAGTATTGACACGGCGGCCGTGCCGATCATAGCAACAAAGCAGCCAATAACGCCAAGTATTCCAATTGCAAAGGGTTGAATCACGAAACTATGACGTCAGCCTACAAAATTTGCGATCGCCGCCATTTTGAAATTTGTCTTCAGCTGGAATTTTATTTCTATTCGTTCTCTATCTATTTACAAGCTAAGCATGATTCATGTTGTGCATACATTTTGATGTAGATTTTTAGATAACACATAGACTTTACGCTCTTTTCACGTGTTTTTCTAAAAAAAACTTCGACACAGGTAAGCGAACGATAGTATATTGTCGTTGTACCTCTCATCGGCTTACACTAGTTTTCGGTATTCGGAAAGCATGACCCCCCCCCCATCAGGGCCCGCGAAATAGATGGGCTGCCTAAAGCCTCCATGGAGGAGCTGCTAGTAACTAAGCAGGACCCGAATTCATGTGATCGAGTCGGGTAAAAGTCCCACAAATTTGGAGGCAATGTCTCTGAACTACTGAAATATTGTTTTGGACGTTATATCGCAATTCATGCAGTGTATTAGAAGTCAAGCGTAGTCTGAAATCAAATTCAGTTAGATCTAGCCAACCCACCTATGAAGCATGTGATGATAATTTGGACGCACGGATATAGGGAGCACCTATTTAATTCATATTAATCCTATTTGATAATCCACTGAAATAAAATCATGACTTGTCACCAGAGCAGAGCAAATACGTATGCAGACTGGCTCCAGTTTCCAGTGACTAAATATTTATTCTTATAATCCTGTTTGATAATACACTAACATAAAACCAAAATAACATCACGACTATAAAGGCTGGTCACTAGTGACCAGCCTTTATAGTCATGATATTATTTGGTTCGATGTTAGTGCATTATCAAACAGGATTATAAGAATACTTATTTAGTCACTGGAGACTGGAGCCAGTCTACAGTGTCATCACAATGTGATAAGCGGTCAACGCCATGCACGGGCATCATGAGAAAGCTGGACAGCTGTTTAAACCAGCTTATCTCATCATAAGTGTCTGTTTGTTTTAACACTTAGCGTGCTGGGTAATAATTTCAGCAGACGACATTCTGAAATACTTTTCTTGTTGTGTGTGTGTGTTTTTTGGTGTTTTTTTTTTTCAAAGAAAATATGATTTGATATTTCATGCAAGTTCTCTCCATAGGAGATAATGTGCATGAAATGCATGAAATGTCAAACCTATTTTCTGGTAAAAATAAGAAAAATATTTCAGAATTTGTCGTCTGCTGATTCAGCCAATGGTAATAAGATAACGCATCGATAAGAACTGATATGCAAAAATCAATGACGTACGTATGACGGACACTAAGATAAAAGGATCTAAAGTACGCGTGAGTCAAATCCCGGACAATCTGTCAAGGTTTTGATGATAGTGAGATTTGGTGTTTTATATCCCTTTCAACAGTATTTAGATCATACCTTGACGAAGGAAGGGTGATAATGCACGTGTGATAATGAAATGCTCCGTGCAATAAAGCGCCGTGCAGACATGAGCAGAATTCAGCTCATGTCTGCACGGCGCTTTATATGATATGATCTAAATAATATTGAAAGGGACATAAAACGCCTAATCTCATGATCCGAAGTCGGGAGAGCTAACCTCTCGGTCACCCGGACGCTTGTCTGTCATTTTTTACTACAGCTGGGTTGCTGCTGGTGGTCAGAGAGGAACAAGGGCGTGGCAGGAGGACTTCTTTAGAAGTAGTCTGGCCAGGGTCTGCATTCTCTGTACAATTCTTTGTGTGTGTTGGTGTGGGGGGAGGCGGGGTCTAGTGTTGTGGGTAACTATGATACGGAACACCATTCCCAGTGCGGTGTCTACTCTGTCTAAACTTGGTCCTGTCTTTTGTTGTTAAAAAAAATTAATCTTCCTGCTCCCTCCCTTTCATCTTTCCCTCCTCCCACTTCCCCAATAAAAATCAAACGATCGCTCCCAAACCTAATGAACAAAAAATAACTGCAGCAGATCTGAAAGCTTTCAGTTATACTTTGAACCAACAGAAACAAAAGAGTCGCTGATTCGAAACTCGCCGTCCAAAAAGGCCTGAAAGTAATAGCGATCAGTGACGGTACATACCAGACTGCGCACCCACGCAGATATATCGGAATTTTCGCTTTCATAGTCGCTGCGAGGAAGACTGCAGAATCTCATTACGAAAACACGACTATTCAAATATATAGAAAATTTCACCTCCAAAAACTGAAAATTTAGGAAGAGTCGAATTTAATTTTAGGAATGTCAGACTATGTGATTTAGATATTCCTAGAGAAAAATAGCTAAATATTAACAAACAGTGAAAACCCTGATCAGGCGTTTGATCTGCGTCTGCACTGTTAAATCAAAGGACTGATAGTCCTAAGAGTCTGCTAGCTTGTAAAGTACTAATGGAGTGCTGTGTATCTTCTATGCAATTTTACACAATACATGCAAAGAAGATAGACGACATTCCAATGCTACCAATACTATACGATAAGATGGAGCTCTATGGAATATATAAAGCATCTGGGCATTGCACTTCCTGAATAGAAGACTTTCTTTAAAAACTCTTAAATTCTGCTGGTAAGTGCATGTCCTTGACAAATCTGACCTCAAGGCCAAGTCTTGGAGAAATTTCACTGAAAGATGATTCTGCATGCAAAATTTCTAGCTAGGACGGACAAATACGGATGGACTCACTAATATACACTTAAATGCAGCTATGGTGACTATGTCTTGCTCAGCGCAAGCGGGCTTGACAAAAAGGAAGATATTTGTTCAAGTTATTTTTCTTCAAACTATTAGCACATTGTTGACAGATCCATTCCTTATCCTCCACACTTTAATGTCCTAATGTAAGGAGTCTTTTCATCTCGGGCTTTAGACCCTGAATATCAAATTTAATATCAGAATGTCTGAAAAATGTTTGACAACAACTTGTACATATGTACTGGGGACCACAAGACACCAACTTGTGAAACTGTGTGACTATAGCACTTTCTTTGTTTTTAAATTTCTTACTGCTCAAACCATCTTTTGATGTGTCACTTAACTTAAGTTTCTTATTCAGGGAGGTTTGCAATTCTTCACATATAAGGGGTGAATCAAGTAATGCAGAACCGTGTTCATTTAAGCTGTCAGCAAGCTGGGAGGAAGCATAAGGCTGTGATGGACACAACTCAAATGAAATACATTCTTGTAAAGGAGGATAGGTAGTTATGTCACAAATTTGAAACCCAGCTCATTGGTATCATTTTATGGTCTCCCTGCAAACATGAAATATACAGAGCGAATGCAAATCAAACTGACTCACCGCTGTTGTAGTAAAGGAATTATCAAAACTAAACAATCTACGCAAATGTAAGGAAAATGCCAGTTATATTTGTTTTCTTTAACAAAATGTTTTTGCCATTAACATTTGGCATTCCATCTGAAGCTCTTGCATGTGACTCAAAAAGGTAGAAACAGTCACCTTGTTCCAATAATGCAATAGAAAAGCCGTTGCAAATGAAGACTGCATATGGGTTGAATGAGAAAGTCATAGCGAGTCCTGTCTCTAAATCAAGGAAAGGATACTCCACTAAGGATAAAATATTTAAATTTCCTGAAAATGTTTTTTTTTTTTTTTTTTTTTTTTTTTTTTTTCACTTTCCAGGGATAATGCTGGTTGTCAAGTGAAAAATAAGATGGCAAATCACATGGCTCTAAATAGTCATGATATGTCTTGGCATTCTTTTTTGCATACTTGTATAATTTATCTCCTGCAAACAGAATTTCATTCATGTTGTTGACATTCAACTTGTTGGTACAGATCCTTTTCTGTACAGCTTTCACCAACAATACTAAACAACATGGTAGGCATTGACGCCCTCTTGAATCAGGACTAAATATCCCATCTCTTTGATGGATACTTCTTTGCAATAATACAGATGCATTTTCTTGTAGCGACACCGCCTCGTGGCTGCGAAGAAGCAGCCGCGAAGAAGCAGCCACGACGGTGGCGTCAAATGATAACACGTATGGAATAGAACAGAATTGTGTGTACGGACCCTTGCCGTGGCCTGAAAAGTCGCAATGATTAAAGCGAATAACACCGAGTGTTTCGACTGAGACATGTGATGTCAGTCAGCCAATGAAAGTGCTCAGCGATACGTATCGTGTCTGGTTTCCGACCTTCTGGGTGTTGCGACAACTGTGTGTGTTGTCGTATGACAACCACCTTGTTTACTAGAATCTACCGGCTGTCGAACAGTTTATTTTTCGCGAGGCTACAGACATGAAAGCTTCTTTTACCTGCATTTTTGAAATTCATGGTGTGTCGCACGCGAAAAACAACAACAGATACTTGTTCAGTTCTTCAGCAAAATTCCTGATGCCGTAAAGTGCATTTCATGTAGGCAACCGGTAGCACAGGAGCTTGACGTTTGCTAATTTCTACTTATAGGGCCTGTCCCTACGATTATGAAATAATCGAAGGACAGGCCCTATAAGTAGAAATTATCCAATGTCAAGCTCCTGTGACCGGTAGTGTAGCGTAACTTGGTACCTATTACCGGCGTGCACATTATCCAGAACCCACAGACCACGGCCCCCGCCCATCGGGGCCAGCGAAGTAGTTGGGCTGCCTATAGTCTCCAGGGCAGAGTTGCCTTAGGCAGGGCCTGTTCATCATGTGATCGGGTTGGGTAAAAGTCCCACAAATCTGGAGGCAGTATCTTTAAATGGATACATTGTTGCATTTTTTTTCTTTTCTTTTTATTCGCTAGAATCATCATACAGCAAATACAATGTATAAACAGACTAAGGCTGGCTAATCTGGTCGATTATCACTCCTGTCATTGTGATCGATTATTTATCACAAAAGATTTGGTCAATTTACTTGTCTGTCTGAGCAGGACTCTTCCCATGTTATACTTTACTGTATGTATTTGGTCAAATAGGCCTGAGCAAACAGTGTAGACCCAGATGGGATGCCGCAAAATGTGGCGTCTCATTGATTATAAGACATCTGTAATGATAATCATTTTTGTGGAATTTATAGATCAGTTAATTAATTATCTGATTAATTTTGTCAGCCTAAATAGTCTGTGTGAATAAAAGTAATATACTCCATGTATTTTCGCGTTAAATTCAATATTGCGTTAAACTGATTTCTCAATGAAAATAAACGGCAGCGCCACCTACCTGCTGGATGTTTTAAATACAAAGTCACGCTTTAGTGGGCAAGGTTTGTTTTCAGAAATACACTGTTGTTTTGTGATTTCCGCTTAAAAAAGAAATATATTGACCGTGGTGATAACAGTCCTTAATGACATTTACACCTATATCTATTAAATCAATTTTTACAGCTAAGACTAACTTATTTTTTCTATGAAAATATCAAATCTAAGGTACCGTATTAATCCGCCTATAAGACGGGGATTTTTCCAAAAAAAAAAAAAAAAAAAAAAGCCCCCCAAAATCCAGACCCATCTTATAATCAAGATCTTTGGCCATATCGGTATTTTCGGCAAAGTCCGGTGGTGCCACGTGGTCACGGAAAATGCCGATCTTCGAAACCGGTACAAGGATATAATGTTTACCTTCGTCCCTTGACAGAAATAGCAGCAAGGTAATTTTGTAGGTGAAGTACCGAATTTTTCTGTGTATTACTCGCACCCGTGTATAACACGCACTGAATATTTGCTAAATAGTTTTGAAATAAAAAAAAACAGATGTTCTATGTAAAACACGAAGAATTTATCTGTGCGTTATTTACTAAGTTACCAGATACTAAGTGTCAAATTTCACTAGGATTGAGTTGAAAATGGCCGAACTCGGAAGGTTTAGAGTAGAAACAGGCCGAATTTACGATAATGCTAACTGAATTTTCGTTGTGCAGCTCTGTTACCATGGGCCTCAGGCAACTTGATGTAGTGTAGGCAGTTCTTTGCTTCCCCACTGCAGACGCTATGATAATAAAAATGTAGTTATTTCTTTTGTGTTCTCATAATTAACACCTTCTTTGTGTCACTTTCTTAACTGAGACGTGAAATTATCAACTCAGTGCCTCAGGGCAATGCAAACAACAACTAAAGTCGACTAGTTGTCATTCTGACTGCCAATTAACCAATTAAGTGCACAGATGTATGCTGGTAGTTTGATTTTCTTTATCATAAACATTGTTTATTTCAAACAATTTTTTTGGTAAGTTGGAAGAAAAGTTTAAATAAAAAAAAAAGATAAACATATGCCCAGTCAGCATTCTACGTAAATCTATATCGGGCCGTCATCGGCCCGTCAGGGTAGCTGACGGGCCGATGACGGCCCGATGTAGATTTACGTAGAATGCTAGCTGGGTGGTAAGAAAATAAAAGATAAAATGCAAATGACCGATCTACCTACCTCAAAAGCCCAGTTGGTTTTGTTTATTATCAATAATTTTAATAATTGCATAAACTTAAATACTTTTTTTATTTTTTCAATGTATGATCGTTCGTGCCAATATTTATGTTCTACCAAATTTATTTCCTATTTTGAACTACAATAAATCAGTTGTGCAGGCTGATTTATTCAAGTTACGGTTGAGTCTTGTCAAAGTCCGGTAATCAATACAGATTCATATGCATATGCCTGTTTGAGTAGTTTCCCTTTGAAGAGATCACATGATCAGCAAAATAAAAAAGCGTAAACAAAAAAAAAGCATGGACATGAAAAGGATATCAAATTACTACAAATCAGATCGAGTTGCTTGTTTTGAGCTGCCAGAACCCTGGTATGGGCGAGATAGGTATAAAAAATCATGAATATCTTATAGCAATCATTCTATTTCGCATTTTTAACGGGCGATCGTGAATGTCATGAGTTTTCGCGACCGATTATCTTGGTGATTTCTGTCCCGATTTTGGTGTTCCTATAAATAATACATATCGGATTTTTATAAACGTTTTCTGGGTAAATAAGGTGCGTGTTATACACAGTTAAATACGGTATGCATGCTTGTAAGTGGTGTTGGGAGTTTTTTTTAATTCCTGCTCTGTGATAAATTCACTTACAAATCTGACCAATCATCGCCGATGTCTTCATGTACTTTAGGAATTTTTGAGTGGCAGGGAATGTCTCCGACAGGCGACTTTTTTAACCCATCTTATAATTAATTAAAAGCAAAATCCTGCCTGGGAAGGGCCCAAAAAGAGCCCCCGTCTAATAAACAAATCGTCTTATAGGCGGATTAATACGGTATCCGTACTTTATTTTGAAAATGGCCAAAATTTGCAAAAATCACATTACAATTACATGATGATTTTCTGCCAAAAATTTAATTAACGCGAAGTTACATGGCTTTTGGTTCAAAATGGCGGCAACATGGTTGGCTTGTTTACACAAATGCTTTCACAAATCAAATCCAAAAAACTGCATTATTTGTACATAAAATAAATGCTCAGATAATAATTTAGATGACTTCAGAATTATTTTCAGCATTTGTCTCTGTAAGTAGTTATGATGAAACGTTTTACCATTAGTAACGTGAAAATACATGAAACCGGGCTAAATAATAACAGCAAAAAATTCTAAGATGTGAATTATATGGGACTAGACTTAAAAAATACAGTAATTATTATACTGTACATATATGTATAGTAAAAACATAGCAAACTAGATCACAAATCTTGATTTTGATCATGGTTCTGTTGGACATCCCAGTAGGGCTAGCTGTTGAAAGAACTTATAAGCATTAAAAGCTCTACACAGCTTATGTTGTCTATTTCTTAAATTCTTATATGCAACCTTTTATTTAAGGCTCTTTATCTTTATTTATAATGACTGAAATATTTTTTACCCACACTCCTCAATTATCTGGACAATTTTTATTAGCTGCAAAAATACCAAGAACATTTTGAATCCTCAAAGTCATAGTGACATGCCCATGCTCCAACTCTGCACACACATAAGCATATAGGTGTAGGCAAGTGAATTTTGTTGTCTGAACACTAAAGCTGGCACAATTGATCAGATACAGTCATTTGGCTAGAACCAGGTAAAGTTATGCTTCATAACAATTTCCAAATAAGTGGCTGATCAAAATTTGGACTTTATTGGCTGATACAGAGTACTAGCCTTCCTTGAAATATCACACCAAAGACTTTGTCCTTCGCCTTAGGTTATCTGCCCTTGTGATGAATGTGAAGTTCTCCACTGATTTGGCTAGTTCCAAATAGTTTCGCTAGTTCCGAAAAATAAATGAGGGATCTGTAAAAATCCCTCACATAATGCAACAGCCTCTATATATTATTTTATCAACTTGGATAATGTGTTACAGAGAAAATTAATTCAATATAAGACATTTGTCGCAAAGCGACATGTTCACAAAGACCTTAAAACAGATCCTTTAAGCAAAAATCGTATAATTCATGGCATAACAATTTTTCGGCATGTACACCCTCCTTACTGCAAAATTTAGCTCCTATTTTCTGGATTTAATAATCTTTCCGATATAAATATATTTCAATGAGGTTTAAGAAGTTGAAAGGAGTATGTGTATAAGGTCCTATTTTCCCCCTTCTGAAGCCCGAAAATAAAATATGCTTGCAGTAAAATTATGCGTTAATTAATCCAATTGTAGCTTGTGTTTAGCACTGTGTGATGCCGCTACAAAGTCTCCCTGCACTTTGTCAAAGTACAGATAATATATAAGCAACGACATGAAAAACCTGTCTTCGAGGTTTTCGACCAAATAAGACTCAGACCTGCTTACTCAGCCGTAGACTGGCTAACTCGGCCATTGTGCCAGATTAGCTAGTCTTGAAAGTTTTGATAGGTTGTTTACTGTCTAGACAGCGAACAACAACGGTGCTGATCAGACTGCGCATAGCAAAAACCACGTGTCTTTGTTGTTCGCATATGGCATAAGATTTTTATCCCATGAAGAGGCTCATATATCCCTTCAATAGTCTGTCACATGTCTGAGATTCTTGTACATACACTACATCAATATCTACACTCCTTTAAACACAGCATGTGAACACCTTACCCGAAATTTGATTTCTGGGTCGGTTACTCATCTCAACTCCTTACCATACTTTATTTAAAATTGAACAAGAGGCCCACGGGCCACTCACCTGAGTAGCATTGTGAGTGCAGATATGCAGATGTTATGTAACATTTTTCCAATCCTGTCATCGCAACTAATGAAAAGATCATCCTTTAAGCAGTTCTTAATTTTTAAGATGAATATTATATATGGCAAGACAGTCAATGGAGCGTGATCATTTGAACAAACTCTCAATCACATTTCAACAGTAGGATCAATGTGAAATTTGGTTGCTATTGCCTAAGTGGTTTCTGATTGATTGATTGTGTTGGGGTTTAATGACACGTCAACCCTTGAGGGTCATTTTGTGTCGTCTCCCAGAGAAAGGGAGAAAAGAGATAGAAGAGAGAGTAGAGGAGATGAAAGAGAGGGACAGGGAAGAAAGAGGAACAGGAATGAAAGTGAAGAAACAGAAGAAATAAAAACATTCCCCCTCTACCCTTACCCACTACAAGGATAGCAGGCCTTGCCCAACTGTAAGCCAATATCAGTTGGACGCCCCAGTGATGTAAGATACATAGCACCTTCGCACCACCCGACCACCCCCAAGTGGTTTCTGAAGAATCATGATTTTATACATGTAAACAGCACAGTGGCAGGGAAATATAATAAACATAAACAAGATGGTAGCCATCTTGGATTTCCAATCGGAATGACTTTTAGCTACTGTTGATCTACAAGTCACTTCGATACTTCCAATGAACTTTGTCAATTGCCCTTTCGGTTCAGGGGAAAAAGTTCAAAACAGATTTTCAAGATGGCCACCATAGCCGCAATTTGAGATTTCTTATTGCAACCATTTGAGCGTTTTTTGATCTACAAGTCACCCTGATGCTTCCTACCAAGTTTCGAGTCAATAAATGGTCTTTCAGTTCAGAAGAAGTAAAGAAAAATAGATTTTCAAGATGGCCGCCATCTTGGATTTCCAATCGGAAGGATTTTAGCTATTTTTATATCAACATGTCATCCTGATGCTTCCTACCAATTTTCAAATTAACTGGCCCTTTGGTTCAGGAAAATAAGTGAAAGGAAAAGAGTTTCAAGATGGCCGCCATGACAGCCATCTTGGATTTCCTATCCAAACAATTTAAGCTATTTTAGATCTACAAGTCACCTAAATGCTTCCTACCAAGTTTCGAGTCAAATGGCCTTTCAATTCAGGAGAAGAAGCGAAAAATAGATTTTAAAGATGGCTGTCATAGCGGCCATCTTGGATTTCTGATAGGGATAATTTTATCTATTTTTGATCTACAGGTCACCCCGATGCTTCCTACCTAGTTTAAAGCCAATAAGCCTTTTGATTCAGGAGAAGAAGTGAAAAATCTACATTTTCAAAATGGCCACCATGGCAGCCATCTTGGATTTCCAATCAGAACGATTTTAGCCATTTTTAATCTATAAGTCACCCCGATGCTTCCTACCAAGTTTCAAGTCAACTAGCTTTTGGGTTTAGGAGAAGAAGCGAAAAAAAGATTTTCAAGATGGCCACCAGGGTGGCCCTCTTGGACTTCCGATCAGCATGGTTTTAGCTATTTTTGATCTACAAGTCACCCTGATGCTTCCTACCAAGTTTGGAGTCAGTTGGCCTTTCGGCTCAGGAGAAGAAGCGAAAAAGATTTTCAAAATGGCCGCCATGGTGGCCATCTTGGATTTCCGTTTGGAATGATTTTAGCGTCTTTTGATCTATAAGTCACCCCTATGCTTCCTAGCAAGTTTGGAGTCAATTGGCCTTTCGGTTCAGGAGAAGAAGCGAAAAATAGATTTTCAAGATGGCTGCCATGGCGGCCATCTTGGATTTCCGATCAGCATGATTTTAGCTATTTTTGATCTACAAGTCACCCTGATGCTTCCTACCAAGTTTGGAGTCAGTTGGCCTTTCGGCTCAGGAGAAGAAGCGAAAAAGATTTTCAAAATGGCCGCCATGGTGGCCATCTTGGATTTCCGTTTGGAATGATTTTAGCGTCTTTTGATCTATAAGTCACCCCTATGCTTCCTAGCAAGTTTGGAGTCAATTGGCCTTTCGGTTCAGGAGAAGAAGCGAAAAATAGATTTTAAAGATGGCTGTCATTGCCATCTTGGATTTCTGATAGGGATAATTTTATCTATTTTTGATCTACAGGTCACCCTGATGCTTCCTACCTAGTTTAAAGCCAATAAGCCTTTTGATTCAGGAGAAGAAGTGAAAAATCTACATTTTCAAAATGGCCACCATGGCAGCCATCTTGGATTTCCAATCAGAACGATTTTAGCCATTTTTAATCTATAAGTCACCCCGATGCTTCCTACCAAGTTTCAAGTCAACTAGCTTTTGGGTTTAGGAGAAGAAGCGAAAAAAAGATTTTCAAGATGGCCACCAGGGTGGCCCTCTTGGACTTCCGATCAGCATGGTTTTAGCTATTTTTGATCTACAAGTCACCCTGATGCTTCCTACCAAGTTTGGAGTCAGTTGGCCTTTCGGCTCAGGAGAAGAAGCGAAAAAGATTTTCAAAATGGCCGCCATGGTGGCCATCTTGGATTTCCGTTTGGAATGATTTTAGCGTCTTTTGATCTATAAGTCACCCCTATGCTTCCTAGCAAGTTTGGAGTCAATTGGCCTTTCGGTTCAGGAGAAGAAGCGAAAAATAGATTTTCAAGATGGCTGCCATGGCGGCCATCTTGGTTTTCCGATCAGCATGATTTTAGCTATTTTTGATCTACAAGTCACCCCGATGCTTCTTAGCAAGTTTGGAGTCAACTGGCCTTTCCGTTCAGGAGAAGATGCGAAAAATAGATTTTCAAGATGGTGGCCATCTTGGATTTCTGATCAACACGATTTTAGCTAGTTTTGATCTACAAGTCACCCCGATGCTTCCTACCAAGTTTGGAGTCAATTGGCCTTTCGGTTCAGGAGAAGAAGCTAAAAATAGATTTAAGATGGCTGCCATGGCGGACATCTTGGATTTTCGATTGGCAAGATTTTAACTATTTTTGATCTACAAGTCACCCCAGTGCTTCCTAGAAAGTTTGGAGTCAATTGGCCTTTCGGTTCAGGAGAAGAAGCGAAAAATAGATTTTCAAGATGGCGGCCATGGCGGCCATCTTGGATTTCCGATCGGCATGATTTTAGCTATTTTTGATGTACAAGTCACCCCGATGCTTCCTACCAAGTATCGAGTCAATTTGCCCAGGGGTGTAGGAGTAGGCTTTTAAATCAATTGTTGACGTCGCATGACGGACGACGGACATTGACTGACCACAATAGTTCACCATGAGCACTTTGCGCTCAGGTGAGCTAACAAGTACAATTTACTACCGAATGTTTTGTCTTAAAATAGCTCAATGGGTGGCAAACAGTTTAGCCCCTGACGTGACACCGCATTTTGTAGCATCTCATGGGGGTTTACAATGTTTGCTCGGGACTGTCTGGCCAAATACATCCAGTAAAGTATGACCAATTTCAATATAATTTTGCAGGAGTGTTACTTTGATGATCCTCTACCAAGATTGTTCAAGCCATTTGGATTCGTCAAAACACATGGCCGCCAGGGGGCGGGGCTTATTTTCCCTTTATATCTATATAGAAAACTTTAAAAATCTTCTTGTCAGAAACCACTGGACCGATTTCAATATAATTTTGCAGGAATGTTTGTTTGGTGAACCTGTACCAAGATTGTTCAAGCCATCTGGATTCGTCAAAAAACATGGCTGCCAGGGGGCGGAGCTTATTTTTCCTACATGTATATATCTATATGGAAAACTTTTAAAAGCTTCTTGTCAGAAACACTGGGCCGATTTCAATATAATTTTACAGAAACGTTCCTTTAGTAATCCTCTACCAAGATTGTTCAAGCCATTTGGATTCCTCAAAAAACAGGGCCACCAGAGGGCGGGGCTTATTTTCCCTATATATCTATACAGAAAAGTTTAAAAATCTTCTTGTCAGAAACCACTGGACCGATTTCAATATAACACGGCAGGAATGTTTCTTTTGTAACTTTCTACCAAGATTGTTCAAGCCGTCATGATACGTCAAAAACCATGGCCGCCAGGGGGGTGGGACTTTTTTTTTTTTAACTCACCTGACCTCTGCTCAGGATGAGCTATAGTGATCACTTTTCCTCCGTCCATTAACATTTTCAAATGACTTCTCCTCTGAAGCCGCTGAGCCAATTTTGCTCAGATTTCATGTGGAGCCTCCTTAGGGTGGGGGAACGAAAGATTGCTAAAATGGTCATGGTCCGTTGACCCAAGATGGCCTCCATGCACATATATGGTAAAAACCTTTAAAAATCTTCTCCATAACCGAGGATGCCTTGGGGCTGAATCTTTGCAAGAATCATCAGGGACAAGAGGTCTTCCAAAGTTGTTATAAAATTTGTCGTACGTTTGCATTTGACCTTTTTACGGCAAGGTCAAGTTTGCTTCCCTATGCTTTTGTATGGGAAAAACCTTTAAAAATCTTCTTCTCCAAAACCGAGCATGCCTTGTGGCTGAATCTTTGCACATATCATCGGGAATGGGAGGGCTACCAAAGTTGCTAAAATAATGGTTGTACATTGACATTTGACCTTTTTGGGGTAAGGTCAATTTTGCTTCCTTATGCATTTATATGGGAAAAATGTTCAGAATTTCAAATAACATCTCCTCTGGAGCCTCTGGGCCAAATTTGCTCAAATTTCATATTGAGCCTCCTTAGGTTGGGGGAACAAAAGATTGCTAAAATGGTCGCAGTTCATTAACCAAGATGGCCGCCATGCCCATATATGGTAAAAACATTTAAAAATCTTCTCCAGAACCGAGGATGCTTTGGGGCTGAATCTTTGCATAATTAATGGGGGACGGAGGGTCTACCAAAGTTGCTAAAATCTGACCTTTTTACGACAAGGTCGTTTGCTTCCCTATGCATTTATATGGGAAAAAAACATTTAAAAATGTTATTCTCCAAAATCGAGGATGGCATGTGGCTGAATGTTTGCATATATCATCGGGAACGGGCGGTCTACCAAGGTTGCTAAAATAATTGTCATACATTGACATTTAACCTTTTTACGGCGAGGTCAAGTTTGCTTCTGTATGCATTTGTATGGGCCCCATACATTTGTATGGAAAAAATGTTGATAATTTCAAATGACTTTTCCTCTGAAGCCTCCGGGCCAGTGTTGCTCAAATTTCATGCAGAGCCTCCTTGGGCAGGTGAATGAAAGACTGCTAAAATGGGCATGGTCCATTGATCAAAATGGCTGCCATGCCCATATAATGGTAAAAAAAAATTTACAAATCTTCTTCTCCATAACCAAATAAGCCCTGGGCCCTTATCTTTGCACAAATTATGGGGGACAGGAGAGCTACAAAAATTGCTAAAATGATGGTTCTATGTTGACGTTTGACCTTTTTACCTCCAAGGTCAAATTTGCTTCCCCATGCATTTGTATGGGCCATATACATTTATATTGAAAGTATTCAAGTGAATTGTAGATCAACAGTAGTTAAAATTGTTCTGATTGGAAATCTTAGATGGCCATCATCTTGTTTATATTTATTATATTTCTCTGCCACTGTGCTGTTTACATGTATAAAATCATGATTCTTCAGAATCCACTTAGCCAATTTCCACCAAATTTCACATTGATCCTACTGTTGAAATGTGATTGATGGTTTATTCAAATTATTATGCTCCATTGACTGTCAGGCCCATATATTCTTCTTCAAAACTAAGAACTGCTCAAATGATGATCTTTTCATTAGTTGTGATGATAGGAATGGAAAAATGTTGCATAACATCTGAATGTCTGCAGTGACTCAGGTGAGCGAGCCGTGGCCCGTGGGCCTCTTGTTTCCCTATATATCTATATAGAAAACTTTAAAAATCTTCATGTTAGAAAGCACTGGACCGATTTCTATATAACTAGGCAAAAATGTTTCCTTGGTGATCCTCTACCAAGATTGTCCAAGCCGTCATGATTTGTCAAAAAACATAGCAGCTAGGGGGCAGGGCTTATTTTCCCTATATATATAGAAAACTTTAAAAATCTTCTTGTCAGAAACCACTGGACCGATTTCATTAATACTTGGCAGAAATCTTTCCTTTTGACCCTTAACCAAGATTGTTCAAGTTATCATGATTTGTCAAAAAAACATTGCCGCCGGGTGGTGGGTGGGGAGGGAGGCTTAATTTCCCTATATATCTATATAGAAAAGTTTAAAAATCTTCTTGTCAGAAACCAATGGACCAATTTCAATATAGCTTGGCAGGAATGTTGCTTTGGTGACCTGCTACCAAGATTGTTCAAGTAGTCATGATTCGTCTAAAAAAAATTCTGCCAGGGGGTGGGGCTTATTTTCCCTATATATCTCTATAGAAAACTTTAAAAATCTTCTTGTCAGAAACCACTGGACCGATTTCATTATAACTTGGTAGAAATCTTTCCTTGTTGACCCTCTACCAAGATTGTTCAAGTTATCATGATTCGTCAAAAAACAATGGCCGCCACTGGGAGGGGCTTATTTTCCAAATATATCTATATAGAAAAGTTTAAAAATCTTCTTCTCAGAAACCAATGAACCGATTTCAATATAACTTGGCAGGAATGTTTCTTTGGTGACCCTCTACCAAGATTGTTCAAGCCGTTATGATTCATCAAAAAACATGGCGGCTAGGGGGCGGAGCATATTTTCCCTATATAGAAAACTTTAAAAATCTTCTCGTAAGAAACCGTTGGATTGAGTTCAATGTAACTTGACAGGAATGTGCTTTGGTGACCTTCTACTAAGACTGTGCCCTCATGATACGTCAAAAAACATGGCCTTCATGGGGCGGGGCTTATTTTCCGCATATATCTGTATAGAAAACTTTAAAATTCATCTTGTCAGAAACCACCTGACTGATTTTAATATTACTTGCCAGGAATGTTGCTTTGGTGACCCCCTATCAAGATTGTTCAAGCAATCATGATTCGTCAAAAAACATGGTTGCTAGGGGTGGGGCTTATTTTCCTTATATATCTAAATAGAAAACTTTAAAAATCTTCTTGTCAGAAACCACTGAACCGATTTCAATATAACTTGGCAGGATTTTTCCTTTGGTGACCCTCTACCAAGTTTGTTCAAGCTGTCATGATTTGTCAAAAAACATGGCCGTTAGGGGGTGGGGCTTAATTTCCCTATATATCTATATAAGACATTTTAAAAATCTATTTGTCAAAAATCACTGGACCAATTTCAATATAACAGCAGAATTGTTCCTTTGGTGATCCTCTTTCACTATTCAGTTCAAGCCATCATGATGGATGAAAAAAACATGGCCACTGGGGTGCAGGGTTATAAAATTTATACAAAAATTTTAGAGCAGTAAACTTGGCTGAAACTTCAACAGTAAGTATGCAAAGCTGTTTGCTCAGGTGAGCGATATAGGACCATCATGGTCCTCTTGCTTTTTTTTTTTCCCCCATTGGACCTAGCATGCCAGTTATGCCTGTTTTTGAATCTATTCGGTTCTAAATATTCCTCCCCCCCCCCACCCCCCTCCCCACACACACACCCTTGGATGGGGACGCCAGTGCTGATAAGATCTGCACCAAAAGCAATATACCCCCTCCCGCTTGAGCTAGGATTCTGATATTTATGTCTCCTCCCTTTAGGGTAGGGAGATGTGTATTGTTTTTTCCCTCATGCGTCTGTCACAAAATCTTGTCCACTCTGTAACTTGAAAATGGTTCAAGCTGTCTCCACATAACTTCATATAAATATCAATCAACATTATCTTACATGCAGAGCACAAGAACCATACGTCTTGCATTTATACTTTTTGAGTTATTTCACTTGGAACTTTATGCGTCACAAAATCGTGTCCGCTCTGTAACTTGAAACCTGTTCAAGATATCTTCAAGAAAGGTCATGTAAATATCAATCAGCATTAGACAACATGCAGCGCGCAAGAACCATAACTCTTGCATTTATACTTTTTTGAATTATTATACACCTGTTTGAAAAACGGGACATATTATTTTACGGGGTATGACGTCCGTCAGAAAACTTTTTCGTTTCCGGCTAACGCCTCCTACAGTTAAATCCGATTAAAATGAAACTTGGTATATAGCTAGACCATGATGTGAAGCAGCACATATTGTTTTTGGGCTACAGACCACCAATTATTAGCAGAGCTATGCCCCTTCGAAAATTTCAGAAAACATTTCGTTTCTGGTTAACACCTACACTTTACATCTGATCAAGCTGAAACTTCATTTATAGTTAGACCATGATGTGGAACAGTGCATATTGTTTTGAGGTTACAGTCCACTTAATATCAGCAGAGTTATAGCCCTTTGAAAATTCCTTTAAACTTTTCGTTTCCGGATAACTGCTCCTACAATTTACATCCGATCAAGCTGAAACTTCATTTATAGTTAGACCAAGATGTGGGGGCAGTGCATATTGTTTCTAGGTCACAGTCCACCAAATATTAGCAGAGTTATGTCCCTTTTAAAATTTCATTTAACTTTTCGTTTCCGGCTAACTCCTCCTACAATTTACATCCGATCAAGCTGAAACTTCATTTATAGCTAGACCATGATGTGGAGCAGCACATATTGTTTCAAGGTTACAGTCCACTAAATATTAGCAGAGTTAAGCCCCATTGAAAATTTCTTTAAACTTCTAGTTTCTGGTAAACTCCTCCTACAATTTATATCCGATCAAGCTGAAACTTCATTTATGCTATAGTTAGACCAAGATGTAGAGAAGGGCGTATTGTTTTGAGGTTACAGTCCACAAAATATTAGCTGAGTTACGCATAGTTGTGGGACGATTCATCGATGCATTGGTGCATCCCGATACGCTTCATGTATCGATACACATGATGGAGTATCGATATGATGAACGCTTCTATTCAGATTCGCTTATTTGTGTTCGTTACATTCTTTAATCCGGTCTACAAAGTGACATTTTCAGAGCGCGATTTTGATTGGATGACGCTTGACTGATAGCCAATTGCATTTTGCTTTACTCTCATTATGATGGCAGACGAAACTGTGGTTGGAATTTATTCGCCACCCAGCGGTAAAAATACTAGTTCTGTATGGGAATGTTTCGGCCATCCTATTCTTACTTTTGAAGTTAGCCATTTTTAGTGTTTCAGTATTATGGACAATGCATGTTTAAGGGAAACCATATAGTTGGGGTCATAGTGTTGTTCAAACACATGTTCTAGTTCATTATAATTTCAACACAAAAACATGTTGGAACTTATTAGAAGGTCATTCATTGGTAGGGCTCTTTTAATGAATATCCACAGCATATATTCCTTAAGAAAAATAAGAAACATGCCAGTAATTTTTATTCAAAAAGTGTGTTATCTAACTGATAATACAGGTAAATAATAACGTTACTTTACGCATGTTAAAGTTAAATAAAAGTGTAGTTAAAAGAGATTCAGAACCACCACAGAGTAATGTACATCCAGTATAGCAACTGTAGCTACTCTGAATTGTTCAGAAGGCGGTGTCGCGAAAAAAGGCATTAACTTAATTACATAATTAGATTTATATGATTTGATGGACCTGGATTTTGCTCTATATCCATATTTTCACACTTTCTTACAACCAGTGGCTTCATCCAATATTAAATTTACATTCAGAGACAAGGCTTTGTGAGAAAATTTACTATTCCTTGAAAAACAACCAACATGAACACTTTGTACTACATGCTTTCACTATCAATTTAATTTCTCAAAATCAGTCAGATGGAAATGCATTCTACTTCTTTTAATGTATAAATAAGAATGGGTCTTTACTGAGGCATCTGTGTAAAACAGATATACATAAATAATCTAACCATGTACTGAAAAACTAAATACAATTATTTCTCTTCTGTTTTGTTTCTTTCTTCACAAAAAAAATCCATTTTATTATCTGCATATATAAGCCAATGCAGTGATTGGAGTAATGAACCTCTTTATTTTCCAATGAAGTTTACCACCTGATTATTCCAAATGAGTGTATCTCCAGCAGCAATTTCCAATTTCTAGAATTATCAAAGTTCAAGTCTAGATATGCTCCAGTTCATACATATTCAACACCTGATGTAGCTCCACGATTATTCTGGTGCAATTTTATAAATTTATCTGTATCATTATGAAGACGAGCAGATTAAATAAATTTGAAATGGCTATGTTCAATCCAGATTAGCTTTAATAACTGATTGTCATTTGATAGTGCTTCACCTAAGCATCAACAGATTAGCCCGACCAGCTATACCCTTTTCTGTTTTCAAGAGATTTTCCGATGTCCACAAAAGAAGGGTCATAACGTATAAATGGGCCAGCAGTCGTCAGACAACTCCGTGTCACTGAGGTGTGAATAAAGTAATTTCATGTAGGAGGAATGAATTAAATGCCTGATGTCTTGCTATATTCAATATCGAATAAGTAGATTCTGATACTTTCTTTTCGTTCAGCTTCCGTTGCTAAGCACAACATCAAAGATGGCGTGGGGTGATTGACAAAAGTAGCGCGTGTATTACTACACCGAATTTTGAAGTCTATGTTTCAAATTGCACTATCTAAATCGATTTCAGTTACAGTTATGTAAGGGAAATAGAAAAGCTATAAAAAATTCCCCTGCTTCACATTCAGTTCGCCGTAATAGTGCCGCATTGCGTCTGATTAAGAAGTAGTGCGCGTATGAATATAGCGGTGATGAAAATCCGCTTGTGACGTAGTAAAAAACCCCATGCGATTGCATAGAGCCTGCTAGCTGTCGCTAGCAGACTCAAAAATTACCCTTTTAGGGGTCTCCAGACTAAAATGAGATAAGAAACTGAAAATACATGAAATTTAAAAACATTTTTTCTCCCTCCATCAAATACTGTAAACAAATACATAAATGATTTTGTGAAGAGGTTTATCGTGAATTTTGACACTTAAATATTTCGGAATCAAGAAATGTTGACATCATTTTAACCACCTGTCGAGCTCAAACTCCACACGGTGCAACCGTTTATCATAAAATGCGGATTGCAGATGACACTGATAACTGTGTAATGACAAATCCAAAATACATATAAATACACAACGTCATAACAGTGCCGTTTTGACCGTAGCCGCGACGTCATGGCGTTGAAACGACGCTTCTACGACAATGTCGAAGGGAGCTCGTTGTTGCGTTCAGTATTTGCTAGGATAGTCTCTGCATACATGTTTCATCATCAGCAACAGCATCATCATCATCAATAGCTATAGTATCCTCAGCATAATCGCCATCTGCATCCAACAGCGTCGTCGAAAGGACACACTTTGCTACTTTGTGATTTTGTTTTTGGGGCCGTGCCGAGCAAACTTTCTCTCTATACTTAAATGGACAGATAAGACATCGATCAGCATTCGATTGCTCGCTATCTAGTCGGAGCCTTCGCTTTTGACTTAATCTAATAATTGGATAGGTTATTGTAAAATGATATATCAACAGACAGTAAGAGCTGGGAATGAGGCTGAGTGGATACGTGGAATGATCTCAGTCTGCCCATTTCGCATTTGCCATAAATAAAAAAATATGCATATATACAGAAGTGCTAATCCGAATGGTCAAATTGGGGCTCCTACAGGAAAACTGCTCATTTCTCTTTTAAACGAGCAAAACCCACATTGCTACATTCATTCTACACAGTACTTCCCATTTTTTATTTCACTATGTTACCAATAGCACAGTTCTCTGCTGCAAAAGTGTGACTTTGAATAATAAAAAAAAAAGTGAATAGTTATATATAACCCCACTAAGAACCCCATAAAACTGGAAGAAAACCGATGTTCTCCAAATGCATACACATTTTACAAAAACAACCGCAAATAGATACGCCGGGCTCCAGCCCGGCGTAAATGATTCGTGCTGTGTTTTTGCCGCGGAATAGGACCTCTGCTTTACATACATACGCCAACGCCCTTTTCATAGACGTAGCTCTCATTACGCAATTACGCATGTGCATAAAATGCGTAAGAAAAGTATTTACAATAAAGTGACATTAACATATGATATTTTGTTTCTTTACCATAAGGGCTACTCTTAAAGGAAAGAATTTGCTCCCTGTGGGAGCAAATTCTTTCCTTTTAGAGTAGCCCCTATTTTGGAATCGTTTCTGAGCATACTTTTTCACGATTTTTCCTAGATGTGCGTAAAAATAATTTCGTTCTGGCTAGGCCACTGCTTTTCAACTGTCATGTCCGGTCTCATGGCTGTTTGTCGGTGTCGCTAACCGCTACGATCCATTGCCGGTTACATGGTGTGGAAGTTTTGGTGTCGCCAACGCTGTTAACTTGTTTTTGGACAAATTATATTGATAAAACGTGACATCAGTTTATTGACACTGAGGCCAACGAAAGCAAAGCGCGTCTATTTTATCACAACGAACTTTGTCAAGGTTTATTATTTATAGATAACCAAATCACTCAAAAATCATCAATGAACATTACCCAACTAGAATTCTACTTAAATCTGTAATGGACATGTCGGGTCGATAACGCTCCCGTAAATGGGTAACTTATGAATAAATTCTAAGGACGAATTGCCGTTACTGACAAGGTCTGCTGTATTTCTGATCGTTTCCGAATCAGAAAAAAAAGAAATTAAAAAAGAAACAACTCTATATCTTGCAGATTATAATTCAAGATGGAGGAAAATAAAAACAAGCTACCCAAGTGGATCTGAACTGCTCACCTGAGAACTAGCTGACCAAATGCTAAAGCACAAACATTAAAGAAACCTTGTCAGTCTAAATATTTACTAAAGGGACAAGTGTCCTGTGATGTCGAATTCTTATTTTCTATGGAAGCTGTTGTCTTTCTTACATAGGACTTCTTAAGTAGGGCTGTTTGATGATGATTCTAGGTCTGATCAGGGTCTGTACTATTTGCTTAAATTAATGGAAGTTCGGGATTGAAAATTAAACAGACTTAAGTCCCCGTTCAGTACCATTTTCTCAGCCTACAACTAGAGACAATCGATCCGAAAGTGCTGTCAGCGCTTTGATTATTATTGTATTTGCCACAGCAAGGTTTATATGACCAAAGAAATTTTCAAGGAAACATTTTCAAGTCTTAACCCTTGTCATACTGAATAAGTTAAGATGCCACGCCCATTTCTAGTTTCCAGCCAATCAGATTACGTGATCTGGGTTTTTTGATAGAAATTCACATATTTAATGACAAACAGTGTAGATCCAGATCAGTTGGCTTCTTCAGAAGCCAACTGATCTGGATCTGCACTGTTTGCTAAGACAGGGCATGTCGTGTTCAGCAAGAGAAGGGTTAAAACAATGGCTTCAAATCCTAATGTCACATTCTCTTCTCTCTTTCTTAAATACATATTGTCATGGGTGGGTCAGGGCCTCAGGTGCCACAAGGTGGCAGATTCTAAAGTTCGAGGAAAGTTCGTGGTCCTCTTGTATTATGGTGAATTAATACGCTATCAAGGGTGACAACTCTGTCAAAACGGTTTTCTCCCCTCAGAAACAGGTCTATCCAAGGGGAGCAAATACTTTCCATTTAGAGATGACTCCTTTTCAGAAAGGACGATATGAGCAACGCAAACAGGAAGACACAGAACTTTTCTGTTATAAAAAACGACGGAAACTCTGCCAAATGAATCAAGTCCTTTAAATTCTTGTCTCCCTTAGTGCTTAGTTAAAGTTTTAGCAAAATGTATTTAAACCTTAATTTGACACGATTGTGTTCCTCACGTATAAAGATCAAGCGTAGGTCAAACATACCATAGCATGTCGAAAGCCTTGCACCTAAAATTCGTGCTTAGTTCTAAAACATTTCTCAGGACATGCTACGTGTGTCCTGAGTGACAGATTTTGAATAAAATAAATGCCCATGTCCTTCTAAACATTCTTGTTCAACGAAATTGCTTCAAATCGTGAATTTGTGTGATTTAAATAAAAAGAAGAAAAAAAATATATACAGCGAATCTTCATTACAAATAATTATTCCCAAAGATGTTGCCATAAAAATGAATTTGCCTTTGTAAAGAATTAAGAATCCTAAATGAGCAGAATGATTTGTAAGAAAGGAATTGTTTTATTATTATTTCCTATGAGAGCATTTTTGGATGTTTGTTCCAAAATCATATGTTTCTTGGAGTAATCCCAGCGGGCACATGACATTTATACAACGTCGGCTCAACGTCGATGCAACGTCATGACGTTGCATCGACGTTGAAGCGACGTTGTATTAACGTCATGTGCCTGCTGGGATATACATACACTAGTCTTGCATTTTTTCCTTGAAGGAAGGTTTCGTACCAGTCAAAGTATCATAGTAACGAATTTTGTCATTTTATTGAGTGTCGGTATAAAGAGGTTGACTGTAATTACGACTTGAGGGTAACTTTTACAGTTACCGTAATCGGTCTAAATATCCTGGCATTTTCTGCCTTACTCACTGTGTTTGTCCTTAAATCTGAACGGTCTATATGCAACTACTTATTATCTGCAAACAACTTAACCTGTTGGCTCGTCCTTAGACTGGCTCCAGTCTCTAGTGACAAAATATTTTTCTTATAGTCTGTTTAATAATCCACTAAAATAAAACAAAAGTAATATCATGACTATAAAGGCTGGTCACTAATGACCAGCCTTTATAGTCATGATATTTTTATTATTTTAGTGGATTATCAAACAGGATTATGTGAATAATATTTAGTCGCTGGAGACTGGAGCCAGTCTAGCTCGTCCTGTTTTAACATTCTTTAGTCACGTAATTTTGCAGCGTATAGTAACACAGATACCCTGAGACATGATATCCCAATACATTGTGAGACAGCTGTAATCAAAAGATCATTTACATTGTCCCTTTGTGAGAAAAAAATAATACATTATATTAATGGGTAGGTATAGAAAACACGTCATTCAGGTTACCAAGCAACTCATGTGCACATTACATTAATATGTCCATGTAATATATTCCCAATGTACCCACATGTGTACCCACAAGTCTATGTAATGTGTACCCAAATGTCCCCCTATGTACCCACGTCCATGTAGTATGTTCCCCAAATGTACCCATATGTACCCACAAGTCTATGTAATGTGTACCCCAATGTACTCATATGTACCCACAAGTCCATGTAGTATGTTCCCCAAATGTACCCATATGTACCCACAAGCCTAGGTAATGTGTACCCCAATGTACTTATATGTACCCACAAGTCCATGTAGTATGTTCCCCAAATGTACCCATATGTACCCACAAGCCTATGTAATGTGTACCCCAATGTACCCATATGTACCCACAAATCCATGTAGTATGTTCCCTAAATGTACCCATATGTACCCACAAGTCTAGGTAATGTGTACCCCAATGTACCCATATGTACCCACAAGTCCATGTAGTATGTTCACCAAATGTACCCATACTATATATTGTGTACCCTAATGTTCCCCTATAGCAAATAGTGGAAACAGGTGTTTTGGAGTCTACATTATTAAGGGGATACTCAAAAATCTGCAACCATACTTTCAATTACATTCGAACCTGTGCTAAGCAAGTACCTATGGGAAAGCCAAAAAGTGGTTGCTTAAGACAGGTGCCTATGTAATACAGGTAAAATTTCATATCTTTACCTTTTATGGGACCTGAAATAGTGGCCTTTTAAGACAGGTGAATGCTTAATACAGGTGGCCTTTAAGACAGGTTTAACTGTAACAAACTTAATTTGCTGAATAACCAAAATTCAGTCGAACTTCAATCGCTCGAACACATTTGGGACCATGAAAATTTGTTCGAGACAGGAGTAGGTCGAGCAATCGGGGGTTAATTGTAAAACCAGATCAGGCTGCATGATGGATATGATATTTTCTCTTCTATAAAATAAAGGTATGCAGTATGTAGTCATTAGAATCGCCCCATTGAGGCCATTCTAATGAGTACACACAACATACCTTTTCAAGATGAAATAAGAAAAACCTCCCTAAATTATCCTAAATATATAGGTATCTGGAGCTAAGGGACAAATTCTTTAGGGACTCAAGAACGAATTCGAATTAACCAGTAAACGAGCCGTTTCACTGTTTTCCTATTTTCCCATATTATATGGCGAAAATACAATGGATTACATAACACTAAATAGAGAGGTACCAAGATAGTGTTTTTATTTCTTCACACACAAAAAAAAATATGTTGTGGGTACTCATTAGAAGCGTCTGTTGGCTTATCTATAGTTAGTGCATAGATCCAGATAAGGCCCGTTTTTAAACAGAAAACTACAGATATTTTTCTTATTTCGCCATGAAAACATACGTTGTGGGTATTCATTAGAAATTTGAAATGGAGAAATAAGAAAAAATGTTACGTGGATACCCCTCTTATCTTAACTTATGGCTTAGATTTCGAAGTATACATTTTTCACAGTAGGTTACATGAAAAATATTTTTGTCGCAATGTTTGAGACACGCTAGACACGAACTCTAAACCTTTCTTTATCTTTTGCCAAAACATCTACACAACTCCAAAAACACGCACCTTAGATTTCGGGCAGATAAATTGGTATCACTTCAACTTCGTTAAATCCGTGTTTTTGTCAAACGTTCTATAAATTCAAAATACTTTTGGCATATTTTTTATTGCTGAACAGTGATTTAAAAGACTTGGCTGATAAGCAGTTAACATACCGCGCACTTACCCTAACTAATCAAACTGTCTCTAACTGAAATTTGCACGAAAATGCAAACCCCAGCTTCTAGAAAAACTAAAAACCATATCTAAATGCTCAAGGGAAACAATGTGTTCTTTTTTCTTTCTTTCTTTTCGATCTTTTTTTATGTAATATGCATTTTCAGTTTCTTTGTTATGTATGCTCAGTAGGCACACAACATGGAAACAACGTCGTTCCAACGCTGATTCAGTTTCAAGAACGTTGAATCAACGTTGAAAGGACGCTAGGGTATACCGCCATGCACTTACCGCAGTTTTGTTCATCGGAACCATCTTTACAGTCCTCAATTCCGTCGCATCGTTTACGAGTATCAATACATTTTTTATTCGAAACACACTCGAACATATCATCCGGACAACCTAAAAAGAAACAAAACATACGAGCTATGATGTGAGTAAAGAACCATTAACCCATTGCAGACTGAATGAACTCCCCACACTGTATTTTGGGAGATTCTAATTTCGAACGCCACCACACATAGATACATTGATTGGAAGATTCTATTTCCGATTTTAGGTATATTAGGCTATGTGATTTAGATATTCCGAGAGAAAAAAAAGATAGACCTACCAGCTGCAAACAGTGGAGCCCCTGATCAGACGCCGCGTTCTGCGGCGTCTGATCTGGGTCTGCAATGTTTGTCAGTTACCCTTTTAGGGGTTTCCAGACTACAATGGGTTTGCCGTATGCGAACAGGGATAGGATTCGCGCAAACAAACCAAAGCTTTGTTGTCCGTATGTACTAGACTGTACATTTTCAACCATCAAATTACATCAGAAGATGCAGGGGCAGATTCAGAGGGTTGGTGGAGGGGGGAGTGTGTGTGTGTGGGGGGGGGGGGGGGGGGAGTCTCTTTTGACTCAAAATGTCATTTTCATAAATTATTTATATTGAGAAGTTTTGGATAAATTTGATAAATTTGTGATACCATAATTTCCCTAAATATTCACATCCCTAACTCTTTACCATAAACCTCACTTCAACAACGAAGTCAATTTTGCTACTTATGAATGTGTTTAAAATTGCTTTATGAGCGGCAAACAGTGTAAACCTTGACCAGACGCCGCGTTTTGCGTCTGTCTTTCCGAATACGTAGAGTAAGTACGGTAGTTTGATCAAATCGACCCCCGCCCCCCACCCCCCCCCCCCCACACCCCCCATTCCCCTTCAGAAATCATCCTGTATCCGCCTCTGATACTTATAAATTTACATCAGATTTTCATGAGAAGAAAACAAACCAAACAGGTATTTACTTAAGAGCCGCATATTCCTCAAAAATATACATTTTATTATCCAAGAAAGGTTTAATAAAATTGATATATGGTATTAATACAATCATAAAATGTGGCACCTGACAGCCTGTAAAATTTCAGTTAGTCTCTCGTTCTTGAAATGAAATGATTGTTTTATAGTACCTCTGAATTAATTTTGCCAACATTAATTAAGAGATATGATAAAAAATCATTTCATTTTTGCAGCTGTTCAAATAGGAGAGACTAAATGATATTTTACAGGCTGTCAGATGCCACATTTTATGAGCATATTAATATTATATATGAATTTATTAAACCTTTCTTGGATAAAAAAATGTTATTTGTTTTAGGAATATGGAGCCTTTAAATGCAGTCGAACTTCAATGGCCCGAGCATATTTGGAACCATGTAAATTTGTTCTATACATGAGACACACACTGAGGATTAGTCATAGCGGCAGGTCCGATGACAAATGGGGACAATTTAGGAATGTCCTTTCTATCTTATATAAAAAAAAATTGGTATGTTGCCTCGATGAGGCAAATCTAATGAGTAAAACAACATACCTTTTCTTGACAAGATAAGAAACATTTCCTTAAAATATCACAAAATATTCGTTTTCTTGAGCCGCTCAAGAAAACGAATATTTTGTGATATTTTAAGGATCAGAACAATATCCTAGGAACTCAAAACCGAGTTCGAATCAGCCACGGTAAACGAGCCATCGGTGTTTGAGTCATTGACGTTAAACTGTATTAAGACAGGCGTGTCTGAGCAAACAGTAGACTGGCTCCAGTCTCCAGTGACTAATTTCGTTTTCTTATAATCCTGTTTAATAATCCACTAAAATAAAACCAAAATAATATCATGACTATAAAGGCTGGTCACTAGAGTGCACTATATTTGCCACTCTGCCAGCATACATCTCCAAATAGTCAAGGGGATCTATTCAGACCCCAATCAGAAACCGCAGAACGAGTGCTTGATTGGGGCTGGCTATTTACAATTCAGTCAGTACTTTTAGACACGTCACCAGAATCAAGTGAGCTTGTTCTAATATCAAATGAAACTGTAATAAGGAGTTATATTATGCGATTACCGTAATAAGCCTAAGTTTTGGGATAGACAGGCCAGAGAGGCCTGAACAAATAGTATAGACCCTAATCAGACGCAGCAGAATGCGGCATCTAATCAGGGTCTACACTGTTTGCAACTCATCTAGCAATATTTAAGACATACCGACAGGTAGTGAAATGGATTTGTTCAAATTTTAGGACAAGTATGGTAAAGAGTTAAGGCCAAACAAAAAAATATGTGTGTTTAGGGTAATCCTACCCTACCTTATTTTCCTGGTGAAATCTAGCTTTTTTCATGCTTTATCAAAAAAGCTGTTACTGGGATAAAATATTTATGCTAAATATTCGGACAAGTAGGTCTGAGCAAACAGTGTAGACCGGGTCTACACTTTTTGCCATTCTATCAGTACTTTTCGACACATCAAAGGGTAGGCAAACAGAGTTGGTAAAACTTTATGTGAATTATGGTGCTAAGCCCAAATATACTTGGTACCTATGGTATAATTCTACACAGAAAATGTGAAAAAAAGAAAAAAAAGAATCCCTTCCTATCCTACCTATTTTTTTTTCTTACATGTTACCCTAAACACACATATATTTTATTTGGCCTAAGGTATCCCAATATTTAGGTTAAATATGGTATATAGGATATACTAGACTGGCTCCAGTCTCCAGTGACTAAATAGTTATTCTTATAATCATGATAATCCTGTTTGATAATCCACTAAGATAAAACCAAAATAATATCATTACTTTTAAGGCTGGTTACTACTGACCAACCTTTTTAGTCATGATATTATTTTGGTTTTACTTTGGTGAATTATCAAACAGGATTGTAAGAATTTACCATAACTAAATGTTCTGATCAGGATCTACACCTTTTTTCACTCAGCCAGTACTTTTTATACACATCACCAAGTAGTCAAATGACTTTTTTTTTTTTTTTTTTTTTTTTGGAAAATACGGCGATGAGTTCCAATGCTTTTCTTTAGGGTAAAACGATGTTGTCAGTTTGCTGGTATATAATTATCTTACTGGGACATTCGGTGATATACAATATACTGAAAAAAGAAAACTGAAAAAAAAAATGTTACAGGGACACGGGCTGATGTTTTCTGGCGGAAGAATTAATGTGCACACTACTGGTTAACCGCTGATTAACCGCTTAGAAGACTAATCCTGCCCAGTAAAAGTGTTGCTAGGTAAACTGACTGCGCCCGACATGACCCTATAGGATTGACTGTGCCGTAAAACCTCAACACAAACAAACAAACAAGAGACGGGCTGTTAACAATCCCTTCCTGTGCCTCAAACTTAATTTTCGGTCTAAATATTTTGCTTTTTATTTCATGCCTAACAAGTAATTTGTTTGGACGCACCTCAGTGCATATAATGTAACCACCTATTGATTTCTTTCAAACGACTCAAGCTGTGTAAAGAAAACTACAGGAAGACATTGAAAATCGAGTCCTTTTTGATGTTTGAATTTAAATACACAGACTTAAAATTTGAATTTAACACTCAGGCTTATTGCATTCTTAATACGCGGTGTTCAAATATTCACAAACGTCGTGTATATTTTTATCTCTTTTCGATACGAAAAAAAAGATAGAACTTAAACCTTTCAACCCTGAAGATGCTTTTGTAAACAGTGTAGATCCAGATGAGACGGCTCATAATGAGCCGTCTCACCAGGATCTACCTGTTTGCCATTCTGTTCTTGGTTTACAACTGTCACCCTTTTGGCAGCAATGGATGTTTCCAAAATGCAGAGCTGGAAGTAACCTTGCTAGCATTCTTTATAAATCTAAAGTGGGCCGTTATCGGCCCGTCAGCTACCCTGACGGGCCGATAACGGCCCGCTATAGATTTATGCAGAATGCTTACTGGGTTAAAGTACTCAGGGTTAAAAGGCTTAATGCGTAATGTAAATCGTCTTTTGTGATCCACATGAAATGTTAAGCCCATTTCTACTGAGAAACTTAAATTTGTAGTTTACTAATTTCGTCTACATAAAAAAAGGATTAACCAGTTTAAAGCTCAACGTCCGGGCGGCCCTTGAATTTTAACTTCAAATTGGCGGATAGTAGGAGAAAGGTACCTTATCCCAAATGTGAACAGCTTATACCAAGACTGGCATAGTGCAGTATATCAGGTCTCCACCGCTCGCTCTGTCCATTCCTCCCAAAGCTTTACAATATTTAGATTGATCGATTGATTGAGTTGAGGTTTTACGACCCAGTCAACCCATTAGGGTCATGTCGAGCCCGTCAGTTTACTTAACCACAATTTTCCTTGGCAGGCTTAGTCCTCGAAGCGGTTAACCAGTGTTTGTGTACTTTCTATCGCATGTTTCGCCAGAAACTGGCAACTGCCCTTCTTGGGAGAGAATGACCGTAGAAAATACTTCATGGTCAATCTCTACGAAAGAAAACAATATTAAGATACTGTTCTTGCTGAAATCCTAGATCAGCAGGCGGGCCTTGCATATTTTAAGGAAGCCGTGTCAATGGAAAATGATCCTTTATGATATATGAGGATATTATAGGTCTAGATTAGCCTGCGCACCGGCGCAGGGTGGCCACGGCCAAAATTGTCCGCTTACAGAATCGCTTGATACTCTAGAATTCATCGATCCTTATTAAGGGACTGAATAAATTTTGTAGATATTTCGCCATTTCTATCAAGGGAGACCATTTTTGTGATTCCCTGTTTGTATTACTGCACACCAATCCCCTTCGGAAAACGGTTCTACTCTAAAAAGAAAGAATTTGCTCCCATAGGGGAGCAAATTCTTCCTTTTAGAGTAGAACCCTTTTCAGAAAGGAACAAATTCTTGAAAAGGGTTCTACTCTAAAATGAAAGAATTTGCTCCCGTAGAGCAGAACCCATAGGGGAGCAAATTCTCTCCTTTTATAGTAGAACCCTTTTCAGAAGGGAGCAAACACAATCCTGACAGGGTTGTTTCCCTTGAAAGAGTATCAATCCCACTTAAATTTCTGGTCTGGAACTTTACTGATCGTACATGCCCGGAGGATGCCTTTTCTCATGACGCGGCACATGGGTGCACCTGTCAGAAGAAGTTGTGGTAGACTCGAGTGTAGACTGCTCCACAGTTCGACGTAAAGATTGACCTCGTTGTACGAGGTCATGTGGAGCAGTCTGAAGTTGTGGTAGACTGGCTGCAGTCTCTAGTGACAAAATATTTTTTCTTACAATCTGTTTAATGATCCACTAAAATAAAACGAATGTAATATCACTAGTGACCAGCCTTTATAGTCATGATATGTTTGGACTTTATCTTAGTGGATTATCAAACAGGATTATGAGAAAAATATTTAGTCACTGGAGACTGGAACCAGGCTAAAGTTGTGGCTGAAATGTTACATACTCATCAATTGTGACTCTGAAAGTACACAGCTGGTATGTTTTTTATAATTTCTATAATAAATAATAATAAACATTGGAATGTGGGGGACATATGCTCTATATAAATTCAAACTACACATTTTCTTGGAGGCCCCGCAAAGGGCATGTCATATGCGTACTATGAAGGCTCAGACATTACGTATTCGCGAAGAGCCTTTCATGTTCTTCACTGGGTGCACATACAGTCAAACCTCGATGGCTCGAACCTCTTTGGGACCATGAAAATTTGTTCGAGACATGGGTGGTTCGAGCAACTGAGGGTTAATTATGGTGCCAAGTCAGGAAGCAAATGGCGACAATTTAGGGATTTTTTTTTTTTCGATTTTCTACACAATAATTGTATGTTGAGTGTACTCATTAGAATCGCCTCGATGAGGCGATTCTAATGAGTACACACAACATACAGTTTCACGATAAAATAAGAAAATTTTCCTAAATATTTGTTTTCTTGAGCTATCGGAAGAACTTCGTAGGGTCTCAAAAATGAGTTCGAATTAGCCATGGTAAACGAGCCTTTGGTGTTCGAGCTATCGAGGTTCTACTGTAGATACTTGGAAAAAACGAATATAGACTTTACAAATGACTTTCTTCTGAATCCCACTTATATAAGGTTGTATATATATTGTTTGTCTTATTAATCTTTGTAGACTAGCTCCAATCGTTTCTGCACTTATGTTTTTGTTGTTGTTGTTGTTGTTGTTGTTTTGTCACTGTTTTTTTTTATTATTATTTACTTATTTATTTTTTTATTTATTTATTTATTTATTCATTTATTTATTTGTTTATTTATTTGTTTATTTATTTATCTGCCATTCCTTATCACTTTATTGTAGCTGTATTTATCTCTTTAATTCATTTTACTGTTTTACTCTATCTTTTCCACTAAGGGATATAACTCATCAAATCATTATAAACTGTACTAGATTGTATACCTTTGAAAAAAAGCGAAAATGATAGAAAAAATAGAGTCTGGAAACAGACTATGGTCTATGTTGTAATAAGATTTATACAACTAAATTGTTGTTTAAATCAAATGTAGAATTCAGTTGAAAATACTAGTGACCAGCCTTTATAGTCATGATAGTTTTTTGGTTTTATTTTAGTGGATTATCAAACAGGATTATGAGAAAAATATTTAGTCACTGGAGACTGGAGCCAATCTACATATGTTTTTATTTCCATAAGGAAAAAACATCCCAGAATTATCACCAAATACTCCTCCTTAATGAGTCCTCTGGGTTTTCTCACGATTTGTCATTATTATCATTAATGATTACTGTTGTTTGACAAACAGTCACATGCCGGTTGTGTTACAAAGGTGAAACGGTTTTACTCACTCAGCTTAAAAAAATGTAGCCATAAATTTGCGTCAGAAGACGGCAAACTGATATTTTTTCTTTGCATGAAATATCAAATCCTATTTTCTGCGAAAAGTTAGGGAACTATTTCAAAATGTCGCCTCCTGTTGTTTTTTTTATTCAGTACGCTGAGCTTTAACCCTTAAAGCGCCAATCACAACGGTTGTCGTCTGCTTTGTCTTCTGCTGGTTACTTTAAAAGTCACTTCTGCAAACAGTGTGGACCCAGATCAGACTGCTCCTTTAGGAGCAGTCTGATCTGGGTCCACACTGTTTGCCTGTATGCAAAAATAGGTTTGAAAAGTTTGCAAGAATATTCAGCAGACGACATAAACAGACGACATTTTCAGATGCAGGTTTTCTTGGCGCTTTAAGGGTTAAGCTGAGTTTCTTAGGGCGTATGGGCCACCCAGATACGGCTAGGCCAAGCGAAAAGGTTTCTCCGATTATATGTAACATACGCGGATTCGGATTCTCAGTATGGACTCTCCTCTTAATCCACACAGTCACGCAAAGGTCTATGTTGTCGGTTGATAATTCTACTATATCCATGAACAGTCTTTGCTGGGAGCTTTAATAAAGGGTTCTTAGCTTCCGCAGGCGAATAGAAAAGACCCCGATCTTACAGCACGAATACACATACCATAAGGTATAACATTACGTTACGCATCAAACCATACAAATGACACAAAATGCCAGCCTTTGAACTCATTCAGTTCAAATATATCTATAACGGAAACTTTACTACAAGTTAGGTAGTCTGTAGCCTGGCAAATTAATCCTTTCAATCCTGAGTTTTTGAAATGGACTCTTCTTTACCAGTAATCAATTGGTAAACCGTGTAAATCCTGATGAGACGGCTCGTGATGAGCCGTCTCATCTGGATCTACACTGGCTTTATAAGTATTTGCTCTAGTCTAAAGGGCTGAAATGGTTAAGAAGTAGTGGGGGCACCATTTAGAACACGCCCACCACTCGCTATATTGGAGATACCGGCATGACGTCACTGATAAGAAAATCGATGGGGTTTCCCAAGGTGGTGGGCAAAGAGCTCAAAAAATGTTACTGAAATACATAATATTAATGACGAAAATAACGCTCTTATACGTTTTGTTTGCTAACAAAATACAGTTATATTTATCGACATAGGCCCTCTAAAATATTTTGTCATATAGTTTGCTATTAACAAATACACGTGGATTCAAATTGAAAACGTCCCATGCTGCATGAAAATGAAAATTCGGAATGAAATATTTTTTACTAATTACAAATAATATGTAAAGAAATAAGTAAGTTATTCTAAGACGCATCGTAACATATCAAGAGCTAGTGGTCTGGTTTAGCTTCCAAAAAAAAATTAAAAAAGTTGTTTTATTTTGTTTTGTTGTGTTTTATTTATTTATTTATTTATTTGTTTGTTTTATTTATTTATTTATTTTATTTTATTTTTTTTTATTGTATTCAAGAAGTCGAAAGATTACTCACAACCAATATTTTTCAAAGAAAGAAGAAAAATGATTTTCAATACTGCAACTCTTAAGAAAACAACAGGCATATTGAAAGAAAAAAAAAAGAATATATATTAAAATATATTCTTTCAAATCAATGCAAAATGTGCACATTATCCGCTATATCTTCTATACTCTTCAACCATGTTTTTGCCGACCAACCTTACCGATGACGTCACCGAAGCATACGTGAAATAAGTCCACATTCTTTCAAGCTAAAAGAAGAGACTTGATTACCCATTATTTAGATTCCAACATTCGGCTTTTAATTGAAGCGTCCAAGGCTCACCAAGCTATTGGATCGTAACGTGAGAAATGCATCACGTAAACATGCCTATATAATCTTGACTCCCTTAAACCCCACTTTTTTACAGTAAAACTGGGGTTTACAGGGGTATACATTATTTTTCTTATTTCTGCTCAAAAACACAGATTGTGGGTACACGTTAGAACCGCCTCGCCGAGGCGGTTCTAACGAGTACCCACAACCTATAATTTAAGCAGAAACATGAAAAATATCAGATTTTTTATATGAAAAATTTTCATTTTTTTTGCTGGTAAAATTTTCAGTATATTTGAAAAGGCGTGTTTTCGTATTGGTGCCTATGACGTGTACCCTGCAAAGACTAATGTCAGCCTATGCAGTCGCTCTGTGTAAGCGGTCATCAGTGGACATTCTGCGAATAGCTAAAGCTGTAAGTGCTTTTTAATCGGCGAATCACGAGTCTTATAAGACTGCGCAGACTGGTCAATTTTCTCTGGGTCCACATACCACAGGGTACATTAGTTCACTGTAAGGTTCATATAATTTTGGTCAAGAGATATCTCCCTATCGTAAAATCTTGGTTAACTTAGCACGCTGTGGCAAAATCCAGCAGACGACCAACTGATTATATATATATTTTTTCTTATTTTCCCAGACAGTCAGCTTTTACATTTCAAGCAAATTGCTTCCCAAGGAGAAAATTTACATGAAATGTCAAAGTCTATTATCTGGAAAAAAAACATATTTCAGAATGTCTTCTATTTCTTTACCCAGCATGCTAAGCGTTAAATAGGATAAAGTGTACTTGGCGTATGACTGCCAATTAATTAACCTTTATGCGGCAAGCGACAAATGATTGTTTTCTTTTTGTTTTCCCAGCAAATACCCAGCGGACACGCAACTTTGATACAACGTCGTATCAACGTCGATGCAACGTCATGACGTGACGTTGCATCGACGTTGATGCGACGTTGTATGAACGTCGTGTGTCCGCTGGATAGTGTTGTTTATTAAAGAATTGTTCATGATCAGACTTAGAATCTGCTATTTTCGTTTCCTTGGCGTTGCTTTTAAGGTTCCATTTTCTCCACCGAAACCGGTGTTAAGTGCTGCGTGGAAGCTGTTACAGTCTCTTCCTGTACTTTATTTAGTGTCAGTTAATATTTCTTGACCCTTCGGAATCAATGAGCCCGTTTTGAGTATTTCTGAAAATAGAGTATTTCACAAACCGTCCCTACAGGGCGTGAGCAACGTATATTAGTGTACTACTCATAAACAGACACAAATAAAACCGAGTCTACTTTTTCTATTTCCGCTTCCTCATGGTCCATCGTTGCAGGATCTATTTGAAATTTCATGAAAAAAAAAAAAAAAAAAGGATCCATCCCTATAGAATTTATTTGACATTTCATGCAAAGAAAATATGTTCCATACTTATAGAATCTATTTGACATTCCGTACAAAGAAAAAAGCGCTTGACATGTCATGCAAATTGTCTCCGTGTGCAACAATTTGCCATACATGTCAAACGTTATCTTGTGGGACAAAAAAATAAGGAAATCTAAACTGGCATTTTGCAGCATCTGACAGTCATAGGTGGAGGGCCGGGCCGGTAATTGATGGGGGGTGGGGGGGGGCGGGGAAGGGGCACTTTTGGGGTCCATTGTTTACAATCGAGCCATGGTATACAATTCCCTTAAGGTAGTTGTCCACGTGATTATCATTGACCAATGTAATCAAACCGCGCGTTAGATGAAATCCAGGTAACGGTTATTTACAGCCGCGCTATTCTTGTCGCTGTGACGTCAGAGTGCTGTTGACAGACGGTTATCTGTAAAACCTGAACTCTGACATTTGGAACACTGGTAAATAGTGCCGACCCAGATCAGACGCTGCAGAACGCGACGTCTGATCAGGGTCTGCACTATTTGCTTAAATAACAGGAAGTGAAGGATTAATGAGACAGTTTTTAGTCCCTCGTTCAGGACCATTTTCTCAGCCTACACTTTGAGACAATCGACCGAGTGCTGTCAGCGCTTTGATTCATGAAAGTTATTATTAAACATTATTAGACATTATCCCGGAGAGGTACAGCCTAGAATGGGTCAAAAGTTGAAACAGGAAATGCTCGTGCCTAAAACGCCCCGATCACGACTCCCTGGGCGTCCCGATTAGCATTCTACCTGAATCAATATCAAACCGTAATCGGTCCGACAGGAATTCTGTCGGGCCGATAACTGTAGGATATAGATTTAAGCAAAACGCTAGCTGGGTTAAAATCATAAGAGCGGGATGACAGCTGGCAATACTACATTGAATATGATTTCAAATGCTATTAGTTTCAACAACTTGTATATATGACCTGGCTTTATAAAATGATCTGCAATATACATAAACATCACGAAAACACGCCTATATAATTTTGACCCCCTGAAACCCCACTTTTATATAGTAAAACTGGGGTTTACAGGGGTATACATTATTTTTCTTATTTCTGCTCAGAACATAGATTGTGGGTACTCGTTAGAACCGCCTCGACGAGGCGGTTCTTACGATCGTTAGAACCGCCTCGACGAGGCGGTTCTAACGAGTACCCTCAATCTATGTTTTGAGCAGAAATATGAAAAATATCAGAGTTTTTATCTGAAAATTTTCAGGATTTTTTCGAGGTGAAATGTTCTATATATTTGAACAGGCGTGTTTTCGTAATGAATGACTTAGCAAATGCACAAAGACCACTGACTCAGACCTAGTAACTGATCAGTCAGCGCATACGAGAAATGTGACCAGGCACCTGTGTTGTTCACCTGATGGAACCTTGGGCCATGCTCAGACTGTGCAGATGTCAAATCTGATATGTGATTTTACTTTCACATACATGGCCATGCATGTCAAGGTCCCCCAATTAAGTGAAAAAAGCCTAATATGTATGCAATAACACGAACCCAATATGAGCATTTCCAAAGACAAAACGACCTCTTGACACTGCGACTAGCGTGGACCCATATAAGCCGTCACATCCGCACAGTATAATCTATGTCCACAGTCTTTGTTTATTGAATATTTAAGGTCCATGCATTATATTAGTGACTAGCGTAGACTCTCATCAGCCTGCGCGAATGCGCAGGCTGATCTGAGTTTACGCTGGTCGTATATGTCGTAAGGTCGTTTTCTGTTTGGAGAAGCTCATGTACTCGTATCAGCCGAGGATAACAGAACTGATATGACCACGAATATTTTGTCAAATCGTTTCCTTCTTCCCTAAATATACATGTACATAACACTTGTTGTATGGACTCTTTTTTATATTATTATTGTTAGTTTTATTTTCGCCATTCTCTGCTCTAATTCAGCTGCAGACCACAAATTAATTTTGTTTTTTTGTGTGTGTGTTTGTTTTTTTTTTTTTTTTTGTTTTTTTTTTTTTTTTTTTTTTTTTGTAGAATGCTTTGACATTCCATGCAAATTGTCTGCAAAGGAAGGTAATTTGTATAACAGCCAAAGCCTATTTTATGGGAAAAATAAGAAAGCACATTTCAAAATGGCGTCTGCTGAAATGTTTACCCAGCACGCTAAGCTTTAATGAGTGAAGACTTTTAAAGGCTCTATGTTCCTCAAAAATAGACATCTTATTGTCCAAAAAAGGTTTAATAAATTGATATATGGTATTAAGGCGAAAAACGAAAGCGAAAAACGAAAAACAAACCAACTTCACCTTCCATTTATACAATCATAAAATGTGACACCTCACAGCCTGTAAGATTTCAGTTAGTCTCTCGTTCTTGAAATGAAATGATTCTTCGTTGCATCTCTGCATGAATTAACCCTTGTCATGCTGAATAAATTAAGATGCCACGCCCACCTTTAATTTCCAGCCAATCAGATTACTTGATCCGCGTTTTTGATAGAAATTCACATATTTAATGACAAACAGTGCAGATCCAGATCAGTTGGCTTCTTCAGAAGCCAACTGATCAGGATCTACACTGTTTGGTAAGACAGAGCATGTCGTGCTCAGCAAGAGAAGGGTTAATGTTGCCAACATCAATTCAGAGATACGATAAAAAAAAATCATTTCATTTTTTATCCAGTTCAAAAACGAGAGGCTAACTGAAATTTTACAGGCTGTCCGATGCCACATTTTATGATCGTATTAATACTATATATCAATTTATTAAACCTCTCTTGGATAAAAAAAAATTCTGTTTTGAGGAATATATATATAGGCTCTATATTCCTCAAAAATAGACATTTTATTATCAAAGGACGCTTTGATAAATTGATATATGGTATTACAATCATAAAATGTTGCACCTGACAGTCTGTAAAACTTCAGTTAGTCTCTGGTTCTTGAAATGAAATGATTTTTATCGTATCTCTGACTTATGTTGCCAACATTAATTCAGAGATGCGACAAAAATCATTTCATTTTTGATCCGGTTCAAAAACGAGAGACTAACTGAAATTTTACGGGCTGTCAGATGCCACAACCTATGATTGTATTAATACTATATATCAATTTATTAAACCTCTCTTGGATAAAAAAAAAATGTCTATTTGGGGGGGGGGGGGGGGGGGGGGTGGGGGGGGAATATGGAGCCTTTCCTAAAAAATAAACATTTTATTATGAAAGGAAGGTTTGCTAAATTGATATATGATAATATAATCATAAAATGTTGCACCTGACAGCCTGTAAAATTTCAGTTAGTCTCTGGTTCTTGAAATGAAATGGTTTTTATTGTAGCTCTGAATTAATGTTGCCAACATTAATTCAGAGATGCGATCCAGTTCAAAAACGAGAGACTAACTGAAATTTTACAGGCTGTCAGATGCCACATTTTATGATCGTATTAGTGCTATATATCAATTTATTAAACCTCTCTTGGATAAAAATGTCTATTTTTGACGAATATGGGGCTTTTAAATAGTATTACTCCTGATGAGACATCTACACGATGTGATTTAAAGAGAGTTAAATGTTCCATCCATGTATATTATTCAAAGAAAACTTAAAAAAATTAAAGCTTAGCATGCTAGGTAAAAGTTTCAGCAGAAGACAAATTTAAATGTTTTATTTTTCCCTGAAAATAGGCTTCAAGTTGACATTTCATGAAATGTCAGAGCCTATTTTCTCAGAAAAATAAGAAAAAAAAAAAGAGTGGTAAAAACTGAAAACTGCTCGCCTAGGCATATCATCACGAAAACATGCCTATATAATTTTGACCCCCTTAAACCCCACTTTTATATAGTAAAACTAGGGTTTACAGGGGTATACATTATTTTTCTTATTTCTGCTAAGAAACATAGATTGTGGGTACTCGTTAGAACCGCCTCGCCGAGGCGGTTCTAACGAGTACCCACAATCTATGTTTTGAGTAGAAATATGAAAAATATTAGAATTTTTCATCAGAAAATTTTCAGTTTTTGAAGGTAAAATTTTCTATATATTCGAATAGGCATGGTTTTGTAATGTATTTAAAGACAGACCTGTGATCACCTTGTTTATATATTTTATATGTGTTTCTGAATTTCTAAGAATGTTATCTATTTGTCAATTCGCTTTTGCAATAAGACGCAACAAGAGACTAGATACGGGACAAGATAACAAGCTAACATATTTCGGTTATATGGATATTAGTCATTCGCAAATCATCTAAAACGAATAAAGGCCATTTACCTTTACATATACAAACAATTGAAACACCCATAAAAGTCCGATAATAAGAAAAGGGATTTTTCGAGCGTATGGGACCTGTAATTTCTAAGCACAGTCTGGTCCTAATTTCCTAATTTTCAACGGCGTATCAACGTCGATCTAACAACAAGACGTTGCATCGACGTTGATGCGACGTTGTATAAACGTCATATTCCCGTTGTCGTCCTTTTCGTACATGATCTGAGTGGGATCCTTTTCAAGTACCGAAGCCCAAAATTAACCTCTGTGCCCCGGTTAAACAAAAGAAACGATGCGACGAAGGTCAACAATAAATTGTAAATCCTTAAACCAAATAAACATGATAAAACGGAGACAGTCAAGGGGATGAACAATGATCATACACAAGTATTGGGGCAACTTGTGGATCAAAAATAGTTAAAATCGTTCTAATCAGAAATCCAAGTTGGCCGCCATGCCCACCATCTTGAAAAAAAAATCTATTTTGATACAGTTTTGTTTCAAGTACAGTGTAGACCAACAATGCGAACTTACACGATCAACATACAACGTCAAGACAAGGTCATTAAAAAAGTCAGTGAACCCACACGGTCTGATCAGGTTTTACTGTCGAAAAGTAATTTTTTTTCTTATTTCTCCAGGAAAAAATATGTTGTGAATACTCATTAAAAGAGCCTCGTCGACGCGCTTCTAATGAGTACTAACAATATATATTATTGTTGAGAAATTAGCAAACATAATACGTAGATAGCCCCTCTTATCTCTTGGGAGCTCTTGGATCCTTTATTATACGTCGATGTTTTTACAGTATCAATCAAAGTACTGACAGCACTGGTGGGTAGACTGTCTCAGAGTATAGGCTGGGAAAATGGTCCTGAATGGGGACTTATGACTTTTTCATTCAACCATTAACTTCCTGTAATTTAAGCAAACAGTGCAGACCATGATGAGACGCCGCGTTCTGCGGCGTCTGATCTGGGTCTGTACTGTTTGCCAACGTCCTGAATGTCCCATTCCAGGTTTTACAGATAGTCCTCTATCAACAGCACTCTGACGTCACAGCGACAAGAATAGCGCAGCTATAAATAACCGTTATCTGGATTTCGCCTAACGTGCGGTTTGATTACATTGGTCAATGGTAATCTCGTGGACAACTACGTTAAGGAAATTTTGGCGTTTGTATACTATGGCTCGATTGTAAACAATCGACCCCAAAATTCTATACGCCGACGGCAAAAGACCTGATCAGACTGCATGAAAGACAGTCTTCGCTGTCGGTACATGTCTGAAGATTTGTTTTTCGAACGATGCGTCTCAGTTATCCTTCATGCGCGCATTACATCCGTACAATGAATGATGTGGACCACTTGACAGCCTGCCTGGATGAGGCCGGTCTGGATAAATGGTGATCGCATGGATTTTGGTACCCAGCTAGCATTCTTTATAAATCTACAGCGGGCCGTTATCGGCCCGTAGCTACAACTTTGTGATCTCCCGATCTGTCACACAGTATTCACAAGTTGCTTCGGTAAGTGGAGCTATAAAATGTCAGTTTATGAAAGTGTAGAGCTGTTGCATTTGTAAACCTTGATTTATACTTATATTTCCGAAGTTAACAGTTTGTAAAATGGAATGGTCTCTTTCACTGTTGAATTGGGACATATTCACAGCACATATGTCTGAGACAGTCTTCGAGCATATGCGGACATCGAAGGCCCAGTTCAGACTGGCACTCTGATCTGGGCCTTCACTGTCCGTTAACAGAACCTATGGATATTATAGAATGTATAAATGGAGAGCAAAGACCGGATGAATCTTTTGCGCATGCGCATGCGCAGGATGATCTGAATCTGCACATTGTGCGCATGTTGGAAGGCACTTTTTCGTTTGGCACGGCCCATTTATGTATTATTTCGCCAAGATAAACAGTCATAATCATATTTTCTCTAGATATTAGGACACCTAAACTTCTTACAGTGCAACTGTCCTAAAATTTGAGTGCATTATTCTACAGTGTAGATCCTGCGCAGACGCCGCGTTGTGTGGCGTCTGATCTGGGTCTATACTGTTTACTCAGGCATGGCTGTCTGAATACTAGGTTTGTGAGGTGCTTTACGGATCCTTTTGTCATGTTCAACTATAACATATACACTCCTTATTTATACTTAGTCACTATAGAATCATTAAACCATATTTACCCTTAGTATTTGGACACCTTTTGTCCTTACCAAAGTGGTCCTAAAATTTCACTACCTATTAATGTGCCTAGATTCCGCTGAATGAGTGGCAAACCGTGTAGTCCCTGGTCAGACGCCGCCTGATCTGGGTCTACATTTTGCACAGTCCGGTCTATCCGATTACTTATGGTAGTGACAAGAGGCTTAAATAAAATATTATGAGGGCATTGAACACAAATGACTGGGATAATTTCTGAAGTTCATCATAAATTCTATTATCTTTATCAAAATAAAGAAATTTTCCTTGAAGGATAAGCTTGTAACAAACGAAAATATACCAAACACTTTACGAAACATGACCGTAGACTTGTATTTCTTGGCAGAATCTGTAATGTTTAAGAGGACTAGTCACATCTGATAGACTTTCTAACATTTTTACATAGGAGAATTTTGTTCCTTCCTGTTTGGTTTACTGCACAACACCCCTTTCTGAAGGGATCTAAGCTAAAAGGAATGTATTTGTCCACCCCCAATCCCCTTCCCACACCCATCCACCAGCCAGCACCAGCGGGAGCAAAGTGTTTCCTTTTTCCCCTTTTCAGAAGGGAGGCAAAATTTTGAAGAGCTGTTTCCCTTGACAGTGTGTAGCTGTTAACCCATTGTAGACTGAATGAATTCCCCCACACTATATATTGGAAGATTCTAATTATGATTTTAGGTATTCCAGGCTATGTGATTTAGATATTCCTAGAGAAAATATTGTTGAACTATTTGCAAACAGTGGAGACTCTGATCACACGTCGTGTGTTTCGACGTCTGATCTGGGTCTGCATTGTTTGCCATTTACCCTTTTAGGGGTCTCCCATTCCAGGTTTTACAGACAACCCTCTATCAACAGCACACCGACATCAGAGCGACAATAGTGCGGCTATAAATAACCGTTACCTAGGTTTCGTTGAAGGTGCGGTATGATTACATTGGTTGGACAACTACCTTCATGAAATTTAGGCGTTTGTATACTATGGCTCGATTGTAAACAATCGACCCAAAAAGTGCCCCCATCAATTACCGGCCCGTCCCTCCACCCTTGTCTGTCTGATGCTGCAGAACGCCAATTTAGATTTCCTAATTTTTTCCTTGACATATATGGCAAATTGTTGCACATGGAGACATTTTGCATGGTATGCCAAGCGCTTTTCTCTTTGTTTGAAATGTCTAATGGATCCTATGTTCTCTGCATAGAATGTCAAGTAGATTCTATAAGTATGGACCCTATTTTCTTTGCATGATATGTCAATGGGTTAACCTTACAGCCCGTGAAAGACATAAAAAGGACTTCGAACTTGGTTCGTGACTTTCCATTTCCACCTGTCTTGCACCGTCTATACTTTCCGCCTCTGATTTCTTACTTCCCAGTTCTAAATGTCGACTTTTTACGTCAAACTTCTAATTAACTATCGAAATTTTCGGACTCATTGTAGGCCTACCTACATGCAGTTTCCAACGTCTTACTATCAATTTTTGACTTGCTTATTTTAAGTGACTGACTTTTTACTTCAGTACCTGGACTTCGTTACTTCCAGAGTTTCCTTTAGTAACCTTCGTTACTGTGAATAAGAAGTAGGCAGCAGAAAGTCGGAAAACTGGGAAGTTAGAAGTAGGAAGCCAGAAGTAAGAAATCAGACAATATTCAAAAGGTTACGTTCGGAATTACAAGTCATAACGTAATAGCGACTGGAAGTAATAGCGACTGGAAGTAAGAGAGAAGTACGGGTTTGTAGACGGAAGATGAAAGAAGTACGAAGTAAGAAATAGTGAAGTTTGAAGTAAGAAACCACGGGAGATCAGAAGCAAAGTTAAAGGCATGAAATAGTAAAGTTAGTAGCTGCAGGGTGCAGAGTATTATCAATATCATTACTCAAGCATGTTATTTTTCGTTTTGATCCATTGCCTAAGGTATAACTACATTAATATGAATTTGAAAAAAGAACACTTTAAAGTTGGTCAGGTCAGTTCAGGTCATGAGTGAGGTATAAATCATATTGCCAGTGTTCATCCTAAAATGTATTACGACCCTTCCGTAATTATACATATCTCTCTCTCTCTTTCTCTCTCTCTCTCTCTCTCTCTCTCTCTCTCTCTCTCTCTCTCTCTCCGAATAGCCGTCAAAAAAAACAAACAAAAAAACCTTCATCGCCTTCAGAAGTGACCACATGGCTCCCTCCCAGGCAATAAAGCCAACAATCTCGCTCTGTCAACAGAGAATTAGTGAATTAGTGAAAAAATCAACGAGTTCGGATCACATGCCAGTCAAATCTTCGGTCAAAATCGCAGTTTGAAACGTCAGCAATCCTACGCTGACAACAATGTTTTGTCAGCGTCCATACATTATCAATTTTACTGCTAAACAATACAAAACAAACAAAACAAAAATAATTGCACATGTAGCATGATTGATAACTAATACCATCACAAATATTTACGTCGAATGAGATATTTTTCAAGGTCGCTGCACATAGAAAATCATCAAACGTTTTTCCTATGTGCGCCTAGCTATGATCAAGAACAGTGCGCAACCACGTACTCTAGTCAAGCTCTATAATTCACTGAGCGCAATTAGAAAAAAAAACTGTATAGGCGAGCAGCGAAGACCAGCCAGACTGCGCAGTTCGCGCAGTCTGGCCTGGTCTTCGCTGTTCGTATATGGAAGAAGGGTCGTTTTTTCCACAGCTAGATCATATTAAGTCCTTTAGACAGCCTCATAAACCATAAGCGGACTCCATGTCAAGCATTTATGGCACAATGGTTCAATAAAATAAATCAATAATGTGACTCAAAATGGTTTCATCTTAAACCAGTCATTTCTGAAAAAACAAATACCAACATTTCAAAATCAATTACGTTTTTTTCTTCTTTTTTGTTTTCGGGTATATGTTAAAACAAAGGTGTGGTGAAAAAATAAAACGTATTTTTTTTCTTTTTCAATATTACATAGAATTAAAAATTAAGGTGATTCACAATTAATGATATGAACATAAATTATTATCACATACCCCATATTGAAGGAATTAATCCAGCTAATACAATTAACAAAAGCGAAATGCTGCTGATGTAATTATCCATTTTTATTTATTTATAAACTGACAACATTTTAAACGCATCAGTACAAAGCCGCGGCGTATTTTCTACGCTCTTAATCATACCTGTACAGGTAAAAATTGCCGCGTATAGAGGGCGCTGTACATTGGGCTCGCCACAGGGAATGAAAATAAATCTTGTCTCAATAGCTTTACGGTTTCTGTAAATGCAACCAACTTAATTATGATTTCGAATCTCATAAGCAGGATTTAAAATTAGTATTTTATTTACTGGCCTCTGTGCTTCACAGACGACTATGTAAAAGAACTTTTTTTTAATAACATTTTTGCCTACACAAAAATGAAATATTTAATGATTCCCTTAAGACGCCGCTATGAACTGAAAAAGGAGTAAAAATATTTTTTAAACTGCAAATACACGCAATCCTTATTCAATGTGTGTGTAGCGGATCAATAAAGTTAGTAAGACGGGTTGAAAAATAAGTAATTTGATACCAACATTTTAGTTTTTGGTGTCCTCAGTTTTAAAGTAGTGCATACATTAACCCTAGTATTATCTTACTGCAGGTGAAAATAAACAGAATTATCATTTTTATTTATTTATTATTTTTTTTTGTATGAACAGCGCAGTGCGAAAATGAACTTTCGGGGCATATGCAGGCAACGACCATAGCCAAGACCAGAATTCGCATCCGCGCAGTCTATTCAGGGCCACCGCTGCCCACTTACAAAATAATTAGAAACTGAAAAATATATCAATATACCGTATTCACTCTAAATAAGTATTCGGACACCTTAAACGCCTTACCAAACTTATCCTAAAATTTGAACAAATTCATTTTCATTGGATATGAGGCAATCTGTGTAGATCCTGATCAAATGTATCCTACAATTTAAATGAGTTTAAAACATGCTGGATGAGTGGCAAACAGTGTAGACCCTGATCAGACGCCGCGTTCTGCGGCGTCTGATCTGGGTCTGCTCTGTTTGCTCAAGCATGTCTGTCCGAATTCTAAGATAAAAACGGTATAGAAAAAATGCCTTATCGTATTGTGCGGCTACGTAGGTTGGCCTGTGTCCACTGTTGGCGTATGAAATAAGAAATCGTTAGTCATGATACGGATCAAATATAATTTTATTTCGATTTTGAAAAAAAAAGCTCTGCCTTTCAGCTTTTGTTTCATCCAACATAAGATGAAATAGAAATATCCTACTGTGGTATTACATCCATTAGGCGGTGGTCTCGAAGTGTTGGTAGTACACTGATCAGGCTGTCTTATCGAATAGTGCGGCTTCCTTGGCAAGTCTGTGTCTTTACTGTTCGCATATGTTAAAGTTTTAGTTATGACACGGATCAAATATTTTTAGATTTTGAAAACAGGCCTTTGCCTTTCACTGATTTTTTTTTCACCAGACATAACACGAAATGAAAATTCCGTTTATCACGGAAAATAACGCTTACAGTAAAAACTCGATTGCTCGAACACCGATTGCTCGTTTACCTTGGATGCCATGATTCGAACTCGTTTTTTGAGTCCCTACGAAATTCTTCCGATAGCTCAAAACAAATACTTAGGGAAATTTCATTTTATCATGAAATTGTATGTTGTGTGTAATCATAAGAATCGCCTCATCGAGGCGATTCTAATGAGTACACTTAACATACCATCATTGTATAGAAGATAAAGACTTCCCTAAATTATCACCATTTGCTTCCTGGCCTGGCGCAATGATTAACCATCAGTGGCTCGATCTACCCATGTCTCGAATAAATTTCCATGGTCCCAAAGATGTTCGAGCCATTGAGATTTTACTGTATTTCGCGGTCGCATTTTTGCACCAGGGAGACAACTCTTGCGACTTCCTTATGCTTTCCTTCACACTTAAACCTTGTTAGGATATCACATTCTTTTCTTTTGGAGTAGACTGCTCTACAGTTCTACAAATGTATTATCGTAAAGATTAACAAGGTCCTGTGGAGCAGTCTACTTTTGGAGTAGACCACATTTCATCAGGGGGAAACAATTTTGACACAGTTGTCTCCACTGAAAGTGTTTGTTGAAAAAAAACATGGCGTTTTTAAAACAGCAGCACTATTACATTGGGGCAAAGGTACATGACAGACAAAATAATGAGCTGAGTTTGCTTGTCTCTTATAGGAGAGTGAATAATTGGGTAAGAAATTGTCCCTTTTACCGAATTACCTAGACTGGCTCCCGTCTAACTGGTATATGATTCAGCATAAAAACCATTTATATTTTACAAAAATCCTATCTTTTGGAATGTCCTTCTCTCTGATTTGGCTGAATAGTTTATGACTGGTAAGGGAGATAATATGTGTATAAAATAGTCAAGGAAGAGTAGTTTACCTTTGTTAGATTAGAAATCTAAAACTCATAGCGCGATGCTAGAAAGACTTTTCCTGTTGATAATTCCTGTTGAATTCCTAAAATAGCTAATGATTCTGTAACCGGACAGTGAAGGCCCTGATCAGACAACCTCAGCCCCATTGCGCAGCTCATTTAAAAAATATACGCAGGCTGATCCGAACTTTCGTATTCGGCACATATCCCAAAGACATCTTTTCGCATGGTACGACACCAGAACACTGGCCTTCCTTTATTCAAATGACGGTTGTAACTTAAAATATTCTTGTTTCAATGATATCCTGTTGCAAGGATTAGTCGGACTGACATTACGTTAAAAAGTTTATATGTAATGTTTACCCCCATGTTTCCCCATGTATAATATATTTGTGAAAACGGGTTTGTATGGTTTCACATTTATAGTTTGGTGGGGGTGAGGGTGGGTGTGGGTGTAGGTATGTGTGTGGAGGGGGTGAGAGTTTTGCTGTTTATAAGCTAGCTTTTAGCTTTTTTTTTTTACTTCTAGCAACCCTTTTGCAGACATTAAATGACATTGTGTTGCGGTTTAACGACACGTCAACCCTTGTGGGTCATTTTGTGTCGTCTCCCAGAGAAAGGGAGAAGAGAGATAGAAGAGCTAGTTGAGGAGGAGATGAAAGAGAGGGACAGGGGAGAAAGAGGAAAATGAATGAAAGTGAAGACACAGAAGCATTCCCCCTCTACCCATACCTGCTGCAAGGACAACAGGCGCTGCCCAACTGTAAGCCAATATCAGTTGGACGCCCTGGTGAGGCAAGATACACGACACCTTTGCCATACCCAACCACCCCCTGTAGACATTAAAAAGAAGCCATAATAAACTTAAAACCCATTTAAGCCTGGCATTCTATAAAAGGGATATTGGCAAACAGTATAGACCCAGATCAGACGCCGCAGAACGCGGCGTCTGATCAGGGTCTACACTGTTTGCCTTAGATACAGGAATTTCTATAAAACATGGAAATAATAAAAACTACCAGACACCCCTTCTATTGGAAATGGACCGGTCCAAAGAGTAAAGGTAGAAAAGTCCACTCAGCATAAATATGTTACTATTCTAAATAATTTTTATTCTTTTATTCTCTATACTATATGGCGAAAATGCCATGACTTTTATAGCTGTAGATAGAAGGGATACCAAGGTACATGTTTTTTCTTATTTTTCCACGAAAGCTCATGTTGTGGATACTCATTAGAACCGTTCCGCGAAGACGCTTCTAATGAGTACCCATAACATATTTGTTCGTGAAGTAATAAGAAAATATCAATGACCAATCGAACCTCAATAACTCGAACATCTTTGAGACATGTAAATATGTTCTAGCCATGGGTAGTTCGAGCCACTGAGAGTTGATCATAACGCCAGGTCAGGAAGCAAATGTATATTATGTAGGGGTGTCTTTCCGATTTTGTCGATGTGTGTTGTGTGTACTCATTAGAATCGCCTCATCGAGGTTATTCTAATGAGTACACACGATAAACATTTCATGATTAAATACGAAAATTTCCCAAAATATCAATAAATATTTGTATTCTTGGGCTATCAAGAGAATTTCATAGGGACTCTAAAAAACGAGTTCGAATAAGCCATGGTAAACGAGCCATCGGTGTTCGAGTCATTGAGATTTCACTGTACTATGGTTGAAAATATGCATTACCAAGAGCGATGGTTTACAAGTATACAATTCACATAGGCGTGATAACGTTACGGGGATAACATTACGAAAACATGCCTATTTAGATACACTGAAAATTTTACCACAAAAAATGAAAATTTTCAGATAAAAAATTCTGATATTTTTTTCATATTTCTACTCAAAACATAGATTGTGGGTACACGTTTGAACCGCCTCGATGAGGCGGTTCTAACGAGTACCCACAATCTATGTTTTTGAGCGGAAATAAGAAAAATATTGTATACCCCTGTAAACCCCAGTTTTACTATATAAAAGAGGGGTTTAAGAGGGTCAAAATTATATAGGCATGATTTCGTGATGAGATGTGCATATTCTCAGTTCTCCATACACACATGCATTTTAAATGGCCCACAGTTTTGAGTCTCGCCGCGACGATTCTTACAATATAATATGGTGCAGTGTGGTAGGCTAATTCTGCGCACCCAAGGTTGTTTCAAAAGTGTGTTTGAAAATAATTAATGGAAGGTTAAAATGTGTGAATACTTAAGGTTCATGCAGTATCGTGTTTGCCCCTATATACAGACACTTTTTGATAAGACAAGCTGTGACGGTTAGATTTCACTATGGGAAACATTGAAACTTTATTATATCGTAACCCATTTTATTTCATAATGTAAAAATGTCTTAACCCTTAAAGCGCAAATCACAACTAAAGCAGACGACAATTTGATTTTTTTTATTTTCAGCAGAAAACAAGTCTTGACATTTCATGTGAATCGTCTGCCAAGCAGACGATTCACATGAAATATCAAGACTTGTTTTCCCTGAAAAAAAAAAATAAAAAAAAATAAAAATTCAGAATGTCGTCTGCTACAAATTTTGCTTGGCGTTTTAAGGGTAGCCTGGCACCACGCTATGAGTTTTACATTTCTAATCTAACAAAGGTAAAATATTCCTCCTAGACTATTTTTCTACACATATCATCTCCCTTACCAGTCAGAAACTAATGAATGATCAGCCAAATCAGAGAGAAGTACATTCCAAAGAATTGGATTTTTGTAAAATATAATTAGTGTTTACGTTTGATTTATGTATCAATTAGACGGGAGCCAGTCTACTTTCAGGGTTCAGGAAACTGCATGCACCTGGTGGACTTTCCGCAATTTTTTAAAAGGGAAATAACCTTTGCGAGTTCCTGTTTGCGTTCCTACATATTAAATCCTCCTGAAAAGGTATTTAAACCGAAAGAATTTGCTACCTAAATTCGTTCCTTTTAGATAAGACCCTTTTTCAGAAGGGAGACAAAACAATTTTGAAAGAGTAGCCTCCCCTGAAAGCGTATCCATAATTCACCTTAAAAGTGAACATGAATCAGTTTTTGCTCAGCTGTCATTTTGGTACAGACAACCCTCTTTATACCGACTCTCGATACAACGACAAAATTCGTTATTATGACAATTTGAGTGTCACGAAACCTTCGCTTAAGAGGTAACAATTAGTCACAAATTGTACAAGAATATTGTATTTAATACTTTAAAGAAACATATGTTTTGGATATATGTTAGAATCGCCTCAGTGAGGCGATTCAAACAAATATCCAAACCAAATGGTCTATGAGGAAATAAGAACAAAACAAGCATTTTCTTACATGTCAATCTGCTCATTAAGTATTCTGTACCGTGAAACAGCAAATTCATTATGATGGCAACGTCTTTGGGAACAAATGCTGTCGTTGTAACGAGGGTTCACTGTATTATACTGCAAAAAGGAAAGGATAAAGACAAGACAAAAAGCGTTATTTTGGATGACTGCCGAGTATGATACGACTGAGGGTAGGTCCAAACAAAATTTTACTGAAGTGATCTCATTAATTGGTTTGTAAGGACGTTTGGTGGTACCCATTAAAGGAAGTGACTCACACACAGGTACACAGAAAAACTGGTCTTAAAAGACTATTTGTCTACAGTAAATCACTAGAATAAAGACTTGTGTAGATTAATTGAAATACATATGTTCTCCAGTTATACAAAAATGCATTTATCAAAGATATATTTGATTATCGAAAAGTTCTTGTAAACATCTACCTAGAACAATACTAATTTAGAAGATGGATCTTCAGATAGAAACTTATATAGTCTCTTGTAAAACTCCTGTATAAATGTCCGATAATTCATTTATTTACCCAAAACCATCCATATAATTTATTAAAATTAAGTACCCATGCGAAAATAGCATTTAGCACCTCAGCAACTCAAATGGTAATATATCTGCTACTTAGTTTATAAATACTTTCAGTCTTTATACAACTAAAATATGTGTTGCAGATAGTGTTTTTATGCTTAAAAGGTCACATTTGTGATTTTAACATTAAGCCTAGACTGGCTCCAGTCGTTTCTGATATATATATATATATATATATATATATATATATATCTTACTTTATCCTCTCCTGTAGCTGTATTTGTCTCTTTAACCCCATTTCATTTTTTTTTACTGCAGAAACGACTCTATCTTTTCCACTAAGGGACAAAACTTATCAAATCATTATAAGCTGTACTAGATTGTAAACCTTTGAAAAGAAAAGAGAAGATAAATAGAAAGGATAAAGTCGGTAGACTACATAAAGCCATAAAAGTTGTTTGAACCAAAACTGAAACAGAAGCTTTTTCAAGAAATAACTGTGCATTTTAAACTTATCTCCCCTGTGTAATTATTCCTTTGATTCAGACCTTGCAATCGGGCAAAACAGATACAATTACATGCATTATGTCTCTAATCGAAAATAACAAGAAACTGCTGTTATACGACGAGTTTCTAGTTCGCTAGGACCTAAACCTACAGAAGCTGCAGTCTACATACCAGCCTTTAATAATTGTATCATCGACGTGTCACCGTTATGTTCCACATATACTTTTTCTTATTTACGAAATTGATATGTGAAGGAAAAAAAAACAAATACCGTATTTATCATAAGTTTTCGGACAGACAGGCATGAGCAAATGGTGTGGACCCCGATCAGACGCCGCAAAATGCGGCGTCTGATCGGAGTCTACACTGTTTGCCATCCATCTAGCTTTAGACACAGGTGTAGACTTGTTCAAATTTCAGTACAAGCCTGGTAAGGATTTAAGTAGTCTATGGTAAATCGACATTTTTACGTCAGTCAACCTATAAATTTTAATGTTTAAGTTTTATATTACCTTTGTCAAGTAGCACGTAACCTCTAAGATCTTGCCTTTCTATAAGGTCTTGCCTTTGTATATTTATGACACAACTTTAAAAAAAATGGGATTTTCACCCTTATATTTATGATACAACGTCATACATCTTATAGGATGATGACTGCGGTAAAAAGACCCTTATGTCATCATGCGGGAAACAAAGAATCCGGATCACCTTCTAAAAATAGTTTAACGTAGATGATACATTATCAGGGAGTCAACTCTGTCAAAATTTTTTTGTCTCCCTTCTGAAAAAGAGTTTACTCTAGACGGAAATAATTTGTTCGCCGTAGGAGCAAATACTATCCCTCTAGAGTAGGACCTTTTTTTCTATGGGACTTCGTGTGCAGAACAGCAAACAGGAAGGCATAAAAGTTGTCTTGTGAAAATGGCAGGAAACTACTCCGTGTATCCATTCCCCATGCAAACATGGAACCCACGTGCTATTACATCGTGTTAACGTCTTTGCACGTAGCGACATTGCACTGATTTCGACACGATGTTGTTTCAACGTTGTGTGTCCACTGCAATGGAGTTTTGGTGTATATACAGTTGTTAGGCAAAAGCTAGTCATCAACCTGAAACTCACCATGTAGGCTTTCGTGCATTTTGTCGATCAGTGCGCAAGAAATGTATTTACGAGTTCTACTTACTAAATTATACTGACGTTGTTATTATTTCAAAGCTAAGAGATTTTCGCTCTCAGACGTAATAATCTCATATTTTATAATGTTTACCTCTTTAAATATAATGAAATTTATCTTTGCATAATTTTGCCATTGCAAAATATAAATTTCGGAAAACTGTGCTCACGTTAAACGCTTATGTTTTTACACTTGTACAACATAGATTAATGAATAAATTATGTTTATCTGACTATTATATTACTTCTCTAACCGTATATTTTTTCATGATCTGAAATACAAAAATCTCTTAAAGAATTTTCACACACGCTTACAAATACATGTAAATCTACGGAGATTTTCAATCTGACGACTGTTTTTAAATTTCAGCGTAGTCATTGATTCTCTGATGTGGTGCATTCATGATGACATTGACCAGGACACAGCATTTTCACCAGAGTGCACAGTGCGCCCAGAGAAGACTCAGATCAGCCTGCGCATCCACGGATGTGCATGCTGATCTGAGTTTTCGCTCTGCGCACATACACATTCTGTGATCAGGCATCACAGAACAAAGAGGCCGGCATCTATGGGGTTTCTAATGTCTTAAATTGCCAAAATGTCAAAATAGGCTTGATAGACATTGTGGCCATTTTAGGCATTAGAAACCAAGGCATATAAATCTGGGTCACCACTTTTTGCCAGTCCTCCAGCAGTTTTAGACACGCAACAAAGATTAAGAAATAGCCTAACTGATCAGCCAAATATGAGAGAAAGAAATTCAAAAAGATACAGGATTTCTGTAAAATATAAATCATTTTTATGCCAGTGTGCGAAGCGAAGACCAAGCCCTTTGTGAAAGCCCATACTTGTATTATACTTTCTACAGCTATCTGGTTTTGATCATGTCTGGCCAAATAAAAAAAAAATACTAATTAAGGTAGTTAGTAAATTAACAAGTAGGCCTGTAGATAGACTGGCTCCAGTCTCCAGTGACTAAATATTTATTCTTATACGCCTGATAATTCACTAAAATAAAACCAAAATAATATCATGAATATAAAGGCTGGTCACTAGTGATATTATTTTGATTTTAATTTAGTGGATTATCAAACAGGATGTTAAGAATAAATATTTAGTCTGACATTGGAGACTGGAGCCAGTCTAGCCTATGGGAAAAGCAGTTTTTATTCAAGGGAAGTAATCGAGTAAAAATCCACGTTTCTTTGCAGATAGCATTGCTTCCCTTATATAATGTTTGCGCTATGTGTATGCCTCCTCAAAATAAAATTTACGACCAACAAAAACAATAATGAAAGATTTAAGGGGACCTGGTATTCTTTCTGTCATTTTACAAGGGGGTGAGGGGGGGGGGGGGGGGGAGCAAATTTTGTCACGGAATTCCTGTTTGCTTTTCTGCGCTACTTTAAAAGGAAATTGCTCCGAAGAGAAGCAAAGTCTTCCCTTGTATTGGAGAAGGGAGTCAAAAAAATATGTAGGCGGAGTTGCCTCTCCTGAAAGTGATGCAAACAGTGGAGACCCTGATCAGACGCCGCGTTCTGTGGTGTCTGTTCTGGGTATGCACAGTCTGGCAGTTACCCGTTTAGGGGTTTCCAGTCTTAAAGGGTTAATACATGTACTTAATGTTTTCAATGAGCCTTCTGAAGACAAGATGACAAGTATATCGGCATTATCTGCAAAGCCCGTGCGCACGCCCGAGAGAGGGGGGGGGGGGGGCGTGGGGGGGGGGGACACTCACTTAATAAGCATGGGTAGCGATGTGCTGACAAAAGGAGTTTTGTTAAAGAAATGAAGTGCCAGAGTAGACTAGCTACTAGTCGGATATCAATATCATTTTCATCAATCAATTATAATTATTAATTTACTTAGTCAATATCATTTTCATCAATCAATTATAATTATTAATTTACTTAATTAACTAAGGGCCATCTACTATTTACTGCTTGCCTCATCTCTTTGATAGCAGTAACTAATCTTGGAGAAATTCATTAAATAACAAAAGAACGATTTTTTCTATAGCTCTAAGATAGGAAGACATATGAGGCGATAATTTAGGATAAATATGGGTACTGTTTTCTGAGACAGTTCGAAATAGGAACAACATACCATATATATTTTGATGAAGATATGCATTAATAAAAAACAACAACCTTTTCTAAAGCTTTAAGATAAGAAGACATATGAGGTAACAATTTAGGATAAATAATGGGGGTACTGTTTTCTGAGACGATTCGAAAGAGTAGCTAGATAGCATATAAACCAAAAGTAAAATTTCAAATGTCAGGTTTCTTCCTACCATTGGGAGAACAAAATAAAACATCACATCCTTTCAAAAAGCTTCCCAATTACACCTTGATTTTACAGACCATAATCAACAGCAAACTTCATCAACTCAGCCTTTAAAAAGAATGTGTACTTTGTTTCATCATCAAAACACACCAAAATTTAGCTTTTCCAGCTTTATATTATCAGTATTAAGTGATCAGTATGTGGTCAGTAAAGCAATAAACACTTCGAGTGTGGTGGTTCTCAATAGATGTAATTAATCATTTACCAAGCAGAATCCTGCGAGGTAAAATTCGTATTTTCGTGTTTTACTAGACCTTGATGTCAGAGACCAACTATTAGACTGGCTATACAAGATGTCATACATAAATTTGAATCAGCTTATAGTAGGGAGTGATAAAACGTGACATCAAGGTCTAGGAGCTAGTCTAGTGCCAGAGGTAAATGAAGTCTTAGACAAAATATTTAGACGTAAACATCTAAGTACCGGCGCATTTTTTTTTTTTTTTTTTTTTTTTTTTTTTTTTTTCATGTTTACATAGAGATATGGGACAAGGGAAAACTAAAGTTTAACAAATTTTCAAAGTAACAGGTAAAAAAATCGAACAACAATGTGATTCTTTAACTTTCACTGCTACAGGCGATAATAATAGGCTTTTGCAAACAGCATAGATCCAGATGAGACGGCTCATCTGGATCTACTTTGTTTGACATTCAGTCTTTCAACTTCTTTTCAAGCGATAGTTTGTTAAAAAAAAAACAAAACAAAAAACAAATGTCGTCTGAAATTTGGCACCGAAAGAGTTAGTGTTTACCTGTATTAAGCTTTATGAAATTTCTTGATTGAACTGAAAATAAAATAGACATTAATCTGCTTATAACACAGTTTGTTTTAAGATATTTTATCGTCACAAACCGACGCCCCGTCCTTAGTGAGCTAACCGAATTGTCTCCCATACGTAAAAATCCAAAGCTATGTTAAGAGACCGGCGCGATTTGCACGCCGGTCAATAATATGCAAGTAAATCCTTGTCAACTGTCTGCATGAGCAAATGAGCATATAATAATTAATATTATTTGTCTGCAACGGGGTATATGTTCGTTTTACTTTTGTCTGGAAAGGGGACCCAATCGTGTCTGGAAAGGGCAAGGAGTCCCGGACTCCTGGCAGCACACCTCTACCCTTTTGATAATAAGTCCCCCCTTCTCCCCCATCCACCCACACCCACGCACCCACCGGGTGTGCACTTTTGTCGTGCTAAGGATCCCTTTCGCATTCAGATCCTTAGTAAGACTGTATAAAATTTATACATTTTACAGACATGACAAACATATGAAACCAAACAGGAGGGCCACTAAATCTGTGATGCATTTGATTTGCGGAACAGCAAGACTGCATTGTGCATCCGCGCGGTCTGATCAGTCTTCGCTGGGCAATGTAGCCTATAGGTTGCCAAGGATCCAAAGCTTCATCAGGAGGACTGCGAAGACTCTGATCAGACAGTGCGGATGCGCTGGCTTATAAAATTTTTGGCTAGGTGTATGTTCAAACTTGTAGGACATGTTGTGTCCTTTCTCTTTTTCAATCTTGGACCCAATATACACTGGACTAGTAACTATGGTACAGTTATTGTATTTATTGGATAGTGTTGTCGTGGCTGAGTTTTCATAATTTTGCATGATGAAGTTTAAATGCTCATATTTCATTTATTTCTCCAAATATCATAGATTTGTTTTCAAAAAGCAATAGTTCAATATATTACTTTTAAGACTGCAGCATTATATTTAAGGAAAATCAAACATTTTTTTGTAAACATCAACAAGAACCCTAGATACTATTTTAGCTATTTTCGGCACTTTTAGCAGAAAATCATCAGAAATTCATCCAAAATGATGATATAACTTCAATTTTATTAATTGTGACTGAATATTTTTCAATCAATCCTATTAAAAACAACTTATTACAACTTCAGTTATTATCCACATCATTTTTATTAACCATAGTGCTGTAAAATAGTGCTAAAATCAAGCCAAGACAACATATTTTGGCAGTTCCTTTAGTGACAAGTCCGGGTATTATTAGGTCCGAGTTCCAGTGAACGATCGCTTGAAATATCTTACCGCCTTAGTCCGCAAAATGTCTTTTTACATGTATACTGTACCACTCATTAATGATATTATTGCCCCTGCCTAGAGGCCATGCTCATGATTATGAGATCCCAGCATGGGGTAAGATATAGGCCTTCTGAAGGTTAATGAATTTTTGTATGATATAACCTATGGAACATATTAATTAGCCAGTACTGGGCCATCGAGGGAGGGGGAAGGGGCAGGGGGGGGGGGGGGGGATAACTTCCTATATATAGCATAGTATGGATTTGCGTGCCGAATGGCCCCCTTTTCAGCGCCGCCAGGTATATGGTTAGCCCCCTTTTTTTTCAACAAATAGTATATGACTGACCCGATTTTTCTTGATTGGTACATGAAAGGCCCCACTTTTCAAAGAATAGACTCGTCCAAGTAATAAAGATAGATGAGTCCACTAGGAATAACTGGGTTTCACAGCTGAGTTAGTGTAACTGCGTGCCAGTGTACAAGATGAGGGGTATAAAAAATCTAAGGGCAGTATATGAATAGGTCAACATTTCAGACGATCAAGTATATGATTGGGTCTGTTTTTTCAAGGCCAGGTATATGAATGGGGTAGGTTTCGAAATACTGGCTCGCACATCCGTACCACAATTACTGATAGTATGTAAGGTTTTATTGTATCTAGTCTCTTAGTGTCCGAGACACATTTTATCTTTGTGACTTTAACAACGAAGATCTCGCTTAGAGAGTTTGTCAGTTCTACTTTTCTTTTTATAAAGCTAAACTTGTCAATTTTAAAGGGGGGAAACTAAGACGCGCACTTACACTGGCTTTTACCCTTTAACTAAGATGCGCACTTGCGCTGACTTTTACCCTTTAATGATCACTTACTTAAATCGAAATCATTTACACTTAAAATCAATAATATTTAAAAACCAGTTTCAATATTTCATAGAGAATTTTTCATATATAAATAGGATTTTAGGAGAAAAGTAATAGATCTTTAGCGTAACAATAAAACCTCAGTTTAATTTTATTTATTACATTTTTATAATATTTGTTTTCACGTGTATCGCAAACGTCTCCCGTACGAATTTAAAAACCGTTCATCTACGGATGAATGGTCGGTGTTAAGTGCTGAAATCTTTATAACTCTCGATGGCATATCGGGGGTTACCTAACTCATAAAGAAAGAAGACTGGTATGACGCATTGAAATGTCCGTATACTTATTTGCTCGAAGTGTATTCGATCAACATCGACAATATTATTACGAATCTGCGCATTTGTTTAAACAAATGAGACTGGGTACCTTTGAAGGGGTAGACGGCGTGGGGGCGGGTTAACTTCCTATATATATGGCACGGTACGGATGTGCGTGCCGAATGGCCCCCTTTTTCAGCGCTGCCGGTGGGGAGGGAGGGGCCTCGGGGGGGGGGGGCGGGGGAGGGGTAACTTCCTATATATGGCATAGTATGGATGTGCGTGCCGAATAGCCCCCTTTTTCAGCGCTGCCAGGTATATAATTGGCCCCCTTTTTTCAACAAAAAGTATGTGAATGGCCCGATTTTTCTGGATTCCTATGTGAAATGCCCCATTTTTCCCCATTTTTCTGACATCCTGGTGTATGCATATATTTTTCGCTGAGATTTTTCGAGGCTGCTTATCCTCTTGGTATTACATGAATTGACTGTGATATTTGTGTAACAACCAGCAAAAAATGGGTACAAAAAATCAAAGAGCAGTATATGAATAGGTCAGCATTTTGGATGAACAAGTATATGAATGGGTCCGTTTTTTCAGAGGCCAGGTATATGAATGAGGTAGGTTTTGAAATACTGGCTCACTCACCCGTACCAAAATTACCCTAGGTTACCCCCCCCCCCCCCCCCCGAGGGAGGGGCGGGGTGGTGGGTAACTTCCCATCTATGGCATGGTACAGATGTGCATGCCGAATGGCCCCCTTTTTCAGCGCTGCCAGGTATATGATTAGTCCTCTTTTTCAACAAAAAGTATATGACCCAATTTTTCTTGATTGGTATATGAAAGGCCCCACTTTTTCTGACATCCCGGTATATGCACATATTTTTCACTCAAACATTTTTAGGCTGCTTGTTCTCTTGGTATTCAATGAATTGACTGCAATAGTTGTCTAATAAATGGATACACAAAATCAACGGGCAGTATATGAATGGGTCAACATTTCGGATGATCTAGTATATGACGGTCCCTTTTTTTAAAAGGCCAGGTATATGAATGGGGTAGGTTTCGAAATACTGGCAGGCACACCCGTACAAAAAATTATCCCCAAGTTACAACTCTTTAAATGACAACTCTTGGATCATTACTAAATGGGCTGGGGCACAGCATTTCCTACAAAACTTCATGTGTGCTCAGCCGCAAAGACTCAGATCAACCTGCGCACCTACCAAGGTAGACTGGCTCCAGTCTCCAGTGACTGTTTTTTGTTTTGTTTTTATATATATAATCTGTCAAATAATCCACTAAAATAAAACCAAAATAATATCATGACCATAAAGGCTGGTCACAAGAATCTCTAGTGACCAGTCTTTATAGTCATGCTATATTTTGGTTTTATTTTAGTGGATTATCAAACAGGATTATGAGAAAAATATTTAGGCACTGGAGACTGGAGCCAGTCTACTACCAAGGCTCCAAAGCGCCTTCAGGCGATGACATTGAGACCAAATGGTTTTGACACCTAGAGGTAATAAATGTATGTTTTTGAACGAGTCCAACTGTTGGGTTGCGATTGAGGTCATTACTGAATGAGCCGTGGCAAGAGTTCATGTGTGCCCAGCGAAAACTCAGATCAGCGTGCGCGTCCACCAAGGTGTCAAAGCACCTTCAGGCGATAGCGAAGACGGGTTGGCCTGTGCGGATGTGCAGGTTGATCTGAATATTTCCTGGGCGTACATGCAGTATTGTAGTGAATGCTTGTTCCCGGCTCAAATCTCAGGCCACTATGCATAATTCCATAAGAAGCGCAATGTGGATATAAGGTAAGGCTGGCACGATTAATCGGATAATCGATTAATTGATCGATAAGTTCCACAAAAATGACTAAAATTACAGATTTGCTAATAATCTATCATTTCATTCTGCTGTTTACCGTATTTACCCTTAGTATTCAGACACCTCAACGCCTTACCATACTTCATCTAAAATTTGAACAAGCCCAATTTACTACCCACTATTGTGTCTTAAATAGCTGTGTGAGTGGCAAACAGTGTAGACCCTGATGAGACTCGATCCGCGTTTGCGGCGTCTCATCAGCGTCTACACTGTTTGCTCAGGCTTGCTTATCGATCGCAATGGCAGGTCTGATAATCGATTATTTTTCAGCTCCGATTAGCCAACCTTAGTATAAGGTCCTTTTTGTCATAAGCGAACAGCGAAGGTCCAGATGAGCGTGCCAATCCATGCAATCTGATCTGGTCATTTTCAACTCGTCCTCATATTCTACACTATCCATTGATTCTGTAAGCCGACAACGAAGGCCCAGATCAGCCTGTGCGAATGCACAGGCTAATCAGGGCCTGCGCTGTCCGCAAATTGCAAAAGGGTCCTTTTCGTGCGTTGCCCATCATAATAAAAGAGTTCCATTATTTTTGCCTCTTTTTTAAAATGCTTTTGATGCTTAAACTGGTCAAAATATATACATTCAAACCTCAATAGCTCGAAAACTGATGGCTCGTTTACAATGGCTTACTCGAACTCGTTTTTGAGTCCTTACGGAATTCTTCCGATAGCTTAAGAAAACAAACATTTAGGAAAATTTTCTTATTTGGTCAAGAAATTGTATGTTGTGTGTACTCATTAGAATCGCCTCATCGAAATTGAAAATATTTCCCTAAATTATCGCTTTTTGCTATCTGACCTGGCGCCATGATTAACCCTCAGTGGCTCGAACTATCCACATCTCGAACGAATTTCCATGGTCCCAAAGATGTTCGAGCCATTGAGGTTCGACTGTACTAAGGCAATTTTGCAGTGGGCGCATTTTGGATAGCCAAGGATGCAAAATTTCTTCATGCACGGAGAACAAAGACTCTGGCAAGACTGCGCGGATGCGCAGGCTGATTCGAGTCTTTGTTGGACGCACGTCAGAAGGTATGTTTTCTCATGGTATGGCTCATGCATGGAAATTAACGTGAAATAAATGTCAAAAAGATTGCTTTTGGAAACAAAGAACACACTACAGATTAGAAAATGGGGGTCTCGGTTTTATTGAGACTCTCCATTAACAGTAATGATGTTCGCAACACTGCTTACGCCATCTAGCGTATGCATGAGTAGAACTCCATGAAATCCGACCAGCCATTTCAAAGGAGCCGTGACCTAAAAATGTTAACGATGGTGAGGATTTAGAATTTTATGTCTCTTTCTGTAGTATTTGTAAGATTGAGATGTGGTGATAACGAAGGGCTCTGTGCTAAGATGTGTCATAGTCATAAGCTTTGAGCAGTCTGAATAGATAGCAGAAAAGGAAAATAAAGGATCTCTTTGAAAGAAAAGATATGACCCAGCAGGCACACAATGTTGAAACAACATCGATTCAACGTTGAATCGACGTTGTTTCAACGTTGTGTGCCCGCGTGGGGATGGACCTAGGGATATGGACTTAAATGAAGTGCTGATATAGGAAGCATTTAGACCTAGACTAATCTGATATGTCCTCTAAGCAGTTAACCAGTACTTGTGTACATACTTTCACCAGTAACTGACAATTACCCTTCTTGAATCAGTTGAAGAGCAAGAATGGAAAATGGCCGTAGCAATGGTCAATCTCCATAAACGGTATGTGGCTAATTGGGATTCGAATTGACGACCCCTGGATCAGGCATGCTATGGTGCCCGGTGATCACCTCGTTGGGGATGAGGCAGGCAATTGCGCATAGCCATATAAAGGTACAGTTTGATCTGGGTCTGCACTGGTTGCTCATACATATCTATATGATAACATATAAGGTAACCCAGTAAGCGTTCTACATTTATCTACAGCGGACCGTTATCGGCCCGTCAGGGTAACTAACGAGCCGATAACGGCCCGCTGTAGATTTATAAATAATGCTAGCTGGGGAATATTGTATAGTTCATTACTGCACAAGCCGATCTGAATCTTTTTGTTCATTAACCCATACTATGGAAAAATATCCGAGCAGTCTGAGAAGCATCTTTATTGCTTGCTAACCATGCTGAAAGTAGGGCTTACCACCAGACGATATCCCAAGACAAGCTGAGCTGTGGTTTTATTCAACTGAAAGTATTGACCGTTTTCTTATTTCTCCACAAAAACATATATGGTGGAGAGATGCTTCTAAGGAGTACCCAAAGGATGGGGAAGAAATAAGAATCCCAGGATACCGATTTACGAAGAATAATTTCTAGTCAGAATGATCTCGATCAGACAATTTGATCGAGCTACACATCATTTTTACCAAGCTAAACTTGTTAATTTTAAGGGAGGCAACTATTAACAAGCGCATGTACCATTTTTAGAATTATTTGACCGTTTAATCTTCATTAATTCATTCTGACCATTGAAGTTTGAAACATTTTAAGATCAATTTCAATTATTTCAGACAAACATGTCCATGTATAAATAGGATTTTATGACAAGTGATAGATCTAAATATCTCGAGTAACATTGTAAATTCAATCTATTTTTATTTATTACAACAATATATATTTTTGTTTTCCTTTTCTGGTTAAATGGCGTATCAGTCATTCCTGGCATTCGTGGGCTGGGTGGCCTAGTGGTTAGCGCACTCGACTTTCAAGCGGGATATCGTGGGTTTGAATCCCGCTCGGGTCGAGACAATTTTCAGACCATTAGTGCGCCTAGCTCATACTCGACGTGCCCTGGGTTGAGTATAAAGTGGACAGGGCGGCGCTTAGTGACAGACAGCGGTACCAAGTGTGCATGGGTGATCCAGGAGTACAAATACATGTATATCATAGCAATCGCCGCTGCTTCTATGTGCCTCGGGTGCCTGGTAGCGTTAAAAATCCGCACAACAACAACCTGGCAAATAACCCCGACGTTCCAGTTATTCAAAATTCTGTAACTTGCAGAGTGGACGACTAATTACGTGTAGCTTCTGAGATTTTTTCACGTTGGATGTACGTATTATCATTCACCGGAGGCAGCAATGCCGGATGTGGACGGATAAACACACCTTCACCGGAGGTGGACGAAAAAAACAAACCAACTGGTTAACCGCTTAGAGGACTAAGCCTGCCCAGTTAAAAAACAAAACAAAAAACGACGTTCCAGTTATGGTTTCGTATCCTGTGAGTGAAAAAAGGAGACGAAGGTGATATCTCTAACAATTGGCGCATAGAATGTGCCTATATATTGGATAGTGCTGGTTCAGACCACAAATACTTGGGGTCAGTAGGGCAGTGCAGGCCCAAAAAAAATATCTTGTATATATTTTTTCTCTAGTTATTTTTGTATTTTAGTACAACAGAAACACTGCTGATAAAATATAATCATATTCTGTGACTTCTGAAAAGGTTCTAAAAAACATCACATTTCTCTCAAATGGTAATGTCTATACGAATTACAGTCAAAACGGCCCCAAGACAGAACGGCCCCCATTTGGTCAAAACGGCCCCATAAACTGGTCAAAACGGCCCCACATACCAAAAATGAAGGTCAAAACGGCCCAAAGTCAAAACGGTTCCATTTTTTTTTTTTTTTTTTTTTGTAAATGCGTAGACAAACAGACGGACAACTTAGTGTTTAGGAGTAGGAAATACTTGTAATGGCAAAATTATGTATATACTTGTAAACAACAATGAAACAGGTGAGTATTATGTTATGTAAACAATGAAATGTAATAAAATAAATGATACTGAAAACAGAGTTTCTGTTTTGTTTTCTTTTGTTATAAACAAAAAGTTAATTGCAAATAAATACCATTTGATTATTATTATATACTCATATCATATCATATCATAATCGGATTTTTGATTAACATGCAAAGGGCAACATCCACATCAGTGGGCCCCCTTCCAAATAGCTGGCTTGCTGCACGCATGGCAGATCTCACACAAGATCTCCAGGTACGTCTATCATGAGCGTTGATATCCGAGAGCTTCCACTCTCTGCAATCCCTCCCTGTCAGCTGCTTCCATGTCATCTTGGGCCTCCCAGGCCCACGCTTTCCATCAACCTGTATGTCAAAGGCTGTCTTGACTGCACCACTGGAGCGTTCCACATGTCCATACCATCGTTATCTCCTTCAGAATGCGGTCCAGATCCTCAATGCCAAGTCGCTCATTGGATCTGGTGGTGACAATTTCTTGGGGCCTGACATTGCAGATCTGTCTGATCATTGCCCTGTCATTTCGCTGCAGACGCTGGAGGTTTGGCTTTGTCAATGTCTAAGTCTCACTGGCATGGAGCATAGCGTTCCGCACACAAGAGCTGTACACACGGCCACGTGTTTTAAAAGAGAGGTGGTGTGAAGAAAGAACTGGTAGCAGATCCTTGAACTTCTTCCAGGCGGTTTTCACACGTGTTGTGGTTAAAAGTTCACAGCCACCTGCTGCTGAGAGCATGTCTCCTAGGTAGCAAAAGAAAGCTACCATCTCAAGCTTGTCAGGTCCGACCTGGACCTCCTGTGGTCTGCCATCCAAGGGGCATGCAGTTCCCTGGCACCGTGTACATCTGTAGTCAGGGTCTTTTTTTCAAGCGCTTGAGCCCACTGCATTTCTTGTGCACCCAGTGCTTGCAGCCATTGCAGAAGATGCTGTTGCTGCCCACTCCAGTGCAACAGCCTGAACTCTGTGGGGCATACACATACAAAAAGGGGTAACCACACTTTGGCCGTCTATGAGTTTCACTTAAATGATTCTGTCGGAGACTCTCTGAACCTCAAAAACTTTCTCTATCCACTCTTCTGCGACACACACCATTGTCATTTCCTGACCAGTAGAGCTTGTACCTGGTGTCCTTGCCCTTGATTGTGCGACAGTTGCCGCCACGGTATCTAGTCTCCTGAATGCAGCAGACCCACTTTCCTGTGGGATAGTGTTTCCATTATCTCGCAAACTCTTCTTCTCAGGGTGTTCACATTGAGTGTTCCCACCCTGAATTTTCTCGGGTGCTTGCTTGATTCGCCACAATGGCCCGACCCTGCCTCCCACACCTGACAGGAGGCAAGCCGGAGACGTTACCAACAGAATGTTGCTGTCTGTTGGCACCGCCTAACTGTGTACCTTTTCTTCTGCTTGCCATGTAAGATTTTGGAACAACTGTTTTTTACGGGATCGCCTGTCCTAGCTGACATCCCAACTCAGTTCTTTTACGGCATCTGAGCATGCACGCCGTTCCCGCACTCAGGCAGTGTGCTTTGCCGTTGTCCTTATAAAGAAAGGATCGTCCGCCAAATCACAATAGCTAGAACACCAAGCCATCGGTCTGTAAATGATTGCTGCTTAGCTCTGCCACCCAGGTTGTGGCAGCCTCGTAACCCTGAAGATGGGGAGACAACTGTGATAGAGGACGGCCTCACATTCCCACACTCACATTGAGTGTCACAGATGGATACAGTTTTATGTCATATCCAGGACTGTACTAGTCTATAACAATAATCACAGAAGTGTGAAACGGGGCCAAATTGAAGTAATTTTCAAACTTCCTTGTTATTACCTAGCTTTCTTTGCTTTTTAACGCGAAATAACCAATATCTATATTTTTAATTAGTGACATTTGCTTAGCCATCATATCTCATAATCAAGTCTGGATACTGGAATACTCGCATACTGCAACTCTATAGTGTTAAACAAAAACGGAATCTTGTTATTTATATTACTTATGTTATTTATGTTACTGCAATTTGAATAGTGAATAATAAAATGTGAATTGTGCATTTTTTTTATTTGCCTTAATAGTATTAAGCTATTATGAATCAATCCGCGTCAGAAAGGATCAGCATCCAAAAATGACCCCGTTTTCGACTATTTTCCCTACAAAAAAGTTAATATAGACAAGATTTATTCAGTTGAAATTGATTAGCGCTGAAAAATGCATTTACATACATTACTTTTTACTTAAATCCTAAGTCGAATTTGAGGCCGTTTTTTGGGGCCGTTTTGACCAATTTGCAACTGCAGTTGGGGCCATTTTGACCAATTTGAGGCCGTTTTGACTTGGGGACGTTTTGACTTGGGGCCGTTTTGACCTGATACCGTCTATATTACCATTTGAGGGTTAATTGAAACAATCTTAAGTCCCGTTCAGGACCATTTGTCCAGCCTACACTCAGAAACAATCTACCCACCAGCGCTATCAGTGCTTTGATATTTTTTTTTTCAACCGAAAGGTACTGAGCTTTCTTATTTCTCCACAACGTATGTTCTAGTGACATTCTTCTAAGGATTACCCACAGCATGTATTTGTGAAGAAAAAAGAATACCTGGCGACCCGTGCTGTGAGAATGTTAGACTGGCTCCAGTCTCCAGTGACTAAATATTTATTCTTATAATCCTGTTTGATAACCTACTAAATTAAAACTAAAATAATATCTTGACTATAAAAGGTGGTCTAGTGACCAGTAATGATATTACTTTGGTTTTATTTCAGAGGTTTAACAAACAGGATTATAAGAATAAATATTTAGTCACTGGAGACTGGAGCCAGTCTAGGAGAATGTAGAACATATCCATAACGGACAAAGACACAGGTCAGGCTGCACAAATGTATTGGATGATCACAGCATTCATTCATAGCTCCAGATAAGCGAGGTATCCACACATTTTTCTTATTTCTCCATGAAAACATATGTTGTGGGTACTCATTAGAAGCACCTCGGTGAGGTGCTTCTAATCAGGGCCCACAACATATTTTCTTGGTAATTTGTGTCGAGGTTTTAAGGCCCAGTCAACCAAATGCGGTCATGTCGAGCGCGGTCAGTTTACCCGACCACACTTTTATTGGACTTAGTCCTCTAAGCGGTTAACCAGTACTGTGCACGTTCTGACCACTGCCCGTCTTGACTCAGCGGAAGAGAGAGAATGACCGTAGAAAGTATTTCATGATCAATCTCCACAAAAGAATGTTGCCGACCCAGCGGAGGTCGAACCCGCAACCTCCTGATCACCAGTCGGAGGCGCATCCAACTGAGCCACTGAGGCCGGTGTTTTCTTGGTGAAAAAAGAGCCTTATCGGGAACTATGAGACCTTCCAAGGGGTTTAGGGAAAAGGGCAACATGTCCACTTATTTTCAGGGAACAAGGAAACAAATGCAAATATTTTAAGGGAAAAGGGAACAAACCTAAGAGCCTTATCTGGAACTATGAGACCTTCCAAGGGTTTTTGGGAACAAGGGAACATGTCCATTTATTTTTTAGGGAACAAGGAAACCAATGCAAACATTTTAAGGGAAAAGGGAAAAACCTAATTTTGGGGAACAGGGAACATTTTGAAAATTAAGGGAATAAGGTACCTCCGCCCCCCCCCCCCCCCCACACACACACACACACACACACACACACACACCACCACCTCTGGGAGGGTCTCAACTATGTAATCCTATACAACCTGCAGACATAATTTCTAAGGCTGGCACAATTAATCAGATAATCGATTAATTGATCTATAAATTCCACAAAAATGATCATCATTACAGATTTGCAAATAATCGATCATTTGTTTCTGTGTTTGTTATTTTACCATATTTACCCTTAGTATTCAGACACCTCAACTCCTTACCATACTTTATCTAAGATTTGAACAAGTCCAATTTACTACCCACTGTTGTGTCTAAAATAGCTGGATGAGTGGCAAACAGAGAAGACCCTGATGAGACACCGCATTTGCGGCGTCTCATCTGGGTCTACACTATTTGCTCAGGCCTGTCTGACTAGGTACAAATAAAGTATAACACATGGTAAGAGTCCTGCTCAGATGGGTAAAATTATGACCAAATCTTCAGCAATTACTAATGGATTATCGATCACAATGGCAGGACTGATAATCGATTATCTTTTCAGCCCTGATTAGCCAGCCTTAATATTTTCACAGGCAGTAGCACATACTGGTTCATCATCTGCTGGTTCCAGGACTTGACAAATCCATTGCCCATTTGTCCTGGACAAGCCCTAATTTTTGCTGGGTAAGTGTTGTTTTATTTCACTTGACCAGCAAAAGTTTATATAAGATATAGGTAATATTGTAATGCCGAACCATTTTGAAGATGCTGTGGACTGCCAGGCAAGTGGTCCAAACTTGGAATTGTCAGGCCCTGTGGTTCCCAGTCCATGTAATTTTGGCTTCACATATTCTTTAACTAAATGTACAGTAATTTAGCTCTGGCTCTTAGCCCATTTAATTTTGGCATTACAAGTCATGTCTTCTGTAACTAAATGTACAAAAGTATAGCACTTTATAATGCATTACGGCATACACGTCTTTTGTAACTAAATGTACAATAGTATAGCATTTAATAATGCACTATTGCAAAGAATGCGTTGTCTGTTAAACCTGTGTTAGTCTGGAGACCCCTAAAGGGCAACTGGTAAACAGTGCCGCAGAATGTGGTGTCTGATCAGGGTCTACCCTGTTTGCATTAAATACATGAACTTCTATAAAACAAAGTAATAATACAAACTAACTAGACAGCCTGCTATTGGAAATAGACTGGTCCAGAGTTGTGGTAGTAGAGTCCACTCGACATAAATGGGTAAACTCTTGCAAACAGTAGGACAGAGTTCAGTCTGTCTGAATCTGCTCTGCCAGACACCCTGCTATTGGAAACAGACTGGTCCAGAGTTGTGGTAATAGAGTCCACTCGACATAAATGGGTAAACTCTTGCAATAGTAGGACAGAGTTCAGTCTGTCTGAATCTGCTCTGCCAGACACCCTGCTATTGGAAACAGACCGGTCCAAAGTTGGGGTAGTAGAGTCCACTCGACATGAATGGGTAAACTCTTGTAAACAGTAGGACAGAGCTCAGTCTGTCTAAATCTGCTCTACCAAACACCCTGCTATTGGAAACAGACTGGTCCAGATTGTGGTAATAAGAGTCCACTCGACATAAATGGGTAACTCTTGCAAACAGTAGGACAGAGTTCAGTCTGTCTAAATCTGCTCTACCAAACACCCTGCTATTGGAAACAGACTGGTCCAGAGTTGTGGTAATAGAGTCCACTCGACATAAATGGGTAAACTCTTGCAAACAGTAGGACAGAGTTTGTTTAAATCTGCTCTGCCAGACACACTGCTATTGGAAACAGACCAGTCCAAAGTTGTTTTAGTAGAGTCCACTCGACATAAATGGGTAAACTCTTGAAAACAGTAGGACAGAACTCAGTCTGTCTAAATCTGCTCTACCAGACACCCTGCTATTGGAAACAGACTGATCCAGAGTTGTGGTAATAGAGTCCACTTGACATAAATGGGTAAACTCTTGCAAACAGTAGGACAGAGTTCAGTCTGTTTAAATCTGCTCTGCCAGACACCCTGCTATTGGAACTAGACCATGAAGTGAGCATTTGCTCACTAATACCCCCAGCCATGGCCATCAGTATAGCCAGAACAACAAAGGGAAAAACCTGTAAGGGACCTGGCCCCATGGCCCTTATTTTCTTTCCCACAATACAACTAGTCATACTTGTCATGTGTACAAAATTTCAAGTTTCTAGGTAAAGTAGTTCCTGAGATATCTTTGACACAAATAAATGCCATGGCAATCAGTATAGCTAGATGAACAAAGGGAAATCAGTCTAAGGGACCTGGCCCCATGGCCCTTATTTTCTTTCCCACAATACAACTAGTCATACTTGTCATGTGTACAAAATTTCAAGTTTCTAGGTAAAGTAGTTCCTGAGATATCTTTGACACAAATAAATGCCATGGCCATCAGTATAGCCAGAACAACAAAGGAAAATAAGGGACCTGGTCCCAAGGCCCTTATTTTCTTTCCCACAATACAACTAGTCATACTTGTCATGTGTACAAAATTTCAAGTTTCTAGGTAAAGTAGTTCCTGAGATATCTTTGACACAAAATAAATGTTAACAGACTGACTGACTGACTGACAGACAGACACACAGAAAAGACAAAAACTATATACCCCCATTGCCTACTTCGTATGCCGGGGGGGGGGTATAAAACAGACTGGTCCAGAGTTGTGGTAGTAGAGTCCACTCAACATAAATGGGTAAACTCTTGCAAACAGTAGGACAGAGTTCTGTCTGTCTAAATCTGCTCTACTATTGCTATTGGAAACAGACTGGTCCAGAGTTGTGGTAGTAGAGTCCACTGGACATAAATGGGTAAACTCTTGCACACAGTAGGACAAAGTTCTGTCTGTCTAAATCTGCTCTACCAGACACCCTGCTATTGGAAATAGACCGGTCCAAAGTTGTGGTAGAAGACTCCCCTCGACATAAATGGGTAAACTCTTGCAAACAGTATGGACAGAGTTCAGTCTGTTTAAATCTGCCCTACTTCAACCTTTGCTGCAGTCATTATTCTAGTAGCCTAAACCCTTATCATGCTGAATAAATTAAGCCACACTCACTTCTAATTTTCAGCCAATCAAATTACTTGATTCAGGTTGTTGATACAAATTCACATACTTAATAACAACAGTGCAGATCCAGATCAGTCTGATTTTCAGCCAATCAGATTACTTGATTCAGGTTGTTGATACAAATTCACATAATAACAAACAGTGCAGATCCAGATCAGTTGGCTTCTTCAGAAGTCAACTGATCTGGATCTACACTGTTTGCAAAGGCAGAGTATATCAAGGTTCAGCAGGACTTCAGACGGCATTTTGAAATATAATATTTTTTTTATTATTATTTTTCTGAGAAAACAAGGCTTGAAATTTCGTATGAATTGATGATTCACATGAATGATTGTTTCAATCAGGTTTTATGTTGCTTTCAACAATATTATTTATATTTATTATATTTGGTATATGCATGTGAACGTCCCAAATGCCATCTGCTTATGGCCTGAAAGAACCTTTATCTTAAAATTTTTTTTTCTTCTGTTCAATAATCTTTCAGTCATATCACGACAGGGTCTGGATGTGACAGGGAGCTCAATGCCATTCTCACTTTTAGAGTGCTGTCTCACTGAAATATCATGCCCCAGATGCATGACATGATATTTCACCCAGTCACATTATACTGACACCGGGCTGACCTGTTCTGATTCCTAGCTCTACTTTCTTAATGCTGAATGCCATGACAAAGAGCAGCTAGTACCATTTTTAAAGTCTTTGGTATGACTCATCCAGGGATTGAACCTGCAACCTCCCGATCACAAAGTGGGTACCCTACCGAGCCACTGTGCCGGTCACAATTCACATGAAATATGGTCACAATTCACATGAAATATTAAGCCTTATTTTCTCTGAAAAGTAATGAACCATTGGCATACTTTCTGGGGGGCAGCGACTCAAATACTTCTATCACTTTTAGTTGGTAAAATATAAAAATGAACCATGTTTCAATGTTCAGTTATGAAAATACAAAAATAACCCGATCTTGATTGCTCGGCAACGGAATAAATACACAACAGCTTATGTGAAGAGAAGAGACAAGGATCAGTCTGCACTTCGATGCAATCTTATTAAGGTTTTCACTCATCGCATGAGACCAGGTGATACCTGAGGTAATAGTTTTAAATTTTGCCACATATGGTCGGACCTCACTAGCTCAAACACCGATGACTCATTTACCATAGCAAATTCAAATTCATTTTTTATTCCCTACAAAATTCTTCCGACAGCTCAAGAAAACAAATATTATGGAACATTTTCTTATTTTGTCATAAAATTGTATGTTGTGTGTACTCATTAGAATCATCTCATTGAGATGATTCTAATGAGTACACTCAACATACCATTATTTGATAGAAGATCCCTAAATTATCGCCATTTGCTTCTTGACCTGGTGCCATAATTAACTCTCAGTGGCTCGAACTACCCATATCTCGAACAAATATCCATGGTCCAAAAGACGTTCAAGCCATTGAAGTTTGACTATATTTGTTAATAATTTCATTGGAATTACCTCGCCAAGGTGATTTCAGTGAGTACCCAATGGCATAGCTCCAGATAAGAAGAGTATACGCATAATATTTTTCTTTTTTCTCCATGAAAAGGTATGTTGTGGGTACTCATTAAAAGCACCAAAATATGAAGAGTTTATCAGTGAAAAAAAACTGCCCTGTCTGGAGTTATGCCACAGGAAATGTTTGTGGCAACAACAGCATATCTCAAGAATAAAGAATATACATGTACCCTTCCTCTAGAGCTATGTAATAAATCCATTTTTACTAATACCAAGGTTTCCCAGGAAACAGAAGCTTTCCTTTTTTTTGTTTTTGCTTAAAAAGGGAGGCAAGTTTAGGGAAGAGGTTGATTTAGTACTAGACAAAGTGCGTAGGATGGGTGGTAAGGTAGGATTGTGTGGGCTCAATTACTTTATAAGCAACAACATGAGAAAATGTACCTTATGAGAAATGAGCCAGTGCATGACAAAACCTACAATAAGACCTGTGTGACCAGCAAAGACTCAGATCAGCCTGTACTTCCACCCAGTATGGCAAGGGGTCTAGTTTACGCCCCCCCCCCCCCTCTTTGGCTAGCTTGGGGGCTATAGAAGGCACATGCAATCAGCAAAGACTCTGATTAGACTGCGCGGATGCAAAGGTCCTTTGCATCCGCGCAGTCTAATCAGAGTCTTTGCTGATTGCTTAGGATGATCTGAGTCTTCATTGGTCCTACAAGTCTTATTATAGGCTTTATTGTACTCTGGCTCCATTGCAATTTTACATCTCTAGCTTGAGACAGGGCACACAATTCCTTTCAAGATTGCATGTGGCCCCAGGGAAGACTCAGATCAGCCTGTGCATCCACACAGGCCAATGTCATTGCTATCCGCATAGACACTTTGGATCCTTGACTACCCACAGAAAGCCCTGCAAAGTCTGATCAGATTGTGTTGATGCACAGGCTGAGCTGGGTCTTCTGTGTTTTTTTTTTTTGTCTAGAGCTACCAGCCTAATAACTACCTAAAACCGCTCCCAAAATAGTTCTCTGCTGACGCAGATAACACTAAATTCTGCAGTCAAACATATTAGCTTTATACACTCTGGAGCTTATAAATAGTGAATAAATAAAAACCAAAGAAAACTTCTAACTTTTGAATAAGATTTTAATCTTATCGAGTACAATATCGGCAGATGAATATGAATACTCCAGTAAAATACGACAAATCTACAGCGTTGGATAACAGCTGATCTCAGTATTCACGCCTCTTGTTTTTTTTTTGTTTTTGTTTGTTTTTTTTTTTTAAGATTTGCTCTCATGATTTACATGTAGGAGTATTTGATATTCTTTTCTGTACATAGGCTATAAAAATGAACCATGTTTCAATGTTCAGTAATGTTTAATACTATTCTCAATGCATAATGTGGTTACAAAGCGATTGTGACTGAGGTAACAAGAGCTCCGCCAAGCGCCCGTGGCAAGTAATAAGATGTAGCACATAAACTGGCTCCTGTATAATTCAGTGCTCCAGATATAAACTGTAAGTGGAATTACAAAAAAAAAAATTTTTTTTTTTTAAATTTCATTGCGGCATAGCTCTGCTGATATTTAGTGAACTGTAACCTAAGAGTCCAAGCTGGCCCAGAAATTAAGGGAGAAGTGACTTCTCCTTCCTCAGAAAATAGGGAGAAGTCTGTTGCATCTAGGGAGAAGTGCTTTCTGAGGGAGGACACACTACAGAAGCATGGCTATATTATAAGTTCATACGAGCCTTTGGCTGATTTGATTTTCCTATACTTCAATATCGGACCAAACAAATAACAAAACAAAAATAAACAACCCAAAAAAAAAAAAAAAAAAAATGCTGCAAGAAATTTTTTGTAAACAATACTGATTTTATTTTTGTTCTTCAAGGGAGCCAACTCAGAAGAGTATTAAAAAAAAAAAAAAAAAAAAATCCAAAAAGAATTATGTTTACAAGGTTTGATTTATACAGATTTAATAATGGCAATATTTCCTTGCAAATCTAATAAAAGAAGATGTTAAAAAAAAAAAAAAAAAAAAAAAAATCAACATCTTGCCCATATGACCATAACTTCAGCTATTTGCAAAAAATATGCCTATTATAAAATAAAATTTGCACACTATTACCTCTAAACAATATACTGCGATAAGTTTACAAAAACTTTCAAAGGGGAATAACTCTGCAAATATTTGGTGCACTGTAACCTCGAAATAATATGTGCTGCTCCACATCATCGTATAACTATTTATGAAGTTTCAGCTTGATCGGATGTAAACTGTAGGAGGATTTAGCCTGAAACAAAAAACTAATAGAAATTTTCAATGGGGTTTAATACTACAAATCAAGTTTCAGCTTGATCGGATGTAAACTGTAGGAGGAGTTAGCCAGAAACAAAAAGTTTACTGAAATTTTCAAAGGAGCATAACTCTGCTAATATTTGGTGGACTGTAACCTTGAAATAATATGCACTGCTCCACATTATGGTCTAACTATACATGAAGTTTCAGCTTGATTGGATGCAAACTGTAGGAGGATTTAGCCAGAAATGAAAAATTAACAGAAATTTTCAAAGGGGTATAACTCTGCTAATATTTGGTGGACTGTAACCTTGAAATAATACGCACTGCTCCACATCATGGTCTAACTACAAATCAAGTTTCAGCTTCGGCGGATGTAAACTGTAGGAGGAGTTAGCCGGAAACGCAAAGTCTACTGAAATTTTCAAAGGGGCATAACTCTGCTAATATTTGGTGGACTGTAACCTAGAAACAATATGCGCTGCTCCACATCATGGTCTAACTATACATGAAGTTTCAGCTTGATCAGATGTAAAATGTAGGAGGAGTTAACCTGAAATGAAAAGTTTACAGAAATTTTCTAAGGGCCATAACTCTGCAAACATTTGGTGGACTGTAACCCTGAAATAATATGCGCTGCGCCACATTATGGTCTAACTATATACCAAGTTTCAGCTTGATGGGATGTAAACTGTAGGAGGAGTTAGCCGGAAACGAAAAAGTTTACGGACAAACCGACGGACGCCATATTCCATAACATAATGCGTCCCGTTTTCCAAACAGGCGTATAAAAAGATACAACAAAGATTTTACTGCCACTTTGCAAAGGGAAACAACTTCTGCAGACATGAAACTACCTCACTAGTATTTGAAAACTTTCAATATTGGGGCTACTCTTAAATGAAAAAATTTGCTCCCGCAGGGAGCAAATTCCTTCTTTTAAGAGTAGCCCCAAATGAAGTAAAGTGGGGGTGGGCAAATATTTCTGTGTCCAAGTTATTTTCCTTGGAGATGTATCGATTCCACTTGAACGAGCAGCCATGCTGTTGATAAACAAACATCTTCCTACATCTTTGTGGAGAAACAAGAACAATATCAATACTTTTGGAGTGAAACTAGAGCTGGTGTTTGTAAAACACTATGCCCCCAACTGCCTGACTCTAACACTGTTTGACTCCAACACTGCTTAGCCATGACGGTAACAACAGTACAAATATATGATTTCAATGTTATTTTATCAAAGGGAAATAACTCTCAAATAGGAGATGATTGGGATAAGAAAAAAATACGGATCACATATTTTTTCATGAGGAATCAAAACATGAAATTTCAAAACATTAGCATACATGGTTCTAAACTTATGCTATACACAATAAAGCAAGGACATTAAATGGCCCGAAATTGCGAAGGGCCATAACTCCAACATTTCATTTAATTGGTTCAAAATTTATTCAGGTGATCTCCTGCTCAATCCCAATCAGTATACCAAATATCATGGCTCTAGCTTAAATACTTTTTGAGATATCTTGCTGAAAAAGTCAAAATGCCTAGAACTACAAAGGGCCATAACTACATCAATTTTTCATGGAATTCCCTAAAAAACAAACCAGGTAATCTCCACATCATCCCCAATCAGCATATAATATTTCAAGACCCTAGCTTAAGTGCTTTTCGAGAAATCTTGCTGACAAGGTCAAAATGAGCAGAACTGCAAAGGGCCGTAACTTTATCAATATTTTCATGGAATTCTCTCAAAATATAATCGGGTAATGTACACATCATTCCCACTCACTGTATCGAATTTCAAGAACCCAGCTTAAATACTTTTCAAGATATCTTGCTCACAAGATTTAATTCTGATTTTTTTCAAAGGGGCATAACTTTAAATAAACATGCTCGACAAGAAACAAAATACGGGTCGGCTATTTTTTCATTGGGAACCCAAATATAAAATTTCAAAACCCTAGCGTGCAGGATGCTTAAGATATGGCATGCACAAAAAAAGCTTGATGAACGGACAAACAGTCGGATGGACAAATGAAGGCAAAATAATATGCCCCATCAATTTCATTCGAAACTGGGGGCATAATCAGGTCATCTACTCATCGCTACCAATCTATTCATCAAGTTTCAAGGCTCCAGCTTCAATAGTTTTTGAGATATTTTGTTCACAAGGGAAACATGCCCAAATTTACAAAGGGCCATTACTTATGAAATATTTTTCAGAATTTACAAAAAAATTTATCAGGTCATCTACTCATCATTACCAATCAATTCACCAAGTTTCAAGTCTCTAGCTCTAATAGTTTTTGAGATATTTTGCTGACAAGATAAAAATGCCCAAAATAACAAAGGGGCATAACTCAAGAAGTATATTTCAAAATTTCTTCAAAAGTTAATCAGGTTGTCTACTCATCACTACCAGTCTATTCATCAAGTGTCAAGGCTCTAGTTCCAACAGTTTTTGAGATATTTTGCTGCCAAGGTAAAATTGCCCAAAATTACAAAGGGCCATAACTCATTAAGTATTTTTCAGAATTTCTTCAAAAATTAATCAGGTCATCTACTCATCACTACAAATCCATTTACTAAGTTTCAAGGCTCTAGCTCTAACAGTTTTTGAGATATTTTGCTGACAAGATAAAAATGCCTAAAATTACAAAGGGGCATAACTCAAGAAGTATATTTCAAAATTTCTTCAAAAGTTTATCAGCTTGTCTACTCATCACTACCAGCCTATTCATCAAGTTTCAAGGCTCTAGCTTCAACAGTTTTTGAGATATTTTGCTGACAAGTTAAAAATGCCCTAAATTACAAAGGGCCATAACTCATGAAGTGTTTTTCAGAATTTCTTCAAAAGTTAATCAGGTCATCTACACATCACTACAAATCCATTTACTAAGTTTCAAGGCTCAAGCTCTAACAGTTTTTGAGATATTTTGCTGACAAGGTAAAAATGCCCAAAATTACAAAGGGCCATAACTCAAAAGGCATTTTTCAAAATTTCTTCAAAAGTTAATCAGGTTGTCTACTCATCACTACCAGTCTATTCATTAAGTTTCAAGGCTCTAGCTCCAACGGTTTTTGAGATATTTTGCTGACAAGATAAAAATGCCCAAAATTACAAAGGGCCATAACTCATGAAGTGTTTTTCAGAATTTCTTCAAAAATTAATCAGGTCATCTACTCATCACTACAAATCCATTTACTAAGTTTCAAGGCTCTAGCTCTAACAGTTTTTGAGATATTTTGCTGACAAGGTAAAATTGCCCAAAATTACAAAGGGCCATAACTCAAGAAGTATTTTTCAAAATTTCTTCAAAAGTTAATCAGGTTGTCTACTCATCACTACCAGTCTATTCATCAAGTTTCAAGGCTCTAGCTTTAATAGTTTTTTGAGATATTTTGCTGACAAGATTGCATCCATATTTTTTCAAAGGGCCATAACTCAGAGAAGGGGCATAATCCTGTCAAGAAAAAAAATACGTGTCAGCTATTTTTTCATGAGGAATCAATATATGAAATTTCAAAACAGTAGCATTCACGGTTTTAAAGTTATGCTATGCATCAAAAACCGTGATGAACGGACGGACGGACGAACAACCTAGAAGCAATATGCCCCTCCAACTTCTTTGAAGTTGGGGGCATAAAAAAGCATCTTATCAAGATGTATGATCCACGTCGTAGACCCATTTCTCATGGCACCATTCAATAGTCCTTCAGCATGACTGTGCAGATGCAGCATCCTGCCCAGATCAATGTTGTTTGCAGGTGGGAAATGTTAGTTTTTTTTTCCAAAAGCAAGCCCTGAAACAAGCCTCTGGTTTTGACATTGTTTCAAATCAGTTCTTCACTGAAATCTGCCTTATTTACCCTTAATATTTGGACACCTTGATCCCTTGCCATACAGTCGAACTTCATTGGCTCGAACATCTTTGGGACCATAGAATAGTTTGAGCCATTGAGAGTTAATCATAGCATCAGGTCAGGAAGCAAATGAGGATAATTTACGGAAGTGTTTTTGATCTTCTATACAAAAATATGTTGAGTGCACTCATTAGAATTGCCTTGATGAGGCAATTCTAATGAGTACACACAACATACAATTTCATGATAAAATAAAAATTTCACAAAAAATCCCTAAATAATTGTTTTCTTGAGCTATTGAAAGAATTTCAGTTACCCAAAAAAAAAAAAAAAGAAAGATCAAATCAGCATTGTAAATGAGCTATTGGTGTTCCGAGCTATTGAGGTTCAACTATATAGCTATAAAATTTCAGTAAATTTCACTCCCTATTGGTGTACATAACACTACTAGCTGAGTGATAAACAGTGTAGATGTGGCATCTAACCTGGGTCTACACTGTTTGTTCAGGCTTGTCTGTCCCAATACTTAGGATCAATATGGTTTACTTTTTCCAACAGCAGCCCTAAAGGATGTCTAGTTTAGATATTGTTTCTATGTTCTATGCATATACATCAATGCTCTTCTCTGAAATCTTGCATATGTTAAACTGGTTCTTTGCAGCACAGCACCAAATTCCTGAATTTAGGTCAAAAGCGACCTCTAATGGCCCAATGCCCAAATATGTTATCCTAGAAACAACAAAAAATATCTTCAACTAAACCAATCTATGAATACCAATCTTATTAGTTTTTCATTTCATTTAATTTATTTAACAGTTCATCAGCATCATCACTAGTTTTCACACGTATTAACATAGGAACTGGCTTTTGTGCATCTGCTTTGAGGTCCACCGGAGGATTGGGTACACACACCATACTGACGTTGTTCTTTCCTTGTTTGGCCAATGGCACTGATGATGTTAACATTATGTTCAACAAGATATTACCTGAAATGAAAAAAAAAACATTTTAATTAAATTAACCCTTGGCCTGCTGGACCCTGATATACCCTGCCTTTGCAAACAGTGTAGATCCAGATCAGTTGGCTTCTGAAGAAGCCAATTGATCTGGATCTTCACTGTTTGCCATTAAGTATATGAATTTATAGCAACAATGAAGATCAAGATATCTGATTGGCTGAAAATTAAAAATGGGCATGGCATCTTAATTTATTCTTTAGGACAAGGGTTAAGGTAGAGCTCATAAAATTTCAAACACTTTATTCAATACTCTTTCCACCTAAAATTTTTGCTTTTTATGCAGTTGATCCTTACAATACTAAGTAGAAAAGCAAACAGTGTTGACCCTTCAGGAGCAGTCTGATCTGGGTCTGCACTGTTTGCATATGCCTTTTTTTTTTTTCAATACTTTGGTGTACCAAATTTATGGACATTTATTCTAATTGGATACAACACAAAGGAAGAGCACTCTATGTTGACAGTTTCAGCTTCCCTTTTCAAAATCAAAGTACTGACAGCGCTAGAGGGTTAACCCTTCTCTTGCTGAACACAACATGCCCTGTCTTAGCAAACAGTGTAGATCCAGATCAGTTGGCTTCTGAAGAAGCCAACTGAACTGGATCTGCACTGTTTGTCATTAAATCTGTGAATTTCTATCAAAATCCCAGATCAAGTAATCTGATTGGCTGGAAATTAGAAGTGGGCATGGCATCTTAATTTATTCAGCATGACAAGGGTTAATTGTCTCTGAGTATAGGCTGGGAAAATGGTCCTGAACAGGGACTTACGATGGTTTCATTTAACATTTAACTTCCTGTAATTTAAGCAAAAAGTGCAAACCTGATCAGATACCATTCTGCAGTGCCTGATCTCAGCTTGCATTGTTTGCCAGTGTCCCAGCACTAAGCCCAGTCCAGGTTTTACAGATAACCCTCTTTACACAGCACTCTCAATGTCACAGGACAAAAATAATGCAGCTATAAATAACAATTACCTGGATTTCATACAAACACTATTTGTATGGAGTAACTTTATTGGTCAGTAATGGATTAAAAACTTTACTGGTCAGCAATAGTAATGTGGACAGCAGCAATAAAACCGTAATTCTTTAGTTATTTTCGACCCAAAAAATTCAGTTTGGGAATAGAGTTTAGGTTGGAGACAACAGATTGTCGGTGTCATATCATGCACAATTGGTTGGTTTCATTTCAATGGTCAATGATAATCATGTGGACAACAACCTTAAGGAAATTTTGGTGTATGTATACTTTGGTTCGATTGTAAACAATTGACCCAATTAAGAAACCAGAAATGTGTCAATACAACACAGATGCCCCCGCCCAGGGCCATCCTCACTCACACGCAGGCAGTTAGCAAAAAATAAAGTTGAAAAAAAAAAAAAAGGCCATAACTCTCATAATAATTGGCAGATTTTACCCTAAATTGAACTAGACCCATATTTTATGATTATATATGTGTATAAAATACGAATCCAATACACCAATCTTTTTTAAAAAACTATCAAAAGGAAAACATCTTTTGAAGGTGAAAAAGGGCCATAACTCCCATAATAATGGGTGGATTTTACCCTAAATCAAACTTGACCTCTATTTTATGATTATATACCTGTGTATTAAATATGAATCCAATACACTAATGTTTTCAAAAGATATCAAATGGAAACTATTTTTCAACGTTGAAAAAGGGCCTAACTCCAAAAATAATTGATGGATTTTACCCTAAATCAACCTATATTTCATGATTATATGCTCATGTATAAAATATGAGTCCAGTTCACTAATCTTTTCAAAAGTTATGGAACTGAAACCATTTTTCAAAGTTGAAAAAGGGCCATAACTCCCAAAATAATTGGTGGATTTTATCCTAAATCGAACTCGACCTTCATTTTATGATTAATTACCAGTGTATAAAATTTGAATCTAATATACTGAACTTTTTAAAAGATATCAAACGGAAACCATTTTTCAACTATTTTTCAACGTTGAAAAAGGGTCGTAACTTCAAAAATAATCAGTGGATTTTACCCTAAATCTAACTTGACCTATATTTTATAAACATATGCTCATGTATAAAATATGAATCCAATACATTAATTTTTTCAAAAGTTATGGAACGGAAACCATTTTTCAAAGTTGAAAAAGGGCCATAACTCCAAAAATAATTGGTGGATTTTACCCTAAATCAAACTTGACCTTCATTATATGATTATATACCTGTGTATAAAGTTTGAATCCAATACACTAATCTTTTCAAAAGGTATCGAACAGAAACCATTTTTCAAAGTTGAAAATTTTTCAAAGTTGAAAAAGGGCCATAACTCCCAAAATAATTGGTGGATTTTACCCTAAATCGAACTTGACCTACATTTTATGATTATATACATGTGTATAAAATTTCAATCCAATACACCAATTTTTTCAAAAGATATCGCACTGAAACCATTTGTGTTACGCACGGGACGGGATGGACGGACGGGATGGATGGACGGGATGGGACAGACGGATGTACGGACAGCGGTGATACTATATACCCCTTCCCCCGCCCTCCATTGAAAATGGTGGGGGCATAACAAAACTGTGGCTTGAAAATTGAAGAATGAGTGTTACCTAGGTTTGTATCAGCTCTCACTAACAACTGTGTTTTTTCATCTATCTTTTTTAAGTGTAAATGGCCAACACCTCTCTCTGTCCATGCGCCATCTTTCTGGTAAAACAGCTTGCATCTAAAATGGATAAGAATATATATACATGTTTTCCGATTCCATATCACCCTTCTCCATGTTTTACCCACATGAACTACTTTAAAAACCAGATCCGCTGCCGGTACCAATTTCAAATAACAAGACCTGTTGCCAGACAGGATAGCTGGCCTGATATTGCACATTTTGTTTCTGTGACCTTGATTTTGACATGACCTGGGGTGGGGTTGGGGGGTGGAGGGATTGCAATGAGCAAAATATTCATCAAACCAAAGAAGAATCAATTCGGTGATATGGTTAGGAAATAATAAGGTCTTAAAAACGTATATTTTTAAAATTCTATGTGTGTGACCTTGACCCCAAGGTCACTGTCATGAGTGCTGATGGTGCTGATAAAAACTTTGGACCAATATATATCATGATACCAAATATAAATTAAATCCATCATTTGGTTTAAAAGTAAAGAGGTCCTAAAAACTTTGAGATAAAATTTTAACAGGAAAATTTTTGCATGATTGTGACTTTGACCTTAACATGAACTAGGGTGGTGAGGATGGAACTGGGCAGAATTTTGGACCAATATGTATCATCATACCAAAGATGAATCAAATCGGTGATAAGGTAAGAAAATAATGAGGTCTTAAAAACTTTAACAAAAACTTTAACATTTAAATTCCAAGTCTGTGACCTCGACCTCAAGGTCACGGTCATGAGTGCAGATTGTGCTGATAAAAACTTTTGACCAGTATCTATCATGATACCAAATATGATACCAAATAGGAGCTAAATCCATTGTGTAGTTTAGAAGTAATGAGATCCTAAAAACTTCGACGTAAAATTTTAACATGAAAATTCGAAGTCTGTGACCTTGACATGACCTCAGGTGGTGGGGATGGTACTGCGCACAATTTTGGACAAGTATGTATCATCAAACCAAAGATGAATCAAATCCTAAAAACTTCGACATAGAATTTTAACATGAAAATTCTAAGTCTGTGACCTTGACCTTGACAAGACCTAGGGTGGTGGGGACGGTACTGCGTAAAATTTTGGACCAATATGTATGACCATACCCAAGATGAATGAAATTGGTGATAAGGTTAGAAAATAATGAGGTCTTAAAAACTTTGATGAAAACTTTAACATTTAAATTTTAAGTCTGTGACCTCGATCTCAAGGTCATGGTCATGAGTGCTGATGGTGCTGATAAAAACTTTAGACCAGTGTCTATGATAATACCAAATAGGAACAAAATCCATCATTTAGTGTAGAAGTAAATGAGATCCTTAAAAAACTCTGACACAAAATCTTAACATGAAAATTCTAAGTCTGTGACCTTGACCTTGACACGACCTAGAGTGGTGGGGATGGTACTGTGCAAAATTTTGGACCAATATGTATCATCATACCAAAGATGAAGCAAATCGGTGATATGGTTAGGAAATAATGAGGTCTTAAAAACTTTAACGAAAACTTAAACATTTGTGGACGCCGATGCCAATGCTGGGGGTAGTGCAACAGCTCTCCGTGAACGTTGTTCAGGCGTACCAAAAATGTTAAACTATAATACCCGGCCATTACATGTCGCGGACAGATAACTCTGTCAAACATTGACGAAATTTGCCCATTAGCAATCCTCAACCAGATCTCCTTAATATCAATGCATGTACCAAGTTTGGTTAAAATCCCTTAAAATTTACTCAAGTTATCATCCACAAACAAAAATTTGGGCATGTCTCGGACAGATAACTCCGTCAAAATTTGAAGAAATTTGCTCATTAGCAATCCCAAACCAGATCTCTACAATATCAATGCACATACCAAGTTTGGTGAAAATCCATTGATGTTTACTCAAGTTATCATCCGGAAACGAAATATGGACTGACGGATGTACGACTGATGAACTGACAGACACATGGATGTCCAACGTGAAACCATAATACCCTGCCACTATAGTGTGGTGGGGTATAAAAAGAAATAGTACCATGTTTTGACTGTTCAAATTATTCATTATTGTTATTGTTGAAAATAGCTGAATTTGTCATTAATTGAACACTAGCTGTTGTTTATTTTTTGTAGGTACATAATAAAAGCATCATTAGAGAGGCATCTCACCCTCCACAAAAACATATATTGTGGGTACTCATTAGAAGCACCTCAGTGAGGTGCTTCTAATGAGTACCCACAATATATGTTTGCTTGGAGAAATATGAAAAATATTTACTTGGTACACATCTTATTTAGAGCTTTATCAAGCCAAGCTAAAACTGTTTAGGCCTAAAATAAAAAAGTTTGAGTTTCAGGTTACCCGACCGTGCCTAATTTTTCGCCACCGACCCTTAAGTTTTTTAAGGATTTTGTGGGGATTTCCCCATTCAGCCTTACTGTTTTCCTATTCACCCGTTTTAAAAACTTTTAACAAAATAAAAATATTTTCCAACCTCTCGTCCCTATTTTAAAATTCCATGTAACCTGAAACACACTTATTTTTTTATTTGGCCTTATTCAATGGTCCAACTGTCACATACTTTTTGGAATATAACGATCCTTCTTCTTCCACTTCCTTCACCTCAGGCTTTGGTGGAACATATTCTTCTTCATCACCACCTGGTAAACAAGAAAAAAATGCTTGCACTGTCAAAATCAGGAAGCCCCGGGACTTCCTAGCTCCAATATCTGGAAGTCCTGGTGATCAAATTTTTTCACTCACTTTCAGAAGTTCAACCACAATATTCTTAAACTCTCATTTATGGAGTAAAACCGCCATTCTAAAGCTAAATAACACATAAATACATTCTATATTTTTGTTAGAAATGACTAAATATCTTTAAAAGTTGGGAGTCCCAGACTTCCTGGCATTGATTTTTGGAAGTCCCAGGGCACTTTTTGGGGGTCTCTGACTCCAAGACTTCCCTTAATGCAAGCACTGAAAATTGTCTGCGAAAAACAGAAGGGGAAAACACCCAATAGTTTGACTGACTGATTGACTGAGATTTTACTGCCCAGTCAAATCATTAAGGTCATGTCGAGCAGGTCAGTTTAGCTAACCACCCTTTTCCTGGGCAGGATTAGTCCTGTAAGCGGTTAACCAGTATTTGTGCACATTCTTTCACCAGAAACTGACAACTGCCTTCTTGAATCAGTGGAAGGGAAAGACTGACTGTAGAAAATATTTCATGATCAATATCCACAAAAGAATGTTGCCGACCCGGCGGGGATGGAACCCACAACCTCCTGATCACCGGTTACCTTAAGTTTTCAGATACTTAACACCTTACCTATGATTGCCCACCATATATTTTACTCTAAATACTTGCTCACTTTACTACACATACCTGTTTATGCTTTTAAGCACTGCTGGATGAGTGGCAAACAATCTAAATCCAGACTGGATGCCCCATTCTGCAGCATCTGATCTGACTGATTGAGTTGGGGTTTAATGACACGTCAACCCTTGTGGGTCATTTTGTGTCGTCTCCCAGAGAAAGGGAGAAAAGAGACAGAAGAGATAGTAGAAGAGATGAAAGGGAGGGACAAGGAAGAAAGAGGAACAGGAGTGAAAGTGAAGAAACAGAAGAAATAAAAACATTCCCCCTCTACCCTTACCTGCTACAAGGATAGCAGGCCTTGCCCAACTGTAAGCCAGTATCAGTTGGACGCCCCGGTGACATGAGATACACGACACCTTCGCACCACCCGACCACCCCCAGCATCTGATCTGACTTTACACTGTAATACTAATGGTGTATTAGGAGGTAGTCAAATGCATAGAAAAAGGCAGGACAGAAAATTGCCAGAAAGACTCGACTGATTGTGTGGGGTTTAATGACACATCAACACTTGTGGGTCATTTTGTGTTGTATCCCAGAGAAAAGGAGAAGAGAGATAGAAGAATTAGTAGAGGAGATGAAAGAGAGGGACAGGAGAGAAAGGAAAATTAGTGACAGTGAAGAAACAGAAGAAATAATAAAAACATTCCACCTCTACCCTTACCTGCTGCAAGGACAGCAGGCCTTGCCCAACTGCAAGCCAATATCAGTTGGACACCTCGGTGATGTAAGATACACAACATCTTTGCCTCACCCAATGACATGATAAGTGGTGAATAAAGAAATTTGATAAAAATAGCCTGAAATAAGCATACCTCCAGATAAGGCATTTTTTTTTAACTGAAAAGCATGATATTTTTCTTATTTTTCCATGAAAACATATATTGTGGGTATTCATTAGAAGTGCCTCTCTGAGGCACTTCTAACGAGTACCCACATCATATGTTTTCATAGAGAAATAAGAAAACATATCAAGTGAATATCTCTTTCTCTGGAGCTATGAATAAATACATGGAAGAGGGCTAAAATAAGAATGAATATACTTTATACTAGTCACCTATTAATGGTAGTGGATGATCAGTTGGTTGTATAGAACCAATAACAAACTATGAAATTTTGGCTGATTCCAAGGAGTAGTTTAATTGATTATGGTTTTACTGCACAGTTAATCCATTAGGGTCATGTCGAGCTGGTCAGTTTACCTAACAGCACTTTTACTGGGCAGGCTTAGACCCCTAAGCGGTTAACCAGTACTTGTGCACATTCTTTTGCAAGAAACTGACAACTGCCCTTCTTGTATCAGCAGAAGGGAATGACCATAGAAACTATTTCATGATCAATATCCATGAAAGAATGTTGCCGACCCGGTGGGGGTCGAACCCACAACATCCTGATCATCTGCCTGAGCCACCGAGGCTGACCCCAAAAGCAGTAAATATAATACTGTACCTGCTCCTTCAGAGACTGTATCAAGGGTTCTTGCTGGTTCTGATCTGCCAACAGCAAAACTGAAGCCTGAAGTGGTAGGTGCGGTAGACGGTGGCAGATTGAAGCTGAATCCTGTTGAAGGAGCAATTGTGGGCTCGCGTATACTCTTGGCTGCTGAAAGCTGACCCATACCAAATGTGAGGCCGGATTTAGGTGGTGAGGGTTTCAACTCCGATTCTTTTAGTTTTGCTGTAAAATAAGACATGATGATGATAAGTTCAGGTTTAACGACATGTCAACCCATGAGAGTCATTTGCATCAAAATGGTATATTAACGCATTTAAACCTTGATGTAAGTATCCCTATCAAGTTTCAAGAAAATCTGCCCAATGGTATTGAAGAAGATGCAATTACAGCCAAAAAATCAACAAACAATGGGATGAACAGATGAACACATGAATAGCTCTGCTAATATATAAAGAGTTAATAAAAGCACCGCAAGCATAATACCCCGCCATAGCAATTATTTGTTTATGTATTTAAGTTATCTTTGCGAAAATGTCTGGAAAGAAAATGTCGGAGGGACAGTTAACAATCCTTAACCAGATCTTGATAATATCAATGGACAGATAACAATCCTAAAGCAGATCTTGATAATATCAATGCATATAGCAAGTTTGGTTAAAAGGCCTTGTTATTTACTCAAGTTATCATCCAGAAATGAAAATATGGACGTGTCTCGGGCAGATAACTCCATAAAAATTTGACAAAATTTGCCCATTAGCAATTCCAAACCTGATCTCCTTACTGTCAATACATATAGCAAGTTTGGTTAAAATCCCTTGTTATTTACTAAAGTTATCCGGAAACGAAAATATGGGCGTGTCTCAGGCAGGTAACTCCATAAAAATTTGATGAAATTTGCCCATTAGCAATCCCAACCCAGATCTCCACAATGTCAATGCATATACCAAGTTTGGTGAAAATCCCTTGTTATTTACTCAAGTAAAAGTCCGGAAACGAAAATATGGGCCTGTCTCGGGCAGATAACTCCGTCAAAAATTGATGAAATTTGCCTATTAGCAATCCCAAACCAGATGTCCACAATATCAATGCACATACCGTTTGGTGAAAATACATTGATGTTTACTCAAGATATCATCCAGCAACAAAAATATGGGCGTGTTTCGGGCAGATAACTCCATCAAAAATTGACGAAATTTGGCCATTAGCAATCCCAAATCAGATTTCCACAATATCAATGCACATACCAAGTTTGGTGAAAATCCATTGATGTTTACTCAAGTTATCATCCGGAAACGAAAACGGGACAGACAAATGGACTCACGGACGACCAACGTGAAACCATCATACCCCGCCACTATTGTGTGGCGGGGCAATAGTGGCGGGGTATAAAAATCAATAGATCAATGGTAAACAATAATGGACCAGAACCATTTTTGTTCATAAAATAATCAGACCTCATGGGCCAAATCATTGGCAATTTTTAGAAAATCCACCTGGTGGTTTTGAATGCATGGTTCCAGATAAGAGGATTTTTTTTGTTTTTTTTATTTCCCCTCCATGAAAACACATGTTGTAGATACTCATGAGATGTACCTCACCACTTGTTTTGGGGACTCATTTGAAGTGTCTCACCAAGGCTTTTCTAATGTCCCCATTAAGTCTGTTTTTGTGGAGAAATCAGAAAAAATATAAACTATAAATGTGTCAATATGACAAAGATGCCCCCACCCAAGGGCCATCCTCACCTGGGTAAAAAGCATTTTGCAAAAAAAAAAAAAAAAAAAAAATGAAGTTGAAAAAGGGGCATAACTCCCATATTAATGGGCGAATTTTACCCTAAATCAAACTTGACCCATACTTTACAATTATATACCTGTGTCTAAAATATGAATCCAATATACTAATCTTTTCAAAAGATATCAAACAGGAACCATCTTTCGTATGTATGGACAGGACATACGTATGGAGAGCGGTTTGCGGTTTTTCAGAGAAAATAAAGCTTGGCATTTCATGTAAAATGTCTAAGCAGACAATTCACATGAAATGCCAAGCTTTATTTTCTCTGAAAACCTAGAATGCGTAAATTTGTCATCGGTGCTTTAAAAGCTCCATATTCCTCAAAAATAGACATGTTTTCTCCAAGAAAGGTTTAATAAATTGATAGTATTTACTTGATCATAAAATGAGGCATCTGACAGCCTGTAAAATTTCAGTTAGTCTCTCGTTTTTTGAACTGGATAAAAAATGAAATGACTTTTTATCGTATCTCTGAATTAATGTTGGCATAATTAATTCAGACGTAAGATGAAAAATCATTTCATTGCAAGAAAGAGAGACTAACTGAAATTTTACAGGCTGTCAGGTGCCACATTTTATGACTGTATTAATACCATATATCAATTCATTAAATCTTTCTTGGATAATAAAATGTCTATTTTTGAGGAATTTGTTTGTGTTGAGGTTTTACGGCCCAGTCAACCCAATGGGGTCATGTTGAGTGCGGCCAGTTTACCTAACCACATGTTTACAGGGCAGGCTTAGTCCTCTAAGCGGTTAACCAGTATTTTGCACATTCTTTTGCCAGAAACAGACAACTGCCCTTCTTGAATCAGTGGAAGGAATATAGTGCCTTTAAGGGTTAGACCCTTTCTGTTCTAGTGTAATGATACTGCTCAAAAAAGAATCAATGTGAAGGAAATTGCTTTATGTTATAAGATGCGAAGTTCACTGAAAAGTTTTACCCCCTAAATTTGATTTCAATGCTGAAATCCAAAATTTCACTAGTACTTTTTACCCCTTCAACTTAAATTTAAATGCTGATTTTCATAAATTCATTGCTGAAATACCCTTTAATCCTTCTCATCCAGAGCTCTGGCTCCAGATATGATTTTTTTTTTTTTATTTTTTTTTTTATTTTTTTTTTTTTTCTCCATGAAAACATATTTTGTAGGTACTCATGAGTACTTTTTGGTTGAAAAAATGCCTTATATGGCTCTATGGATGAAGGATGAATGGACGATAGTGGGGTCTCACCCGACGCAAAACACCACTCCAACCCCCTTATGTAAATAGTTCTGCTAGACAACTGTCCAGTTGTGCAAATACAATCTGAGTTTACCTGTATCCATCTGCTGCTCACTTTGCTGACTTGCACTGCCATTAGATTCTGATTCTTTCAACTTTTCCAACTCAGCCAGATGTTTTTCATAGTCTTTAAATATTGGTGTAAGAATACAATATGGATTCTTGCGAACATGCTGTGTTATCCATTCTAAGACACTGTTGTTTAAAGCTTTCAAGTTTGATAAATAGTTTGCTCTATTTGAGGTTTTAGACTGTTCAGCTGCATTAACCTCCCCATTTTGATTCTTAGACTGAGAGGTTGAATCGGGTTGATCATTGAAGGTAGTTTTAAGTCCAAAGGAAATTTTTGTCTCTGTTTTCTGACCAAAGCCCATCAGTGGTGTACTTGTTTGTGTGGGCTTAAAAGAAAATCCTCCAAAGCCAGAAAATGCAGCTCCTTTTCCCTGAAAATAAGCGAAAATAAAAACGTGAAACAATAATACCCAGCCATTATCATGTCGTGGGCAGATAATTGTCAAAAATTGATGAAATTTGCCAATAAGCAATCCCAAATCAGATCTCCACAATATCAATGCACATACATGTATCAAATCAAATTAGGTGAGACTCCATTGAGATTTAGTCATGTTCTTGTCCTGAAATTAAAATACGGATGTGTTGCGGGCAAATAACTGTCAAACATTGACGAAATTGGCCCATTAGCAATCCCAAACCAGATCTCCACAATATCATTGTACATACCAAGTTTGGTGAAAATCCACCAATATTTACTAAAGTTATCATCTGTAAATGAAAATAAGGCTGTTTCGTGGGCAGATTACTCTGTAAAAAATTGAAGAAATTTGCCCATTAGCAATCCCAACCCAGATCTCCACAATATCAATGCACATACTAAGTTTAGTGAAAATCCATTGATATTTACTAAAGCTATCATCTGGAAATGAAAATACAGACATGTCATGGGCAGATAACTGTCAAAAATTAACAAAATTTGCCCAATAGCTATCCCAAACCAGATCTACACAATATCATTCCACACACCAAATTTGGTGAAAATCCACTGACATTTACTTGTTATCATCCGAAAATTAAAGTACGGACTGGCGGACGTATGACAGATGGACGGACACATGGACAACCAACACATCATAATACCCCGCCACAATCGTGTGGCAGTGTATAAAAATGGAAATGAAAACAACAATGAAACAAAAAACTTTACAATACAACTGTCACATGACAGAGGCAGCACAGATCATCTGAATGAACTGAATGGCTTCATTTTTGCCAGGGTGGGGGCTGTAATACAAATATCGTTCAAAGAGAATGTTTAAACTCTTAACCACAACACTGATACAAAATATCATAACTTGACAACTTACAGCTTCCGGAGCAGGGTTTTTCCGCTTTGCTTTAATGATGTGACGTTGTTTTAAGGCATCATCACTCGCCTTCGAAAACTCGCCAGCCTGAATAAAGAAATAAGATTTTCTTAATCTGTTTGGACTACAACTAGCAACCTGAAGATGTTGAGCTTAGATTACACTTGATAACAGACTGGTAGCCAAAACAAAGATTGTGGGTACTCATTAGAACTGCCTCACTGAGGCAGTTCTAATGAGTACCCACAATCTATGTTTTTGAGTGAACAACTGAACTTTACAACATTCTGATCAGTCAGAACTGCAAATCATAACGAAAACATGCCTATATAATTTTGACCCCCTTAAACCCCACTTTTATACAGTAAAACTGGGGTTTACAGGGGTATACATTATTTTTCTCATTTCTGCTCAAAAACATAGACTGTGGGTAACGAGTACCCAATATCTATGTTTTGAGCAGAAATATGAAAAATATCAGAATTTTTATCTGAAATTTTCATTTTTTTGGTGGTAAAATTTTCAATATATTTGAACAGGCATGTTTTCATAATGGAAAATGTTTACTTTCTAATTGTAACTACATGTAAAAGTGGTTATTACATTTGTAAAATGGCAAAATAGTATCACCCGTGGATGAAGGCATATAGTTACTATCTTCAACCCATCTATACTTAGCCTCCTACAAAAGTCAAAATGGACATTGGCAAACCGTGTAGATGCAGATCAGATGCTGCAGAATGCTGCATCTGATCAGGATCTACACTGTTTGCATTTAGGACAGGAATTGCTATAAAATATGGTAACAGTAAAAACTAAGCAGACAGTCCTTATATTGGAAATGAACTGGTCCAAAGAGTTAATGTAGACGAAGTCCACTCAGCATAAATGGGTTTATAACTTATTACACTGATAATCTGGTGATTTACCTCTCTTTCAACATTATTTAAGTCACACTGAGAAAATGAAAGCAATGAAGCAGGATATGGGGGGTCATGAGTTGGTCCACCTCTAGAGAGATTCAAACTTCTACTTACATTGGTTTATGATGCCTGTTTTAATTGGTGCATGTAAGTCAATTAGCATATATCCACAGATACAGTGCTTTCTTCAGCTAAGAAAACTAGAAGCCTTCAATTGGTGTAGACACCGTTTTCCGGGCATCACTGACTGCTTAAGCAGGATTTGAATATGCAGTGAGGCATCTACAGAGGCAGAGAACTGTACTTTGTCCACATCTTGCACTGTAATACTAACATACCTTAAAATTTGACTTAATTACCGCATATACCCCTATACAGTCAAGCAATTCTCTACTCTTCAAATTACAGCTAGAGTACATTCTGTCTACTTCTTTATAAAGGAATATGTTGTGGGTACCCATCTGAACTGCATTGATGTCTATGCAATTCAAATGAGTACCCATAATATATGCTTTTATAACATGTATAAAGAAAATCAGGGTGAAAATAATCACATAAACATCACCAAATAAGTCCTTTGCTGATCTTTTTTTGAAAGTGTATCCTACATGTCCTAAGTAGGTAGATACATATTTTACAAGTTTTTCCAGTAAGTTTGGAAAACCGAATACCACAGTGCGGTAATTAGGTTGAACATGTTGAATATGGTAATTATTTTATATGAAATAAAAATTGCTGACTACAGAACACTGACTATGTTGCATCCCCTATATACTGATATATAGACATTGGCTGCCATACAGTTCAAACCTTATCTAGTTAATGGGACTGAATACATCCGGTACAAGTATATTTTCAGCTATTTTTTGACAAGGCAGGCAACTTTCATCTGTGAAAAGTGAAAACCGAGAAAAATCCATATATTGAAGAGATATCTTTTCAATACTAAAAAAACTCAATTTCCCTATTATTTTTACAGGAAGAGGAAACTTCTCAATACTGAATTCAGTACATGTATTAATATTGAAAACTTTCATGAATTAGTTTTTGGATTTCCTGTCTCCTTTCTGTACAACAAGCCACTTTTGCGAAGAGGTCTACTCCAAAAACAAAGAATTTTGCCCCCAATTGGAGCCTGTCTTTCCTTTTAGAATAAACACCTTTTCAGAAAGGAGCCAAAACTATTTTGACAAAGAGTTGCCTCCCCTGAAAATACATCCATTCCCCCTTAAGTCTTAGTAATACCATGGTTTGTGCAAATGTGTGATGCGATAATGCATGAGTGTGAGCATGTGCATTATTGCACATACATGCACAGAACCATGGTATAACTGATTTATCACATTTACATGCATGTAGATCATCTACATTGCGAGATATTTCATGATGAATGTAATTATGCTGGGAATTTAGGCCACTATGTGAATTTGATAAAGCGATATGACTCGCTACCTCTTCAGGTTCTTCTTCATCATCCCAGTTCCTGTCTGTTAGTTCACTTGTAGCAGTTCTCTTAGCCATTCTTCTAACACTGTCCTATCTTCAATCTACAACTATTATTAAAATGGTTTAGTGGTCCATATGCCCAAGATGGAGCATTGTAAAACAAAATGATGTCAGTGTTTTATGTAGTCAGGAAAAGGAAAAAGGGGATTTTTGCGCAGACCTTTATGCAAGTTAGAAGGTATGTTTTGTATTTTTTTTCATATAAAATATATGTTCCTCTTACTATATGCATTTTATATGCGTTTAAATCAAAGTTTAATCCAAATCATAGTTTAATCATAAGAGGCATTCATGGCAAAATTCACAACCACGTCAACCAGATATGGGGGGGCGCACCTGTCATCTTGAAATAGATTTGGAGCATGCATTATACTCCCCATGCAGTCTCCATTCATACATTCTATAGTATCCAATGATTCCGGTCTCCCTAATCACCGACAAGAACCGAGAAGAGGTGACAAGAGCCGACAAGAACCGACAAGAGCCGACAAGAAGGTCTAAGACCCATTTTCAGGCTTTTTTAATATAAATTATGATTCAATGCACCTTTTTGCACATATATGAATCCCCCATTCCAACCTTTTCCCTATAGATGCTGATGCAGCTATATAAAAGATCATGTGATAGAACGCGTATAGGTAAACTTGCAGTCGACGTTTGCCTTAGATAATATTAAAATATAATATCAAGCGTTTTGATACTTTATAGTTTTATGTCAGAAAAAAAAAATTGTTACAGAGTGCGAGGATGTTCTAAGAAACACATTTTTATGATATATAATATCCTAGGATCCTGTTTTGATCATTTCAGGTTAGGTACATGTCATCAGATTTTCTTGTCGGTAAATAGTAAAAATCAACCATCAGACTTCTGTACTGGTTGTCTCTGTGGGTTACTTTATCTCTGCGAATTTTTAAATCATGATAAAATGCAATAGGAAACGAAAATCAAGTTTGTTTAGAAAAAAAAATGTTAATGGGATGAGCCAGAACCAAGTATGTAGCGAGCAAGACCAACATACTTTCTTGTCGGTAAATCAACCAATGTGTTTTCTACCGACAAGAACAAAATATAGTTATGTATTCGGGAATGGACTCACTATTTTCTCGATTTGGTTGCTGAAAGACTAATTTTGAAAAAAAAACAACAACAAAAAAACATGTTTATTTGTAGGCCAATTCAACTGACTTTGGCTTAGATTTCATTGTAGTTAAATTTAACGTGCTTCAATACATACAGGAAAAGAAAAAAATAAGGTAATCCCCATAAAAAGCCTACTATATTAAAACTAAAACGACATTAATAAAAACATTTTCAGCTATGACACTTTCCTCAAAAAGCCTAGTGTGAACTAAAACGACATTAGTAAGAGAGAGAGAGAGAGAGAGAGAGAGAGAGAACAAAAAAAACATGTGCATTGCTAAAAGATCTAATTAATGTCATGATATGGCTTTTTGTGCCAAAGCTATGTTGGCTTGCTCAATGCTCAATGATAGGAAGATTCAATTAGTGTTATGTTTAGCTTTTCGTGCCAAAGCTATGTTGGCTTATATGTATTTTTGTCTTAGGCTTTTTCAATTTGACAAACGAAGTGCAAGCTAACCTGTGATTAATCGACCGACAAAAGCTCAAAACTGAGTGACAGTAATTATCTTTACGTCACGCTTGTTTTGTGAATGAATGACTAAATGAACGAACTAAAGAAAGAACGAATAAGCGAACGAATGAACGAACGAACAAATGAATGAATGAATGAATGAAACGAGGTTCGGACGGAAAGAACGAACGGACATATGTGTAAATATAGGTATTGGACATATGTGTAAGTATAGGTATTGTACACTTTACAGCGGCAGGAACGAAAAATTTTAGATGAACAATAGTGATATTTGTCTTACAACACTCAAAACATGGTTGGTAAAATCTTTTCTTATTCAAAATATGTTTTTATTTCAGGTCGTGGATGCTAATTTGAACTGTCACATTTACGCAATTCTAACGAGTTTGTACAAGTTATGTTATTGAAATCATATGGAAAGAATAATGAGTTTTCCAAATAAAATCCGCATTATCTGTTTTCATTTGTGTAGATAGAGATGATCGATATTGTCGAGACGTTAATTTTGCCGTATTACTGCCGTATTGCTCCAACGACCCCAGTCTCCCCTATGAAACAGCGATAAACGAAAAATTTAATGAGAAAAAAAAGAATAAATAAATAAATACAAACAGTACAATGGCCAGACACGCAAGCAATCAAGCATCACAAGCTCAATAGTAAGCTGTGCTTTTGTTACCCCGGAAAAAAATGGAAAGTGAATGAAACACATTCTGCATGTGGTAGACCTCTGGCGCGGCCTTAATAAGCCCGCAAGTAACCTAATGCTGATCAATGTGAATATCTTTTCCTAACGAAAAAAAAAAAAGCGAAAAAATAAAAATAGAAGGAAAGGGAAAACAATAAACATCATGCATATGGTAAACCTCTGGTGCGGCCTTTAAAAGCCCGCAAGTAACCAAATGCTGGTGTAAAAAGCAACTAAATTAATAAAAACATACAGAAAAAAAGGACATTAAGAAAGAAAAGAGAAAAATACAATTGCAAATGGTAGACCTCTGGCGCGGCCTTGAAAAGCCCGTAAGTAACCAAAAGCATTTGTAAATAACTCTTAAAGAAAAAGAAATCATAAGAAATAATGCATAATGCATATGGTAGACCTCTGGCGTGGCCTTGAAAAGCCCATAAGTAACCTAATGCTTGTGTGGATTATTCTTATGGGTGTATATGTCTCAGTGAGTACCTATGGCGCGGCCCTGAAAAGCCCGTAAGTTAATTCCTTATGAGACATTACCATTGATAAATTCTTTATAAATAAAATTAAAATAAAAACCTATAGCGGGGACATCTGTCTGTGCAAGTTAGTAAGTAACTGCACAGGCCACCACCTGATGAGACTCATGGAGGAGAAGAAATAGGTTTTTCTTTTAAGCATCAAACATTTAGATCACTTTCAAACAATAAAGCTATCAAAATGAACGAAGAAATGATTTACGAATTCAGCATCAATCAATAGTTTTTTTTTTTCTGGTCAATTTTTTAAAAGATAGGTTCATTATGTTATAAAATGCATTGAAACAGCATCAAAACTTCTTGGCGGCCCAAAAATTTTGCACCATTAGCCTATTAAATTTCATGTCGGTAAATGCTTTGTAAAGGTCATTTTGCTTGCACGAACCCATTAAAACTTTTCAAACGGGCTTCATGTACGTGAAAACCTGAGATAATCAATCAAAAATAAGGTTAAAAGCGCAAAATCTCATATAATATGATATAAAACTTCCTGTCGGCCCATGCCGATGCTATTTCACCACGCATCTATCGGGTAAAATCTCTTGTCGGTAAATGCGGTAAATCTTCTGTTGCTTTTTTCATAAAGCACATAAAATATATTGATCAAAAGCAATTTCTAAGATATGAAAAACATCAAAAAACATATCCTTTTAAATAATAAACTTGAATGAATCACAAGAAAACTTCTTGTCACTAATAAAACATTTCTTGTCGGTTCTTGTCGGCTCTTGTCACCTCTTCTCGGCTCTTGTCGGCAATTAGGGAGACCCAATGATTCTGTTAGTGCACAGTTAAGGCTGATCAGTGCACGGATGCCCAGACTGATCTTGGTTGATGGATGTGCTCGAAGATTGTCAAAAATTAAAGGCCTGTGCAAATGAGGATGCTAATCTGGGCCAAACTTTTTAATTAGCAACACAGAAGAACATAGTGGGAAGCCAGGGCCCTACTTTACTTTGAGTTCTCAATCATGTTTACAGTCGTGGGTGGGGTATTCATTCAACAGAACCGGCAATGTTTTCGCTGCTTTTCAACTGATTTTAAAAACTTTTCAGACAAACAGTTTTGTCAGACTTGGTAAAGATGGTTTCAGGATATCGTTAATATATGTGGTTTGTTATTGCATCTCCTACATTCGAAATCTTATTAAAATGAAAGCAAACGTGCCTTACAGTTTCTCAACTTCACACATCCGGGGAATTCTAGACCGAATTTCAACGGTCTTGCATATTTACGCCAAAAAATAGTTCGAGAAGTAGAAACTCCTTTTTTCAGCTTCATAGATAACGAATTAGTCAATTTCAAAAAAAGGACAATTAATTTCACATTTTTACACATAAAATCTGATGATGTGACTAATTTGAGCCCTAATTGTTTTGCATATATTACTTCGCGCATGAAAGTGGAACCCCAATGTTTTCATGTGTTACTGAGAAAAGTTAGGATTTACCCTTTGATAATAGACAGAAAGGAAGTTTTATTTTAGGGCAAATATTGTATTTCCCAAAGAAAAGTTGATATTTTTGAAGTGCAAAGATGTCAAGGGTAGATTTGGACCAAATTCAGTTCCAGCTGAAGTCTGCAATACAGAATCATCAGGTATAAAGTTTATAATATTTTGTACTGTCATCAACAACTTTCTTGAATCAAAGATGTAACCTTTTATTGATTTTCGATAAAACATCATGAAAAGTACTATATATTGATATATGGGCACAGGAATTTTTAATTAAGAGTTTATTTTATTCTGTGGACTACGTTTATAAGGTGTAAAACACTTTGTTTGGTTTTAGTTCTGTTATTTGCTCGGCCCTAATCTTCATTTATTGATTACTGTAAACCTTCTAAAATTAGCAAAAGTTTTGCATGATAACTAAACAATTAGCTTTGTTTATGGCATTTTTGCTCAAGCATGCGTTCAGTATAGCCTAATTATTCCTTATTTATTTACAGATTCTGGTATCAAAGATTAAGCTGAACCCCCAGGTGAGTTGTTTAAGGAATTTCATCTGTCATAGTCAGCATTGGCATTTATGCAGCATCTCCAGTATAAAGCACCAACTGTACTGTACACAAAATATTGATTTTTGTTGGTGAAGTTTTCTTCATTGTAATAACTGTTTATAATCTGCTTTTTTATCTGTTTTGCAGGATATGGGGCTGAAGAAACAGTTACACAGCATACAAAGAGAAATTATTGAGATGAGCGAGAAGCAGGTGCGGATTTTTATGTTAATGATTGCTTAATCACAAATTGTGAGACCTGTAGAACAGAAGGATGATTGACCTTAACAATGAGACAGATATCTGGTTATCATTGATCTGGGCATAGCAGCCCAGTTAAATTTATAATTGCATTCACAGTTAATATGGTTAATAAATTTATAATTATTTTTATTAACATTTAATATACATGTATAATTATATCAAGATTTAGAAAATTCCATGGTTATTTTATAAGTTTCATAAAGGACACTTTTTAATGTCATACCTTTTCTAGCTTGAAAACAAAAGACTTGCTATCAGTATTTTAATTAATTTAAAAAAGGGAAAATGTGTCACTTAGATTTTCTATCGCATAGGGGTAAGGTGTGTGTGTTTTTGGGTGGGGGTGGGGAAGGGCCATAAATGTAAATATTTGTTTAGGCTACAAAATAAGTTATTTAGTTGCTAAATATGGTAACCTAAACCAATTTTTACATTCATGGCCCTTTCAAATCACAAAAAAAAAAATCCACACTGGACCCCAATGTTTTATGGTATTATACACACACTGCTTCTTGCAGTTTGTGATATATTTATTCTTAAAAAGTGTGACAGGCCTATAAAACTAAAAGTATCAACATATAGTAAAATAATTGAACCCCACCCCCTGCAACTGCACCCCCCCCCCACCCCCCCCACAAAAAAAAACAAAAACAAAAAAAAACAAAAAAAACAAGCTGTATTTGCACTAATTAAGTTTTGAGACAGACAGGCCTGAGCAAACAGTGCAAACCCAGATCAGGAACTGCAGAACATGGTGTCTGGTCAAGGCATATCCTGTTTGCCACTTGTCTATTTTTTTTCAAGTGAAATAAAACATTAAAATATTTTCAAAAGTACCAGAAAGTAGGAAAGTAGTAGGTGTTGTACAGTTTCACTGACCCATGAACATGACAGCAGTAGAGTTACTTCCCTTGATGCAAAGTTTTTTGAACCCAGATAAATAAGTGCTAGAGCAATCACCACAGTCTGGTTATGCAATAAATGTTCGAAATGAAAGACTTGGCAGCTGTCACATCATTGTTCATTTCTTTGTTGGCTTTCAGTCCTGTTTGTGGTAACACAGTTAATGATATTCATTGGTGCATCCATCTCTCTTAAGGTTGATGTAAATGATTTGTTTTTTGGCTTGATCAGGCCCCAGGCCATTCATTACCAAAACACGCCTATTCAAATGTACTGATAATTTTACCACCAAAAAATGAAAATTTTCAGAGAAAAAAATCTGATATTTTTCATTTTTCCGCCCAAAACATAGATTGTGGGTACTTGTTAGAACCGCCTCACCGAGGCAGTTCTAACGAGTACCCACAATCTATGTTTTGAGCAGAAATAAGAAAAAATAATGCATACCTCTGTAAACCCCAGTTTTACTATATAAATGTGGGGTTCAAGGGGGTCAAATTTATATAGGCGTGTTTTCGTGATGGAAACCATTTTATTGCACAGTTTACTCTCGAGAAGGGTGGTGGGGGATGTAACTTGGGGGTAAATGTGGTATGGGTGTGCAAGCCAACCTACCCCATTCATATACCTGGCCTTTGAAAAAATGGACCCATTCATATACTTGATCATCTATGACCTGTTCATATACTGCCCTTTGATTTTTATACCCATTTATTGCTGGTAGGTAAACAAATATAGCAGTTAGTTCATCAAATACTAAGAGAACAAGCAGCCTCGACAAATCTCAGAGCGAAAAAAAATACATGCATACACCGTTATGTCAAAAAAGTGGGGCCTTTCGCATACGGATCAAGAAAAATCTGGTTAGTCATATACTTTTTGTTGAAAAAAGGGGGGCTAATCATATACGTGGCAGCGCTGAAATAGGGGGCCATTAGGCATGCACATACATACTGTGCTATATATATAGTAAGTTATCCCCCCGCCCCCACCCCCACCCCAACCTAGCAAATTGAGAACAACATAAAATGTCCATTAATGCTATAATGCATCAGCAAAGTAATGAATATGACAGCTGTAGAGTCATCTATCTTGATGCAATGTTTCCATTTGGCATTCAACTAGTGTTAGAGCCATCCCCACAGCCAGATTAGACTAGTGTGTCAGTATTTATCCCACACCATCCTGCATATTACAAACTGGTCTGCACATCTCCAAGACCAGCCTGCATAATTCCCAGACCAGCCTGCGTATCTCCCAAACCAATCTGCTGCATACCGTATTTGACCTAGTAACCGCACTGTGCGCTTAGGTTTTTCAAAATTACTTGGAACACTTAGTTGTGTTAAAACATGCATCAACCTACTTAGGGTACGTTATAAAAAAGATCAGAAAAGGACATTTGATGATGATTATGCGATTTTCTTTCCTGATTTTCTTCATGAAGGCATATATTCTGAGTACTCATTTGAATTGCATTGACTTGTCGATGCAATTCAAATGAGTACACACAAGATATGTCTTTATAAAAAAGTAGACAAAAAGTACACTGGCTATAATCTTAAGACTACGAAATTGCTTGCGCTAATAGGAGTATGTGCGGTAATTAGGTCGAATACGGTATTTCCAAGACCAGTATGCATATCTCCCAGACCAGTCAGCCTGCATGTCTCACAGACCAGTTTGCATACCTGTTTGCTTATGACAAGGATTATTTGGTTTATTATTAGAAACTGATTGTTCAGAGACTGAAGACGGAATTGGTAGAAAGACAGCCATCTGTTTCTTCACATCAGACTTCACAGGTTAGCTTTTGATCTTTATTTAAGAAACTATTGCAATTAGAAGTTTGTGGGTTTGAATGTCTCTTGGATCAGTGACTTTTTCAGACCAGCAGAACACTAGTTGTTTCATTTATGATGTGGTTCAGGTTGAGTATAAAGTGGCCAGAGAGGTGCCTTATAACAGACATTTGATAACAGACATTGGCACCAAGGCCTGCATGGGCAGTGCCAACATACATGTAGCTTTAGATAAGTCTTCTTATTTCAACCAATAGGTAAGTCCCTTTTTTTTTTAACCAAAAAAAAAAAAAAAAAGATGATATATAAGGGACAAGGGCCCAGTTGTTCAAATCTTAACAAAGTTGTTCGCTAACATGACATTAAATTTCCATCTTGAAATGTGGAAAATACATTGATATTTTTTGCTGAAAAAATGTGAGTAGTTTGCAAAAACTACACATTTTTGCAGCAAAAATATCAGTGTATTTGAAAATGTCTTAGCTACAACAATTAACAAGTTTGTCATTAATGAGCTTGGTAAGCTAACAATGCTTTGAACAACTGGGCCCAGTGGACATGACCATTCATGTCTATTTCTAAACAACTATTACACCTGAGGTCATCTTAGCTGGCATACACATTCTCTCAAACAAGTACTCAAGTGGTAAATTTTGTATGACTATGGCCTATTTTTCATGGTCTCATGACTGTTTAACTGCTTGAAGAATAGTAATGAAGATACCTGGAAATGCCTCAGTCACCGAAAATAGCCTACTAATGACACCAAGTAGAACATTATTAAACAAACTATAATGGGAAGGACGTGAGTAAATATTAACACAAACACTTAAAAATTGCTTGACATACCATTTGCTCTCTTGGGAAATCATAGTACAGTCGAACTTCAATGGCTCGAACATCTTTGGGACCATGGAAATTTGTTCGAGATATGGGTAGTTCGAGCCACTTAGGGTTAATCATAGCGCAAGGTCAGACGGCAAATAAAAATTTTCTAGGAGTGTCTTTTCCATCTTCTATAAAATAATGGTATGTTGAGTGTACTCATTAGAATTGCCTCAATGAGGCAGTTCTAATGTGTACACACAACATACATTTTCATGATAAAATAAGAAAATTTCCCTTAAAATCCCAAAATGTTTGTTTTCTTTAGCTATCGGAAGAATTTCCTAGGGACTCAAAAACGAGTTCGAATCATCCACGGTAAACGAGCCATTTGTGTTCGAGCCATCGAGGTTATACTGTAAATATTTGTTTGAAATTGCTAACCTTAAGATTTGTGGTTTGTTTACAGCTTGTTCAACCTCCAGTAGCAGTCCACGCAATCACACCACAGCCTAGGATAACCTGCCAACCCACTGACCTTTCAAAGAAATCTCTTCCACAAACTGAGCCAAAGAATGCCAGTTCTCCACCTCACTCAAAGCCAGATATAGAGAATAAACCTCCAAAGTCTGCTTCACCACCTATACGTGTGCCAGAGTATCCACGTAGCAGACCTTCTATGTTAGGGGTAAGTGAGCAGTATGGTGAGTAAATTTGCTGGCCTCGGTGGCTCAGATGCGCATCCGACTGGTGGTCAGGAGGTTGCGAGTTTGACCCCTACTGGTTAGGCAACATTCTTTCCTTGAGATTGATCTTGAAATAATTTCTACAATCATTCTCTCCCTTTCGCTGATTCAAGAAGGGCACTTGTCAGTTTCTGGCGAAAGAATGTGCATAATACATGTTAACCACTTAGAGGACTTAGTCTGCCCAGTAAAAGTGTTGTTAGGTAAACTGACCATGCTCGACATGACCCCACAAGGTTGACTTAGCCATAAAACTTCAACACAGAGTACAAACATAATCATGAATAAATTGATAAGGAGCTTCTTTTCTCCACAAAATATATGTTGTGGGTACTCATTAGAAGCGACTCAGTGAGTATAATATGACCAAACAAAACAGATACTTATCTTGAGAACAGTTTAGTGCAGTTAGGTTTGTTCCTGTATGTTCATCAGTTCATTTGTTAAATTTTAGAGTTAATGTTTGCTTAACCCATTGAAGTCTGGAGACCCCTAAAAGCTTAATTGGCAAACAGTGCAGACCCAGATCAGAAGCAGCAGAACACGGCATCTGAACAGGGTCTCCATTGTTTGCAAATAAGTCAAACATTTGCCAAAATGTAAAAATTGCCAAAATGTGAGTCAGGGAAAAATTGCCAAAATGTGAGTCAGGGAAAACCCTGACTATAACTATGTACAAGTACATGTAATTCATTTTTTAATTGAATAGAGTAATACCTCATACAAGTCTCAAGTGTCAAGCACTGGTGTTACAACGGGCACTAAAAGAAGTTACTCCGAAACAACTGTGTATAGAGATATCAGAAGATCAGTTGAGAAGAAACATGTCACTCCTGAAGAGAAACAGGTATTTACCCTTGCCATGCTGAATAAATTAAGATGCCCTGCCCATTTCTAATTTTAATCCAATCAGATTACTTGATCCAGGTTGTTGATACCAATTAACATACTTGATGACGAAATGTGCAGATCCAGATCAGTTGGCTTCTTGAGAAGCCAACTGATCTGGATCTACACTGTTTGCAAATGCAGGGCATATCAGGTTTCAGTAGGACTAGGGTTAACCTTTAAATGCTTATCACAAGAGCTGTGGACAATACTTTTTTTATTGTATTTTTTACAGAAAAATAAGGCTTGTCATTTTATGTGAATCGTCTGCTGATCATATGAAATGTCTGGTTTTATTTGTAGCTTTGTATAGCTTGTCATTCTGTATTACATGCTTTTGTATATAATAGAGGGCTGCATTGAAGATAAGGGGTTGCTAAATGTGTCGACCTTTGAAAATAAAGACTATTTAAGTTTTTATCATTTACGAGGGCATGTCAATAAATAACCAGCCTATCCCATTTCTGAGGGACCAAGATGGTCGCGATTTTCATGCTTTGTTTCAATATATGTTTTATACATGGGTACGAAATTGCACACATATGGAGTAATTCTTTAATAAGATATTGAATGTCAAACATGGCTAGTGATGCAAAGGCATGCTTTTCATCTAAAGTTGAGTACCGTGCTGTAATTCGGTACTTGTATTTAAAAGGTTAACACAGGCCGATGTTTATGAGTCTTCTGCACCATCTTATGCTCAGGTTGAATTCTGGGTAGGGGAATTCAAACGCGTTAGAACGTCTTTAGAAGATGAAGCCAGGTCTGGACGCCCACTTGATGCCACTGACGAAGAAATGTGTAAGAAAGTTCGGGATCTGGTATACTCTGATAGGCGAATTCAGGTGGAAGAAATAGCGCAGGCATAAGGCATTTCACATGGTAGCGTTTCAACAATCTTACATGATCGTTTAGGTGTGCGCAAGCTAACAGCCCATTGGGTCCCCAAACTCCTTAGCAATGGGCAAATGGCAACCAGAGCATCAGTATACAGCACCTTGTTGAAGCGTTTTACATCAAAAGATGATTTTCTTTTGCGTCTGGTGACTGTAGATGAGACTTCTTCCTATTCCCAAACTTGAAAAAGGATATCTGTGGACTTCATTTCCATTCTGATGAATGACTTATCATTATAATCGTTTCACTACAGAACCATGTTAGTTCACCATTTTGACGCAAATGACCCTCATGGGTTGATGCGTCGTTAAACCTGAACTCATCATCATCATCCATTCTGATGAAGTAGTTGTGACGGCAGTTGAGGAGTGGGTCAATGGAAAGGACCCTGACTTTTTCAGTTCTGGGCTGATGGCACTTGAACACCGTTGGTCTAAGTGCATCACACTAGAGAGCAATTACATCGAAAAAAAACAGGTGGATCTCAACCGGAAATAAGTTAGGCTGGTTACTTATTGACTCACCTCGTATTTTCTCAGGAAAATAATAATAAAAATTAGAATGTCATTGTTTTCAATCAACATGCCTTTCATTATAGGTCTACATAAGGGGCATCCAGATCATTTTATACGCCCCTCGAAAGACAAGTTGTATTATGTTGTCACATTGTCTGTCCGTCTCTCTGTTTATTATCTTTCTTGTCCGCTCCATATCTCATTGTTGGAAGGATTTTTTTTTAAACTTTGCTCAAATGTTAGTCATACCAAGATGATATGCAGAACTCATAAATCAATCCTGTCCAGTGAAGGTCACGGTCACACTTTAAGGTAAAAGTTCAAATGGCAATATTTCGTGTCTGCTCTATAACTTTAAAACTGTTTAAGATTTCTTAAAGAAACTTTGTACAAATATAAGGCATGATCAGACGATGTCCAGAGAAAAAGAAGTGAAACCCTACTTTCAGTTCTGACATAATTATGCCCCTTTGAATGTTTCGGACAATATTTCATGCCCTCTCTATAACCATAAAACCGTTAAAAATTTCTCACAATTCAAGGTCAGAGTTCAAATGGTAATGTTTCTTGTACACTCTGTAACTAAAACCTTTAAAGATTACTTCATGAAACTTACAAATATAAAGCATCATCAGACAATGTGCAGAGAAAAGGAATGGTAATCTTTCTTCCAGTTTTGACATAATTATGCACCTTTTATATATTTCATATAGTGATTTCTTGTTCGCTCCATATCTCCTTCACAAGGATTGTCTCGGACCTTTGTCCGAAGTCATGGGAAGAATGAGGTTACAATTCTTTACCAAGAAGCACTGAAGCTACTGATATTTTTCCTGTTTTTTTTTTTTCCTGTTACTGACAAACCTCTATTCAATGTTTTGTGTCATTGAGTACAAAAAGCTAGGGTTGACTGTTGCTCACTAAAATGACTTACGATACTATTGCTATTGCCAAAAGCACTTTTGCAATACTGTCACTATTGCAGGTTCCTATTCCAATACTATCACTATTGCAGGTTCCTATTGCAATAATATTACTACTGCAGGTTCCTATTGCAATACTATTACTGTTGCAGGTTCCTATTGCAATACTGTTACTATTGCTGGTTCCTATTGCAATACTATCACTATTGCAGGTTCCATTGCAATACTATTACCGTATTAATCTGCCTATAAGACGATTTGTTTATAAGACGGGGGCTTTTTTTGGGCCCTTCTCAGGCAGGATTTTGCTTTTACTTAATTATAAGACGGGTTAAAAAAGTCACCTGTCGGAGATATTTCCTGCCACTCAGAAATTCCTAAAGTACATTAAGACATAGGCGATGATTGGTCAGATTTGTTAGTGAATTTATCACAGAGCAGCAATTAAAAAAACTTCCAACACCACTTACAAGCATGCATACCGTATTTAACTGTGTATAACACGCACCTTATTTACCCAGAAAACGTTTATAAAAATCCGATGTGTATTATTTATAGGAACACCAAAATCGGGATAGAAACCGCCAAGATAATCGGTCGCGAAAACTCATAACATTCACGATCGGCCGTTAAAAATGCGAAATAGAATGATTGCTATAAGATATTCATGATTTTTTATACCTATCTCGCCCATACCAGGGTTCTGGCAGCTCAAAACAAGCAACTCGATCTGATTTGCAGTAATTTGATAACCTTTTCTTGTCCATGCTCTTTTTGTTTACGCTTTTTTATTTTGCTGATCATGTGATCTCTTCAAAGGGAAACTACTCAAACAGGCATATGCATATGGATCTGTATTGATTACCGGACTTTGACAAGACTCACACCGTAACTTGAATAAATCAGCCTGCACAACTGATTTATTGTAGTTCAAAATAGGAAATAAATTTGGTAGAACATAAATATTGGCACGAACGATCATACATTGACAATAAAAAAGTGTTTATGTTTATGCAATTATTAAAATTATTGATAATAAACAAAACCAACTTGGCTTTTAAGGTAGGTCAGTGATTTGCATTTTATCTTTTTTATTTTCTTACCATATGTTTATCTTTTTTTTTTTTTCTTTTTTTTTTTTTATTTTGAACTTTTCTTCCAACTTACCAAAAAAATTGTTTGAAATAAACAATGTTTATGATAAAGAAAAAAAACTACCAGCATACATCTGTGCACTTAATTGGTTAATTGGCAGACAGAATGACAACTAGTCGACTTTAGTTGTTGTTTGCATTGCCCTGAGGCACTGAGTTGATAATTTCTCATCTCAGTTAAGAAAGTGACACAAAGAAGGTGTTAATTATGAGAACACAAAAGAAATAACTACATTTTTATTATCATAGCGTCTGCAGTGGGGAAGCAAAGAACTGCCTACACTACATCAAGTTGCCTGAGGCCCATGGTAACAGAGCTGCACAACGAAAATTCAGTTAGCATTATCGTAAATTCGGCCTGTTTCTACTCTAAACCTTCCGAGTTCGGCCATTTTCAACTCAATCCTAGTGAAATTTGACACACTTAGTATCTGGTAACTTAGTAAATAATGCACGGATAAATTCTTCGTGTTTTACATAGGAACCTTTTTTTTTTATTTCAATACTATTTAGCAAATATTCAGTGCGTGTTATACACGGGTGCGAGTAATACACAGAAAAATTCGGTACTTCACCTACAAAATTACCTTGCTGCTATTTCTGTCAAGGGACGAAGGTAAACATTATATCCTTCTACCGGTCTCAAAGATCGGCATTTTCCGTGACCACGTGGCACCACCGGACTTTGCCAAAAATACTGATATGGCCAAAGACCTTGATTATAAGACGGGTCTGGATTTTTGGGGGCTTTTTTTTTGGAAAAATCCCCGTCTTATAGGCGGATTAATACGGTACTATTGCAGGTTCCTATTGCAATACTATTACTATTGCAGATTCCTATTGCAATACTATCACTATTGCAGGTTCCTATTGCAATACTACTACTGTTGCAGGTTCCTATTGCAATACTATTACTATTGCTGGTTCCTATTGCAATACTATCACTATTGCAGGTATCTATTGCAATACTATTACTATTGCGGGTTCCAGTTGCAATACTATTACTATTGCAGGTTCCAGTTGCAATACTATTACTATTGCAGGTTCCGATTGCAATACTATTACTATTGCAGGTTCCTATTGCAATACTATTACTATCGCAGGTTCCAGTTGCAATACTATTACTATTGCAAGTTCCTATTGCAATACTATTACTATTGCAGGTTCCAGTTGCAATACTATTACTATTGCAGGTTCCTATCGCAATACTATTACTATTGCAGGTTCCAGTTGCAATACTATTACTATTGCAGTTTCCTGTTGCAATACTATTACTATTGCAGGTTTCAGTTGCAATACTATTACTATTGCAGGTTCCAATTGCAATACTGTTACTATTGCAAGTTCCAATTGCAATACTATTGTGATAACTACTGGGAACATTATTTGTTTTAAAAAGACCAAAGATTTTCATAAAGCTTTAGTTTTGATGACATCCAGTGTTGAAATTCCATGTGAAAGCCACACTATTGCTGTAATATTTGATGAACAGAAGAAAAGCTGACACCAAAAGTGTTGTACATATTAGAGTTCTCGGCCCAGTTGTTGCAAGCATCATTAGCTTAACAAGCTCGTTAATAACTAACTCATTAACTATTATAGCTATGGTATTTTTTCAGATACATTGACATTTTTGCTGCAAACGTGTGAGTAGCTTTTGCAGTGCAAAAGCTACTCACATTTTGTCAGCAAAAAATATAAGTATATTTGCCATATTTCTAGTTAGAAAACTGCTTTAGGAGTGGCAAACAGTGTAAGTGTGCAGAGCAGCATCTAATCTGGGTCTACACTGTATTTGGACACAAAAGCCTGAATAAACCGTGTTGATATGGTAGATCAAAATCTTATATTTCAGAAACTAGACTTTATGGCCACCATTGATCTTGTTACACCAGACACATTGAAAGGTAATTTACTAAATATTTTATTGTATTACTTTCAAATTAAATAAGAATGTCAGAAGGCATGGGTTATTAGATAGCCACTGCAAGTAAATTGTCATGGGTGGAAGGGTGGATTGATGGACATGGAAACAGTACACACACATACACACACACACATGCCGGCCTCGGTTGCTCAGTTGGATGGGTGTCTGACAGGTGATTAGGAGGTTGTTGGTTCAACTCCTGCAGGGTGGGGAACATTTTCTGTGGTCATTCTATCCCTTCCGCTGATTCAGGAAGGGCAATGTGGATAGGTAAACTGACTGCAATTGACATGACCCCAGTAGGTTGACTGGGCCGTAAAACATCAATACAAACAAAACTGTTTCTTGAAAGTGTATCCATTAACCTTCAGGTACAGTGTTGTGCTTGTTGGGTGCTAATGCGGATGGGGAGGGGCTTTTAATTGTTTCTTTTATCTATTCTGCCTTTTTTTTTTACTCTTCCCATTTCCCATGGAGAGAGCTTAACAGAACTGAAATATTGTTACCTTGTCAGTCAAACCTCAACACAAAAAAACAAATCATACTATCTCTACTTTGCCGAAAAAACATACCATTTGTGAGTTCTGAGATTATTCCGATAGGACACAAGGCATACTTTACCATGGAAAAATAAAAAAAAAAAAATATTTATTTATATTTCAACAGAAATGCAAGGCAGAAGAACAGAGAGAAAGAGGAGAAGCACATACAATCCAAATTTTTCATACGGCATTGAACTAGAGGTGAGAAATGTCTTCAGTATTATACATTATATGAGTTGCAAAGTCAGAAAGCATACCTTTGGACATGTGCCTAGCAAAGATTCAGATCAGCCTGCACATTCATAACTCTTGATAGGATCCTTTTTTCAGCCCCAAAGTATTGATATTTATCTTAATTCTCTACGAAAACATATGTTGTGGGTACTCATTAGAAGCGCCTCAATGAGGCGCTTCTAATGAGTACCCATAACATACGTTTTCGTGGAGAAATAAGAAATATATTTACCTGATACCCCTCTGATCTAGATTTATGACATTTGCAATCTGATAGGAGTCTTCACTGGGCATATTTTGGATAGCCAAGGATGCAAAGTTTCTTTTGGACTACGAAGATTGATTAGACTGAGCAGATGTGCAGACTGATTTGAATCTTCACTGGGAGCATATGTCAGAAGGTATACTTTCTCATGATGCCACTGATATCACTGATGTCTGTAACTAAGACTGTACTTCCAGACGAGAGGATCCAGTCTACAGAGCTCTAGTTAAGACTTTTTTCAGCCAAATAAAAAAATTTTTTTTTTTTTATTGCTTGACAAAAACATATTGAGGGTACTCATTAGAACCCCACAAAAAAGGATTATTTTTCTTTATTGCTCCACAAAAACACGTGTGTATTCATTAGAAGTGCATTGCCGAGTTACTTGTAATTAGTAACAGCAGCATATGTGTTCATGGAGGAACATAGCTCTGGCTAAGTCAAATTTTTCAGCAAAAATTGGCATTTTTCAAAATTTTTAAAATCTCCAAGAAAAGATATTGGGTTCTCAATATAAGTGCCTCACCAAGGCGCTTCTGAGTACCCACAATGTCTTTTCATGGAAAGATAAGAAATGTATTTATCTGGATACCCCTCTGATTTAGTGCTTCAGGGAAATAAAAAAAAATACAATTTTAGTCTTTTTGTAAATTTGGCTACAGTCTCCATGGTCCTGTGTGCAGTATATTTTCTTTAATTTTTTTTAAAGTAAGTACACCAATTAGACGCAAATGACCCTCATGGGTTGATGCATTGTTAAACCTAAACTCATCATCATTTGTAATTTATGTACCAAGTAGTGAAAACTGGCCAGTCTGCCAGTAATATACTGCGATCTTGCTCTATTTCTTGGCCCCATGTTTAAAGCATCGTTATGATAACAAGCTTGTTAATGACAAACTGGTTAACTGTTGTAGCTAAGATATTTTCAAATACATTGATATTTATCAAGCATAGGAAGTGTGTTAAGTTCCATGAAAATATTCCAGACGTTTAAAGTGTTAATCAGAACACGGAGTGTAACTGATTAACAGATTAACGGAATCCTTGTATTAACAACGTTCCCCACCTTGCTAGCAGTTATACTAAATTTATATCTGACAGTTATCAGCTCAATAGGGTTGTAACTATTGTATTCTATTCTAGATAGATATATTGATGCAGGGGCTGACATATAAAAAAAATTCCACTTGTCCGCTGGGCAAGTAAAATATTTTTTCACTTGCCCACTGGAAAAAGTTGCTTGCCCAGCATTTTGCTCCAACAGATGACTGATATTGACAAAAGGAATGAATGATACGGACTGAATGGAATTAATGAATTTACCCTTCCAAAGAACATTTGGTATATAATCATAGACCCTAAAAGACATAAAAAGATGTGTTTCTGCCAAATAGGGGAATTTACTAAGCCGGCCCAGAAAAAGTACGAGTAGGTTAATTGCAGAACTTGACATGACTTTAACAGTATTGACTATGCCATAAAGCTTCAGCTCAGAAAATTTTAGTGTCTTCTGCTTCTGCAGAACATCTATTTTAAAAAATATGAATTTATATCTGAGAAAATAAACAGGGAGAAATGAAAAAAAAATGTACACGTGTTTCAGTTTTAAATATGGCCTCATTATTTTTTAAATTAAATATGCATCCAGGAAAAAATATTAAAGTTTACATTGATTATCATATTTCTACTCTGTTCTGTGCTAATTTTCAGTGTATTGGTGCCTTTTTTGTACCATCAGCCCACTTTGTCGTACCCCACCTTCCGGTTGGTCGCTCCGATGTCAGTGCTGTTTTTCACTTTATCTTAGCTGTATGGCATAAAAAAAAGTCTTGATTTTTTTGTCAATAGTTATTCATTCTGTCCGGAAAATAAACCATTTTCACCGATGTTACCGCTGAAATTGCCTTTGAAATCAAACTTCCGTTTGATAGCGTTAATATCGGCGCCGTTTTTGTTTTTTATCGCCACCATAATTCCATTTAAATGGATTTTTACCAGATACGAATGCTTAATTCATATTGATACTTATATTTCTGCTATATTCTGAGCTAGTTATCCTGTGGTATTGGTGCCGATTCATGCGATCACGTCACCGTACCCCACCCACCGACCGAGCTTCCGGTTTGTTACTTCGGTATCGGGGACATTTTCACATTCGCTGTGAAATTTTATAATGTCTTGTAAAAAAAAAAAAAAAAAGAAGTCTTGATACTATCTGCATTAATTTATTGTGTCCAGAAAATAAACTAATTTTACCAATATCTACGCCAAAACTGCCTATGAAATCGGTATGAATTTGCAAGTTCGCTTGCGGCTACCATTTTGGAATAGCAGATAATCCGCCATCGTTTTTTTTTTTTTTTTTTTTTTTTTTCTGTTGGAAAAAACATATTTAATTGGACAAGTATTTTTTATAGTCCAATGAAACGCGATATTAGTGCAAGCCAATCGGTGGCAACGTTACTTGGTAAAACAGTTACCTGTTTGATCTTACCGACGCGCGCTGCAGGGAAATAACGTAATCAGTCACCGTAACAGAGGATTAACAGGGCGTCAGTTGGCAAACAGTTATCAATCAATTAAGACACACATCATTAATATATGAAAGTTGGGTATAAGAGTCGGTGATTATCTTGATAATTAACCACCTGCTCTGCTGTCTTAAATCCTCGCATACCAGAAACTTTTGAAAAATTTACAGTGTAGATATTTTTTCACTTGTCCGGCTGGGCGTCAGCGTTGGAAACAGTGACTGCCCGGACCGATTTTGAGCTTGTCCCGGGTGCCGGGCAATGGATTTGTCAGCCCCTGTTGATGTGTTTTTAGCTCACCTGAGCACGAAGTGCTCATGGTGAGCTATTGTGGTCAGTCAGTATCAGTCGTCCGTCGTGCGGCGTCAACAATTGCTTTAAAAGCCTACTCCTCCTACACCCCTGGGCCAATTGACTCGATACTTGGTAGGAAGCATCAGGGTGACCTGTGGATGAAAAATAGCTAAAATCGTGCAGATCGGAAATCCAAGATGGCCGCCATGGCCGCCATCTTGAAAATCTATTTTTATATTACCAGCTGTACCAAGACATGTCTGCATGGTCGAGAAGGGACTGCTTTTGAATTTGGCATTTGCCTATACAGTAAAGTACCTTTTTGAAAGTTGGTTCTAATGTAGTGGTTGTTATAATTTGATCTTTTATTTTTTAGAGGAGAAGAATACCAGCATTTTTAGCAGCAGCTTTAGCAGAACCAAAGAAGTCACGAGGTAGGTACTGTGTCTATTCACCATTGCTCTAGAAAAACAAGCATCATCTTGTATAGAAACATCACAGATACACAATTACCCACTTGAGAGTATTAAAACATGCTTTTATGGGGAAATAAGAAATCAATTTAATGTAATACCTTGATCTTGACCACTTCAGCTGGCCTCAGTGACGCAAGCGGATGCATGTCCGACTGGTGATCAGGACATTGCAGGTTTGAGCCTTGCCAGGTCTGGCAATATTCTTTCGTGGAGATTGCTCATGAAATATTTTCTACGGTTATCCTCTCCCATTCACTAATTCAAGAAAGGCAGTGGTCAGTTTCTGGCGAAAGAATGTGCACTAGTACCGGTTAAATACTTAGAGGACTAATCCTATCCAGGAAAACGTGTGGTTAGCTAAACTGACCATGCTCAACATAACCCTAATTGGGCTGACTGGGCCATAAAACATCAACTCAAACAACCATAAAACATGCTTTAATGTAATATCTGTCTTGATCTTGACCACTATTTAACATAAATTTATATCAGTTTTAAATACAAAGCTCGATTACAGGGTTTTCACATAATACTTTTCTTATTTCTCCACAAAACCATATGTTGTGGGTACTCGTTAGAAGCACTTGTGCGAGGCACTTCTGATGAGTACCCACAGCATATGGTTTTAAGGAGAAATGGGAAAAATGTAACTTTTCAGTGGAAAAAGCACCTTATCTGGAGCTATGTAAGTATAGGTTAACCCTTGCCATGCTGAATAAATTAAGATGCCACTCCCACTTTTTATTTCCAGCCAATCCGATTACATCATCAAGGTTGTTGATACAAATCCACATAATGACAAACAGTGCAGATGCAGATCAGTTGGCTTCTGAAGAAGCCAACTGATCTGGATTTACACTGTTTGCTAAGGCAGGGCATATCCGGGCCCAACAGGGTTAAGAAAAACAAACAAAAAAAAATCCCAAACTTGCATGCATTATGGCTCCCATTGTGGTGCTGATTTTTAGAAAATTGAGGTTTTGCTACCCTTCAACAGTGTTTCACTGATATTGAGCATCAGTTGTATATGGCTGCACACTCCTGTGTAGACTTGCTTTTTTGTGTTTTTTTTTTTCCATGCACATAAAAGCTGCTGTCCATTTCTTTATTTCACCCTGTCCACTTCTTACTCAATCTAGGGCAAGTGGAGTATGGTCTTACTGTATTAATGGCCTCAGAGTTTGCTAGCCATAGGGGGAACTCAAACGTGCAGTCCCTGGTGTCCAAGTCCGGTGCTTGAGCGATTAAACTAGTGAGGCAACATATAATTCATACTTGTCAAATTGTTTCCACTTTCAGGGCGACCCAAATCAAGTCCTTCACCAAATACTAGTCGAGCCAGTACACCTGAAGTTGTAGAAAATAATTCTACTGCCTTAAATGGTACATCAGAGAAAACTGAAAAGGTAAATTATATGTAGAGACTGGAGATAGAAGTTTAATATCAAAGAATTAATTGCATGGTCTATTGATAGTCACCTTTATCATTGCGGTACACTGTTGTGATATCTGATGAAATCTGGTATCTTGGGCTTCTCTATGGCCTATATGGCCTACATGTACATGAAGATTCTAAAAGGAAAGACTATAGAAAGCAATGAACTAACACAAATGAAAATAAATGGATTATCAAAGTTTTCTAGATCAAACTACCTACTTCCAGGCAGTTAGGCCTCATTAGTGATCATACACATTTCATAAATCCCAGAATAGGTTCAATGATCACAAATGACCGGAAAATAAAATTTACACTATAGTTCAATATTGGGAGACATTAAGCTGCAGTTTGATTAAGGTCTTCTAAATTTGCATATAATAGATCTAGGCCTTGTTGTTTGTTGCATTCCTGTACCTGTGTAGTCGAACTTCAATGGCTCGAACATCTTTGGGACCATGATTGATAATTTGTTTGAGATATGGGTAATTAGAGCCACTGTGGGATAATTAGGCAGGAAGCAAATGGAGATAATATAGGGAGATCTTTTCTATCTTCTACACAATAACGGTATGTTGAGTGTACTCATTAGAATTGCCTGGATGAGGCAATTCTAATGACCACACACACCATACAGTTTCGTGATACAATAAGAAAATTTCCCTAAATATTTTTTCTTGAGCTATCAGAAGACTTTTCGCAGGAACTCAAAAACGAGTTTGAATTAGCCATGGTAAATGAGCCATCGATATTCAAGCCATTGAAGTTCGACTGTATCTGCGTCTTTTATTGACAGGTTCATGACAATTTATGTACTGTGTGCGGTACTGGTGGTCATCTTTTACTTTGTGATACCTGTAGTTGTGTATACCATCTACAATGTTTATCCCCACCACTAGAGAAAGCTCCCGAAGGGCAGTGGAGCTGTCCAAAATGTCAAGTAAGTGAGGTTTTTTGTCTTCCTTTAACCTTTGATTGACTGACAAGAAATAGCAGAAAACAAAGGGTAGATTTTGCTGTGCACTGGCTCATATCCCAATGCAGAAAGCTGCATGGCACATTGCCATCCATCCATCTGTTCTTCTGTGAGCTCCATTTCTGAATCTGTAAGACCTAGAATCATACAGTCAGGCATACATTTTCTCCCTGCAAACAGCATAGGTTCTGGCAAGACTTTGTAGATGCGCAGACTTGCCTTACCCTTTGCTGTTCACATATGCACATAGGTCTAGATAAGAGTGGGTATTAGGTAAATAGTTTTCTTATTTCTATGAAAACATATGTTGTGGGTACTCATTTGAAGCACCTAAGCTTGTTGGATGTGTTTTTTTTAAAAAAAGCGATGCCACGGCGTGCGGGCGGGCGGGCGTTGGGCATCATCAGAGGTTTACCTTTTGGTTACCTTTTTTCAAAGTTGTATGTTACCTTTATTCTTCAGTGGATTGCTTTCATATTTGGTAGGAATGAAGAGGAGGACCAGTAGGTGTGTCACGTGCAAGAGAGACAACTCTCATTTTCTTCATTATGTACTTATCTCCCCTGACGTCCGAGGTTAACCTTTTGGGTAACCTTTTTGAAAAACCCGCCCATAATGCCGTTAGGCATTTTTCTTGTTCTTATTTCTTTTAAAAAAAATATGTATTCGTGGGTACTCATTAGATGTGCCTCACTGAGGCACTTCTAATGAGTACCCACGACATGTTTTTGTGGAGAAATAAGAAAAATATCACTACTTTTATATTGGAAAAAAAAAAGAAGTATTTTATCAAGAGCTATGAATTAACAACTCTTTTTCATTGACGCGGCTCAAATGACCCAGTTGTTTTACTTCAACCCTGTCATTCAAGCTTCAGTTCTGATTAACATTAAGCTGTGCAGCATCTTGCAGTGGGGGACATATAGTATCACAGCTGTCCGTACAAGTCTGTTCGTAGGTCCCGTCTGTACATACGCAAGTATAACACTACATTTCATGAAGTTTTTGACTTATGCTCTACCCATTTGTTTTGACTTTGTTTCAGACATCTAGTCAAAAGTCCACTGAATCCTTGGCTGCTGTTAATGCCTACATATCGAGTAAAACAGGTAATAGTTTTGCAATTTAACATTTAGAGCTGCCGTCAAAGATGCCTTTGGATGCGCCGTCCGACTGGAGACCAGGAAGTCACGGGTTCAACCCCCGCCGAGGTCGGTAACATTCTTTCGTGGAGATTGATCATGAAATATTTTCTACGGTCATTCTCTCCCTTCTGCTGATTCAAGAAGGGCAGTTGTCAGTTTCTGGCAAAAGAATGTGCACAGTACTGGTTAACTGTTTAGATGACTAAGCCTGCTCAGTAAGTGTGTGGTTAGGTAAACTGACCGCTCTCGACATGACCCCATTGGGTTGACTGGGCCGTAAAACCTCAACACAAACAAACAAAGATGCCTTTGCAAACAATGTAGGTCCAAATCAGATAGCCATCTCATCACAATCTGCACTGTTTGCCATTCCGTTTTTGAGTTTTGACTGACACGCCTATTGTTCTTTATTAACATACTGATCAGGTAAGCCTTAGCAAGGAATGTACAGATCAGATGCCTCAGAATGTGACTTCTGTTCAGGGTCTCTACTGTTTTCACACTTCCAGCAGGTTTGGTAGTAAAATGTATTTATTCAAATCTTTGGACTAGGTTTGTAAGGAGTTATAGTGATCCAATATTAGGTAAATAGGGTCTGTTTTGATATGGTACATAGCATGATTATTTAGTGAGAGGTTCTCAAGTATCAAGCCAAAGGGTTTTACCACTCACCCAACACTTCTTAGACACATCAGTATGTAGTAAATTGGACTTGCTCAAATTTTAGGACAAGTATGGTAAGGGGATAAAATGTTGGAATATTTAAGGAAAATACACTGATCATTAAAGGCCTGACAAGATGACATCATTGCAAAGGCCAGTCTTTATTGTTTGACAGGTGGTACCAAGCAAAAACTACACCACAACCTCTTTATAACACTATTGTTGGGGTCCAGACCATAAACCGTGTTAGTTAAACAACCGTGTTATATCCAAACAAAAATGTATAGATTATATTGAAAAATGACCATTTATGGTCATTTTTCAATATAATCTATACATTTTTGGGATCCATCTTTGAACTGTGTTATATCCAAACCGTGTTATAACGATGTTGAAGTGTAATCTGCAGGCAAAGCATAAACTCCTATTACATGTTTGTATGGCAAGGAGTTACAGAGATTATGCTTAATTAATTAAGGATGTTACCTGAAATGCTGATGTTGTGTGTTGATATGTTGTAGCAAGAGAAGAAGAAAAGAGAAAACTTCTAAAACGAAGTGCAGAATTACTACAGGAGAAGACAGATCTTCAGAACAGAACCAAACAGCTCAACGACCTTTTAGCAGTAATTTAAATTATCATATTTACCTTGAGTATTGGGACAGACATGTCTGAGCAAACTGTGTGGGCCCATATCAGATGCTGTATAACATGTTGTCTATCGTGTGGTTACATTGTTTGCCACTTATCAAGCAGCCGTTTAGATACATGAGCAGTTAGTAAAATGTTGTTCAAATAGGACAAGTATGGTAAGGAGTGAAATTGTTCCAATATTTAGGATAGATATGGCAACTTTTCAAATTTAGAATGTAAAACATAATGTAACTACACCACAAATTCTTTTTTAACACTATTGCTGGAACCCAAAGCAAACACTGTTAGAAAAACAACAGTGTTCAATCCAAACCACAAAAAAATTATAGTTTATATAGAAAAATGACCATAAATGGTAAGGCTGGTACAATTAATAGGATAATTGATTAATTGTTTGATAAATACCACAAAAATGATTATCGTTACAGATTGCTAATAATCAATCATTTCATTTCTGTGTCTTTTACTTTACCGTATTTACCCTTAATAATCAAACATTTCAACTCCTTACCACACTTCGTCTAAAATTTGAATAAGTACAATTTACTACTAAATGCTGTGTCTAAAATAGCTGGATGAGCGGCAAACAGTGTAGATCCTGATGTGACGCCACGTTTGCGGCATCTCATAGGGGTCTACACTGTTTGTTCAGGCCTGTCTGACCAAATACATACAGTAAAGTATAGCATTTGGTAAGAGCCATGCTTAGGTAGACAGGTAAAATCATGACCAAATCTCCAGTGATTACCAATCATTTATCGATCACAATGACATGACCGATAATTGATTATCTTTTCAGCTCTGATTAGCCAGTCTTAATAAATGGTCATCATAAATGAGAAAAATGTATGAGACCCACAGTGGGGAAAATATGCATACATTTATCTCATTTATGATGAGCAACACATAAAAAGGGCTCTTATACCATATACAAACACCACTGGTTCAGCTCAGCCTGCACTTCCAGTGGAATTGGAGCCATCTCAGTGGATATAATTCGTATTTTCATTTCCAGATGGTAACTTGAGTAAATGTCAATGGATTTTCACCAAACTTGGTATATGCATTGGTATTATGGAGATTTGGTTTGGGATTGCTATGGGTCAAATTTTGTCAATTTTTGTCACGAGTTATCTGTCCACCTCACAATAGTGTCAGGATATTATCATTTCATGTTTTAATTATCTATCTAAAGAATGCCCAGCAAAAAATTTATCAGTAAAATATATATATTTCAGGAAATCTGTTTCAGTTTTGAATAGTGCTTTAAGGGTTAATTATTTCTTGAGTGAAATTAATAAGCTTCAGCTGCTGTATGTTAGAAGAAAACTGAGGGCATAGACTTTACAGATCTCATTTTGTTTTTCAGCAACAAGGTATAAAAAAGCAGGAGATAATAGATATTAACCGGAAAGCTCAACAGTCAGTAGAGAATCTCAAGAGCTTTGTGAAGATGGTCCAGTCGTCATGACAACACCATATCTGCTGTTTCTAGTCCAACATAGGTTGTATTCTTGAAGCTCCAAATAAGACGCTTTTTTCTTATTTCTAAATGAAAATATATGCTGTGGGTACACATTAGAAGTGCCTCAATGAGGCACTCCTAATGAGTAACCACAACATATATTTTTGTAGAGAAATAAGTAAAATATTAGCTGGTCTTATCAAGAGCTATGTATTTTTATGTCACAGGTTGTATTTTTAGGCTGTTTTTAAGATCATGGATTATATTCATACGTTTAAATTAAATATTTATTCCCAGTCCTGCTGAACCCAGATATACCCTGCCTTTGCAAACAGTGTAGATCCAAATCAGTTGGCTTCTTCAGAAGCCAGCTGAACTGGATCTGCACTGTTTGTCATTCAGTATGTGAATTTATGTCAGCAATCTAGATCAAGTGATCTGATTGGCTGACAGTTAAAAGTGGGCGTGGCATCTTAATTTATTCAGCATGACAAGGGTTAATACATAGGAATTATTAGATAAAAGTGTTTGGTGATATATCTGGGATAATATTTCTGACAAGTATTTCTACATAAAAGGTACTAAAAGAATCATATTGTTGGTACTTATTAGAAATGCCTCGATGAACTGGAGAAAATTACATAATGATCATGGAATACTCCTCCTTCACAAGGCCTCTGTTGATCGCTGAGTTGCTTCCAATGAGTACCAACAACATGTTTTTGTGGAGAACTGGAGAAAACTAACATAGAAATATCGTCAAATACTTAAGGCCTAAAAAAAATGTTATGTTTCTGATTTCCCGACCGACTGTCAAAAAATGACTGTCAAAAAATGCGCCGACTGTAATTTTTTTTTTTTTTTTTTTTTTTTTTGCACATGAAGAAAAAAAAAATTCATCCATGACCGACCCCTGACAACCCCTGTTTTTATATGCATTCGTTACATAATTTGTCCGTACCAATTTACCGATATTGTCGGTCTTCATTTTTCATTTATTTCCAGTATGGCTGCACCCTTACAAGCCAAACCGAGCACATTAATGCAGTTTATTTCGCAGCTACATCTCTGCCTAAAATAAAATAAAAGCTGTTTAACACAGCACCCTTTTATCATTGGTATTCGAAATAGGTCAAATGTTTGGTAAGAGATGTCAAAATATTTTAAGATTCCATTAAAAAAATTTACGATTCATAGACTGTAATTTGACTTGGAAAAAAAAAAAGGAGAGAGAGAGAAAAAAAATTGCTGACTGACCTACCGACCCTATGGCAAATTGGTGATGAAATCAGGAACAGAACATTTATTTTTTTAGGCCTAACAAGTCCTTTGTTGATAGCTGAGAGCGCTTTTTCAATGTGAAAAATCAACAAAACATAAGGTAATATGGTAAATGTCCTACACTTTCAAACACTTAATTCCATACCTTTTTACCTTTTTGTCTAAATTTTGCTTTTTATGCAGCTATTTCTTAAAATAAAACTTAGTGGAAAGGCAAACTATGTTGCCCTGATCAGACTGCTCCTTCAGGGCCTGCGCTGATGTATATGCATTTTATTGGCAACTTTGGGTACAAAATTTTAGGACATTTATGATTTATTTGTTTGTTTCACCAGAAACTTTCTACAACTCTTAGGACACATCAACTCCTTAAAATGTGAACAGCTCAGTTTGACTATCTTTTGGTGTCTCAAAACTGCTGGTTGAGTGGCAAACGGTGCAAACTTTGATTTGAGTCTACCAGAAGAGTTATTAAAGAGGAGTATTTGGTGATTTCTGGGATAATTTTTCTTATACCTCCTGAAAAACATATGTTGTGGGCACTCATTAGAAGCACCTCACTGAGGTGCTTCTAATGACTACCCGCAACATGTTTTCATTGAGAAATAAGAAAAATTATCCTAAAAATATCACCAAACACTATGTGCCGGCCTCGGTGGCACATTTGGATGCGCCGTCAGACTGAGACAAGGAGGTCACGGGTTCAACCTCCGCCGAGGTCGGCAATATTCTTTCGTGGAGATTGATCGTGAAATATTTTCTACAGTCATTCTCTCCCTTCCGCTGCTTCAAGAAGGGCAGTTGTCAGTTTCTGGCAAAGGAATGTGCACAATACTGGTTAACTGCTTAGAGGACTAAGCCTGCCCAGTAAACGTCTGGTTAGGTAAACTGACCGCGCTCGACATGACCCCATTGGGTTGACTGGGCCGTAAAACCTCAACACAAACAAACTCCGCTGGTCTACACCTTTTATATTCAGTTGTGTGTCAGAAACCTTATGGTAAAAATGGTATTTTTGTTATTTCTCCATGAAAACATGCATGTACTAAATGCACAATGCAAAAAAGGGTTTTTATGCCATATATGGGCATAGCTGTAGATAGGTGCTTTTTTTTCTAATTAAGATGTATCAATATTTTTCTTACTTCTCCATGAAAATGTATGTTGAGGGGTATTCAGCAGAATGAGGCACTTCTAATGAATACCACAAAATAATATTTCAGATAGTTTACTTCACAGTCATAGCTCCAGATAAGAGGGGGGTATCCACATAATATGTTCCTTATTTCTCCATAAAAACATATGTTGTGGGTACAGTAGAAGCACCTCACCGAGGTGCTTCTAATGAGTACCCACAACATGGTTTCGTGAAGAAATAAGAAAGATATCAGAATTTTTGCGAATGAAAAGTGCACCTTATCCATTGCTATGAGTGTTTGTAGATAAGAGAGAAAGTGCCTAGAGTTTCTTGAGCAGATGGAGGTCAGTGCCTGCAAAATGTCATTTAAGGAATGGATACACTTTCAAGGGAAATAAATATGAATAGGAACCTTTCTCCTCAGTTAGGGTTACTCTTAGAGGAAAGTATTTGCCAGTTTGAGTAGCCATCATTTTTGGAACGGTTTAAATACTTGGGAGTAAATTCAGACGACAACCTTGTCCTATAGAAGACAGGCCCATCAACTATTAATGAACACTTATTTCTAAACTGAGGCACTGATGGGTGTATGAATAAAATCTGAATCTGAGCATTGTAGATACTCATATCTTGGCCATAATAAAACTCGCAGACACAAGGGCCCAGTTGTTCAAAGCTTGGTTAGCTTAACGAGCTCGTTAAGGGTCATTTCGTTAACTGTTTTAGCGGATTCAATATACAATATTCTGATATTTTTTGCTGAAAAAATGTGGTTTCAGCAAAACATCTCAGCATATTTGCATATCACTCAATGTAAATTTTAACGAATCGTTAACTAACGACATCGTTAACTTTGAACAACTGGGCCCAGATGATAAAATAACAGATCCAGTGTAGGACACTGGCTATAAATGTCAGAAATCTGTGCCTTAAATTTCTTAGAAAATTAGCAGGCTGGAAGGTAAGGCTTATAAGTGACTTATAGTCTCTTGATTAGCTTTGAGAAGTCACCCTTGTGACTACTTAGGATGCTTGTGGCTGTGAAAGTGATCAACAGTCACTCTTGTAACTTGACTCTGGGTGCATTCAGGATAGCGGACACCATTGAGCAAACTAGGCTCAGATTTACGGATAAATCTAATTCTTGTTTGCTATTATGTGCAAGAAACCACTTGACAAGTAGATAAATTTCAAGAATCTAATCTGATTTTTTCTTTCTTCAACAGTTACAACATAAGTAAGCAGCAATGCAAATTATGAAACAGAATTACTTCAATCAAAAGACAGATTGGCATGTAATTAAAGTCTCATGATCTGTTTGTGATTCTCAGACAAGTTTCACCTGCTGTTGACCAGACATTCTGATAATAAGTGCTAAAATAATAAACTATAATGCCAGAGACAGCTGCACAAAAAATGGCTAAATTAATTAGTAAATTAAGAACCAGGCAGGTTTTAGCAAACACAACATGGTACATTCATCAATGCAATTTCAACAAGGCATATTAAAACATAACAATGCATAAATTGAATCATATCGGCAGTGATGATACAAAATGAAGTTAAATAAAAGTCAAAAAGGATTGCATTTGGAAACAACGAACACACAAAAAATCAGGAAAATCGGAGACTCTGTTTGATTGCGTCTCTTCATACACATAAAGTCAAACACTAACTTTGATGCAACTTCCTCAGTTTTTTTGGTTGGGCAAACTGTAGGCCTCCATCCAATGGATGAAGTAGTTGCTGATCACTAATATGAACCTATTTCCATTCTTGGTGACTTTCAGTGGCCCCATCACATCGATACCAATTCATTCTAAAGGGTAACGTGCATGGTACTGTTGAAGTGGGGCCCTGGGCACTTTAACTGGTTGGTACTGTTGAAGTGGGGCCCTGGGCACTTTAACTGGTTGGGTAGTCCTACTACACACTTTACACATATTTACACATATGAAGTCGTACATCCTCCTTGTACTTATACCAGTAAAAATCATTTCAAACCCATTGTAGCGTTCTATTCACTCCAGGGTGTCCTGCAAAAGAATCGTCATGGCACATTTTAAGTACTGTCTGTTGCAGAAGTTTCGATATAAGTAGTTGAAAATGATCTTTACTGTTTTCAAGTATTATTCTCTGGAATAAAATATGACCTTTCTCAACAACGTTCTCTCAGGGACATAACATAACACGACCATTTTTCAAACAGGCGTATAAAAAGAAAAGGTGTGTACTCAAAGATTTAAATCATTAGACAAATGGAATAGCCTATATTTCTAGTAGTTTGACAAGTTATTAGGATGAAGCTAAAAAAATGTCAAAGTTGTGGAAAATTTTTTTAACAAAGTGGGTTGAGTGAGTCTTTTTCTCCATCTGATAAGACAGGTCCATAAATTGTAATTAACGTTTGTATCGCTTCATCTCCATAGTTTTGGAACTCATCTGTGCCTTGGTTAGGCCAGATCTGAAAGTCAAAAACATTGAAAAGTGAGTGTGGCTCTCCACCAATATGTTTAGTGAATTTCTCTTCAAGAAAAAATGAAATATTTTCTATGGTCATTCTCTCCCTTCCGCTGATTCAAGAAGGGCAGTTGTCAGGTTTTGGCGAAAGAATATGCACAATCAGGGGTCAAGCTGGCTTCAGAAATTTAGGGAGAAGTGACTTCTCCCTCCAGACAAAACAGGGAGAAGTTTTATAGGATGAGGGAGAAGTCAAGACTCAGTTAACCTATCACCTTACTGAAAGCATGACACTTAAGGACTCTCGACTCGCTTTAACGCATTGTCTTGGGAATTAACAAAAAAAGGAAACAATTTTTAATGTAGATCTGTTAATTCTTACTTCTAAACCAATTAAATGATCCACAGAAACACAGTCGTGAATAGGGCAAATGCGTCATATCTTTTTGGAAATTGATCTTCTCAGTCAAAATATCAAGATCTGATAAGCTATAAACATAATGATAAAAAGAAATTTGTTAGCTAAAATATCTGTCAACTTTTAAAATTAGTTTTTAGCATTTTTTAATGCTGTTTCTGACCAATTTTCAGCACGTAAATGGTTCATTTATGAAAAAAACGGACACCCACGAAAACTAATGACATTGACGAAAACGATCTTTTGGTCACTCAGTAGGCAAACAGTTTTCCTCCAAAACTTGTTTAACCACATTAGCCTTTTATTCTGTGGCATTTCTGATACTTCTAATGACTTTTTTTCAAAAATATTTTACCTGCATGTTTGTTCAATTTTTACTGGATTTCTCCTCACAAAAAGTTCGTTTTGCACAAGTATAAGCTTTTTCAAAACTTGCAAAAATCAAGGGAGAAGTTTTTGTCGCCCTCAGGATTTCCCAGGGCGACTTAGAGCCCTCAAGGGCAACTATTTCACCCCAGTCTCCCTGTAGCCTGACCCCTGTGCACAATACTGGTTAACCGCTTAGAGGACTAAGCCTGCCCAGTAAACGTGTGGCTAGGTAAACTGACCGCACTTGACATGACCCCATTGGGTTGACTGGGCCATAAAACCTCAACACAAACAAATCAAGAAAAAAAATTCAGCAGCGTCTAACAAAGAGATTATATCAGCTTTGATCTTTTCAGATGTGTTATCCTCTCTCCTGTTCTGTGTCTGTAACATAGGTATACTTCCGAATTCTCCATTTTGGGTTTCATTTACGAATTTTCTCAGAAAATTTGCCCATCTTGTTTTCATCCTAACAAATTCATCTTTTAGCTCCTTCACCCTTTTCCCTGCCTCAGAAATAAGACACTTCACCTGCTGAAACAGAACTGAAACGTCTGATAATAGATGCAGTCAATCATAGAACGCAGGAATGTCAAAAACCTTTCAGATTTCATCTCCTTCAAATATGCTTTGGCGTTTGCTGAACTCTCATCTCTACCTGATGCAATATCTTCTAAGTGTACTACTGTGATGTCATCAAGAAGGGCAGTCAGTGCTCTGTTCTGGCTTGCCACCCATCTTATTTGTTGAACACTGCCATAACGTTTTAACTCCCGATCTAAAAGCAGCAGTGTCATATAGTTCTATTCTCCATTTTGGAGAATAATAATACATCTGAAAACTCCTCTTAAGAATATTTTCATAGTCTTTTAGGTGCATCACAAACAGCCAGTTCCAGGTTATGGGCTATACAGTGCACAACAGCAATGTCTGTTCATCTTGGAATTGTTTATTTACCTCATCTAGCAATAATTTAACAGCTCCACCCTTTTTGCTGAGATTTACTGATGCTCCATCAGTATGACACCAATAAGTTTCTCAGCCAGTACTTCTTCGTGATTCCTACCGACTCTAGACCCTTGAGTATGCCATCTTTCACTCCTTGAACATGATCATGCTCCAGATCTACAATGTCAGATAGCTTTGTTTGGATCTCACCTTTACTATCGACAAACCTGACATAAACCAACTCTTGCTCTGTAATACCTTTATCTGCTGATCCATCGCTTAAAACACTTATAAATCAAGCATTTTCAACCTCTTTAAAATTTTCTTCCTTCAGAACTTCAGCTGCACTAATACAAAAGTTTCGCCAGGCTTTATCGTTTAAATAGTTATTTCCCATGTCAGTACCATTTTAGCCTGCAAAGCACACATTTTTGGAAATTTTGTAAATGAATCTCCGTCAACAGCTACTACGCATTTCAGTATTCATTAGACTTTCAGTCGAGTGCAGAGAATCAAACCGCGACATTCTGATGTCATCACACGGGTCATTGCACTGAAAAACTGTTAGAAACAAACATCAAAAGGTTTTATATTGCAGTCTTGTCGATTGCTCAGTTCTGATTATTAACATACAATATCTGAGTTATCTCGCCTGCAATTGGTTTCAATTCAGTAGGGGAGACAGTTAAGCCAGTAAATGATCTGTGATTGATTGTCCTCATCTGGCCAGGTATATTGGCAGACTTTATTTGGTGAACTTTATTTGTGCATCTTATACCCAACCCGATCGGCTGCTCAGGCTTCTCAAAATTAAGGGACAGACTCGTGAACCGTAAAACAGTTTATCTTTGGGCAAGATACGATGACCTAGACCAGCCTGCTCATAAAAATGTTTCTAGGTCCTGTTAATGCTGTCAAGCAAACTGTAGGTCCTGATTGGAATAAGCGGATGCAACAGCCTGCTGCCCTATCATAGTTTTTGGCTACTTTTTTTTTTTTCTAATTGGTAAGGTACCTTTTTTGATTAATGTTTAATGTTTGATTAATGTTGCGCAAGCGACTAGTTTGATGTTCTGATCAAAGTATGCGGCAATGCTTCTGAAATTGGCTGCTGTTAGACAGCTGTCATGTGTCATGTCCACACCAAAGTTTAATGGATATTGAAATGCGTAGTATATAGTATGCAGTGGTAAAGAGTTTTTCATACACCTCACTCTTTTTCTCATCAACCTTTCTGATGGTCTTTGCCAGTTTAGTTTGTGTTGGATTTTCTAGTGCTTTCTTGTGTTCAACACAATTAACATGTTTAATACTCTTATTATGCCACTTCAGTGACTCTCTTTTTTCTTTGAAGCCAACAACTAACGAAGATTTGGGATCAGACAGCTGAGGAAATTCTCTGCAGACTTTGCAAAATAATATGCCATCTACCACATCAACCCAGTCAAATTCTTCAAGTCAAATGTCTATTACTGGTCCTTTGTGCTTCTTTTTATCATATTCCTTTTGCTGCTTCATCTCATTTCTGACTGCAGGCGATCACTTTCCCTTTTTTCTGAATCATCACCTCCCTGCTTAAAAACTGTCTAATATCATTCATTTTTCACTCGGTCGTATTCTACTTTCACTTCAGAAGACCGGTTATTTTCGGTACTTTCCGTAGGTTTAGGTTTCGTCCCAATTCAAGTTCGTACTGAAGGGTTTTGCCCTTGTAGGTTTTGTTTCTAGAGAGTTTTTGCATCAAAGTAGATATTTTTTTCTGCTTTATACAAGACAGGACATGAGAATAATGTCCTATACAAAAAAGGTAAGAGAAAAGTCCAGGGAGTGCCACAATCACAAACCGCAGCCCTTCCCAGACCCCAAGAGGAAGAGGAAACCGACAAATCTAAACAAGCACAAACCGAACAAACGTACGAAAAGCACTAAGATTAGCTCTCTCTTCCCCAAGCGAGGTTATCACAATACTGAAAGGACTGAAAAACACAAGAACAAAATGATACATGGAAAGACATACAACAAATCGCCTCGTAGAATAAACCACAAAGCAACAAAGAGTAAGACTAACATCGGGACCACCGCCTTGGAATGGTCGGTCTGACATAGCCAGCCTCTATGCCCTATAGTCCAGGAGCCAGTCTCTGGCTCGTTCGTACCGTGATCATATAAACTGTAAGGTAGCCGAGTCACCCTACGCATGTATGTGGTAAGTTAATGATATAAGACACAAGAATCTGGTTCAGACAGTACCATTTTTATTATCACAACATCTAGTCTATATTTTCCAACATAAAATATACATCCTTTCGACCCAAGATCTAAACGGCGACTCCCCCGATTATCTTTCTGCTCTTCGCTTTTAGCTAATATAATTCTCTAAGAACAGAAGATTTTCTGACACCCCCTTCTTACATATTCTATTGTAAGTTATCCGTTACCCAGTCATTGCAGGAAAACCAAGCGCAGGAATCTAGGTAAAGTTTCATAAGAGAAATAATTATTTAGCAGCAACGAAAGTATCAGTATTATTCAAGATGATTGGTTTTCTATCCAAAGGTCTTAGAAAGACAAATAAGGGTTTCCAAGCACAGGTTTCGTGGAGCCAGTATTTTCTAAGTTAATACCAAAGCGTAAATGGAAAGGACTAAATCAGTAATCATGTTTACCAACTAAATCTCCAGCGGGGTTGGTCGCTCTTGAGTGCACTTCTCAACAAGCTTCAGCCGTTACCGTATATTACAATACCCCACTGTGTTGAAAGAGGCATGTCATTTTAATGACATGGCTCTAGCCAAACTAGAATATATCCTCCCTTACTATGAATTGCGGCCTAAACAATAATTTTCTAATCCGTTTTCCATCAGCTGAAACCAGTAGATAAATACTAAACTACTACAAAATTTAACATATCACTCATGAAATTATACAGTTTTTATCCTATTCAACTTTAGATGTTCTAGATATTTAAGAAAATTCACTAAGTTCAAAAATGCGCCATGTTACTGAATTGTTCTAATAAGTTCACCGTCAATCATATTCTGGAGAGTGTTCGTAAGTTTTCACACTTCAGTCAAGGTACCATCCATCTATTAGACAACCTCCATCAAAGGACACCACACAGTGATCAAACGACGCCCAGTACCATTCCTCATCGGTGCCGTTTTCAAGATATCCAGCCGGAAGTACGCGGTACTTCCCTTGGTAGAGACCCACAGGTCCCTGGTTGGTCTTTCTTTTTTGTCGTTCGTTTGTGTACGATTCTGTCTGAATGATTTCGTTTAGGACATGTTCTGGCCCCTGAACATCAACTCGGGCCAGTAATATAAGTCCTTTCAATATTAAAGATAAACAATTCACAGTATTCATGTTGTGAATATTCTCCAGATAAAGTCCCGGCAAAATGTTGTTTTCTTAATTATATGCTTTGCATCTAATGTACTGTCTCGATAGAAGTTTCCTGATGAACTGTTGCTTCCTGCTTGTCTTCCTTAATTAGGGTTAGGTAAACAGCAGGACATTCACTTTGTTGAATATTCATCACCATGTATCAGTCATAGAAGTTTACTATTGATTTCCTATGGCTCCAAGAGAACCATCACTATATCCAAGAAAATGTTAATTTATTCCATTAGTACTCTGTATAACAATTACATGTACAACATAACAGTACAATATATGATGTAAATTCATTATTGCTTTTGCGCTAAATGTTACAAAATTATGCTGATGAGGTTGTAGCTCCAGGTTCATTTTTCATGGAAGCCAAGTCTAGCATTGGGTTATAGATCCTATCTTTCCCGTAAAAGTTCGGAGTTCTATTTGGGGGTTTAAATCTTCAGGTAAGGTGGCCTCAACATCATGACGATCGGGTCCTATTGGCTCCTCTACCTTTAAGGTTTCCTGTTTACCAATCCGCCGCAAGCATGAGGCGATTTGTTGCCAAAATTTAAATAAAATGACCAAAATAATTTTGACAACTACACCTGTCAGAATTTTTCCCCAGAATGGAAAATGCCATTTCGTGCCCATTTCAATTTTTTGGAGAGGTCCTAATCGGTTAAGAAATTCATGCATAGGAATTTTGTCTACTTCTTTTAAAGCATCAGGAAGTTCGGCCATAGAAAAGTTTGGAAGGGAGCTTACGAAAGGTTGCCAAATTATAACTTCCGAAAAATTTGTTTCTTGAAGTACAGCAAAGAATGGTTCTACCTTCGTATGTATCGTTGTTTGCGCTGTGAAATACGGTAATAAAGTAATCTCTTGACAGTGCGCAGAACAGGTCATTTCAAGATTGATTATAGTTAAAGGAGGTATGACCTGAAACTCCGAGGTTTTGGGTGGAACTTGACAAGTAAGACGTAAGGAAAACGACGTTTTGGTCGATACGGCATAAATTCCGTCTTTTAAATTGACAGCGCGGGGTAAATGGACATTAGTGTATACTTCTTGTATGCAGTATCGTTTGACCTTATCGGTATTTTTCATGAATAGGCTTATTACACATGTCCTTGATTTTGAGTTGATTTCCTGTCACCGATTCTAAATTAATGTCTGAACGACGTAATGGGGGTGGGTTAGAAAGAGAATTATAGATACGCCGACTAAACAGAGTTCTTTCAGCTCCCGTATCAACCAAACATCTATATTTTTGACTGCTAATTTTCAACAAAACACTGCTAGCACTGTTCTTTGAGTTTATATCACAAGTTCTAAATGTTTGTTTCAAGCCCTCCCATTCACTTGTCCCATTTGTGAAAGGAGGGGTTACGAGTTTCCCGACGGATTAGTTAGCCTTGCAGGGGCTTCCTGTGTTCCACGTTTTCTAAGCTTTTTGAATTTCTCACAGTCCTTCTTCTTATGACCTGTTTCAGAACAGAACCAACAGGTCAAAGCAGAAGACCGCTCTGCGTTTGGAAATTTGTCTTGGCGTGCCGAAAATTGCCTTGTCATATTGACAGCCTCAGCGCGTTCACGGCGCAATGAGCGGCAGTTCCGGGCCTCATGTCCAAGGCGTTTACAAATCGGACACCTTGAGGGACGAGCATGATCCACTTCCATCATCTCTGGAACGGGGTCATCACGTCCAGTGCTCAGATTAAATTTACGGCGCAAATTTTGCTCATTCATTGCAATGTGAACAGCGGCCTGCAACCGGTCAGGGTTCTCTCGCATCACCTTCATTTTAAGATAATCATAGACCAACCCATCTATGAAAAAACCTACAAGCTGACGTTCAATGGCGGCCAGGTCGGCCTGGTCCTGCCCTTGGAATGCATCTTCCGCTATTGCAAGTAACCTTTCAGCGTAAAGCTGTACGCTTTCATTTTTTTCTTGACGCACGCGTCTCAGCATACTAAAAGCAATGCTTCGGTCCGTTATCTCGCCAAAGCGGGATTGTAGCTCAACTTTTAAATTTGCCCAAGTTTGATTCGGATGATCTCTCATCCAACGCGCAACAAAATCAGCCACGGGGCCTTGGGCTGTCTGAAGCGTAATACCCTTAAGCTTGTCATCATCCACCCCGGTTAAGACCTTGTATCTTTGTATTGCCTAAATCCAATTTTTTAAATGGGCCGGATTTCCAGAAAATGTGGGCACAATATTCGCAACACCTTGGCTATGAACAGCAGAAGTTGAGCGAAGCAAGTTGCACCGTAATGGCATGAAAAAAAGTTGTTAATTGTAAGGCAACATCCGCCATACTGCCCAGACAACAGGTAAACAGTACTCACCAGGGTTGAGAATACAGCCAGTTTAACCACAATATCACAGCAATACCAAGCAATTGTCCCGGTTAGAGAACACTCAGTTCCCGAACACTTTGATTATTTAATTTATACTGTCACTGGGTGTCCTGATCTGAATTGCTGTTGTTTGTGTCACAGATATCTTTTTTTGCTTATGAATTTTTTTATACTCCATATTGAACACAGAAAGTTTACCAAGGTAAACAAGGAATATCTGCATAATTGTTTGTTCCTGGCATAGTGCAAAATATTTCCCCATTTCAACATTATTTCCACAATTCGCTGAAATGTCTGATTCAACCGAAGTTCTTTTTCGGATTCGAGAATGATCCGCCAGTCATCGGCACCAGTTGTTCATTCTGACATAGCCAGCCGCTATGCCCCATAGTCCAGGAGCCAGTCTCTGGCTCGTTCGTACCGTGATCGTATAAACTGTGTAAGGTAGCCGAGTCGCCCTACGCATGTATGTGGTAAGTTAATAATATAAGACACAAGAATCTGGTTCTGACCGTACCATTTTTATTATCACAACATCTAGTCTATATTTTCCAACATAAAATATACATCCTTTCGACCTAAGATCTAAACGGCGACTCCCCCGATTATCTTTCTGCTCTTCACATTTAGCTAATATAATTCTCTAAGAACAGAAGATTTTCTGACACCCCCTTCTTACATATTCTATTGTAAGTTATCCGTTACCCAATCATTGCAGGAAAACCAAGTGCAGGAATCTAGGTAAAGTTTCATAAGAGAAATAATTATTTAGCAGCAACGAAAGTATCAGTATTACTCAAGATGATTGGTTTTCTATCCAAAGGTCTTAGAAAGACAAATAAGGGTTTCCAAGCACAGGTTTCGTGGAGCCAGTATTTTCTAAGTTAATACCAAAGCATAAATGGAAAAGAATAAATCAGTAATCATGTTTACCAACTAAATCTCCAGCGGGGCTGGTCGCTCTTGAGTGCCCTTTTCAACAAGCTTCAGCCGTTATATTACAATACCCTCCTGTGTTGAAAGAGGCATGTCATTTTAATGACATGGCACTAGCCAAACTAGAATATATCCTCCCTTACTATGAATTGCGGCCTAAACAATAATTTTCTAATCCGTTTTCCATCAGCTGAAACCAGTAGATAAATACTAAACTACCACAAAATTTAACATATCACTCATGAAATTATACAGTTTTTATCCTATTCAACTTTAGATGTTCTAGATATTTAAGAAAATTCACTAAGTTCAAAAATGCGCCATGTTACTGAATTGTTCTAATAAGTTCACCGTCAATCATATTCTGGAGAGTGTTCGTAAGTTTTCACACTTCAGTCAAGGTACCATCCATCTATTAGACAACCTCCATCAAAGGACACCACACAGTGATCAAACGACGCCCAGTTCCATTCCTCATCGGTGCCGTTTTCAAGATATCCAGCCAGAAGTACCGCGGTACTTCCCTTGGTAGAGACCCACAGGTCCCTGGTTGGCCTTTCTTTTTTGTCGTTCGTTTGTGTACGATTCTGTCTGAATGATTTCGTTTAGGACATGTTCTGGCCCTGAACATCAACTCGGGCCAGTAATATAAGTCCTTTCAATATTAAAGATAAACAATTCACAGTATTCATGTTTTGAATATTCTACAGATAAAGTCCCGGCAAAATGTTGTTTTCTTAATTATATGCTTTGCATCTAATGTACTGTCTCGATAGAAGTTTCCTGACGAACTGTTGCTTCCTGCTTGTCTTCCTTAATTAGGGTTAGGTAAACAGCAGGACATTCACTTTGTTGAATATTCATCACCATGTATCAGTCATAGAAGTTTACTATTGATTTCCTATGGCTCCAAGAGAACCATCACTATATCCAAGAAAATGTTAATTTATTCCATTAGTACACTGTATAACAATTACATGTACAACATAACAGTACAATATATGATGTAAATTCATTATTGCTTTTGCGCTAAATGTTACAAAATTATGTTGATGAGGTTGTAGCTCCAGGTTCATTTTTCATGGAAGCCAAGTCTAGCATTTGGGTATATAGATCCTATCTTTCCCGTAAAAGTTCGGAGTTCTATTTGGGGGTTTAAATCTTCAGGTAAGGTGGCCTCAACATCATGACGATCGGGTCCTATTGGCTCCTCTACCTTTAAGGTTTCCTGTTTACCAATCCGCCGCAAGCATGAGGCGATTTGTTGCCGAAATTTAAATAAAATGACCAAAATAATTATGACAACTACACCTGTCAGAATTTTTCCCCAGAATGGAAAATGCCATTTCGTGCCCATTTCAATTTTTTGGAGAGGTCCTAATCGGTTAAGAAATTCATGCATAGGAATTTTGTCTACTTCTTTTAAAGCATCAGGAAGTTCGGCCATAGAAAAGTTTGGAAGGGAGCTTACGAAAGGTTGCCAAATTATAACTTCCGAAAAATTTGTTTCTTGAAGTACAGCAAAGAATGGTTCTACCTTCGTATGTATCGTTGTTTGCGCCGTGAAATATGGTAATAAAGTAATCTCTTGACTGTGCGCAGAACAGGTCATTTCAAGATTGATTATAGTTAAAGGAGGTATGACCTGAAACTCCGAGGTTTTGGGTGGAACTTGACAAGTAAGACGTAAGGAAAACGACGTTTTGGTCGATACGGCATAAATTCCGTCTTTTAAATTGACAGTGCGGGGTAAATGGACATTAGTGTATACTTCTTGTATGCAGTATCGTTTGACCTTATCGGTATTTTTCATGAATAGGCTTATTACACATGTCCTTGATTTTGAGTTGATTTCCTGTCACCGATTCTAAATTAATGTCTGAACGATGTAATGGGGGTGGGTTAGAAAGAAAATTATAGATACGCCGACTAAGCAGAGTTCTTTCAGCTCCCGTATCAACCAAACATCTATATTTTTGACTGCTAATTTTCAACAAGACACTGCTAGCATTGTTCTTTGAGTTTATATCACAAGTTCTAAATGTTTGTTTCAAGCCCTCCCGTTCACTTGTCCCATTTGTGAAAGGAGGGGTTACGAGTTTCCCGACGGATTAGTTAGCCTTGCAGGGGCTTCCTGTGTTCCACGTTTTCTAAGCTTTTTTAATTTCTCAGAGTGTTCCTTCTTATGACCCATTTTAGAACAGAACCAACAGGTCAAAGCAGAAGACCGCTCTGCGTTTGGAAATTTGTCTTGGCGTGCCGAAAAATTGCCTTGTCATATTGACAGCCTCAGCGCGTTCACGGCGCAATGAGCAGCAGTTCCGGGCCTCATGTCCAAGGCATCTACAAATCTGACACCTTGAGGGACGAGCATGATCCTCTTCCATCATCTCTGGAACGGGGTCATCACGTCCAGTGCGCAGATTAAATTTACGGCGCAAATTTTGCTCATTCATTGCAATGTGAACAGCGGCCTGCAACCGGTCAGGGTTCTCTCGCATCACCTTCATTTTAAGATAATCATAGACCAACCCATCTATGAAAAAACCTACAAGCTGACGTTCAATGGCGGCCAAGTCGGCATGGTCCTGCCCTTGGAATGCATCTTCCACTATTGCAAGTAACCTTTCAGCGTAAAGCTGTACGCTTTCATTTTTTTCTTGACACACGCGTCTCAGCATACTAAAAGCAATGCTTCAGTCCGTTATCTCGCCAAAGCGGGATTGTAGCTCAGCTTTTAAATTTGCCCAAGTTTGATTCGGATGATCTCTCATCCAACGAGCAACAAAATCAGCCACGGGGCCTTGGGCTGTCTGAAGCGTAATACCCTTAAGCTTGTCATCATCAACCCCGGTTAAGACCTTGTATCTTTGTATTGCCTTAATCCAATTTTTTAAATGGGCCGGATTTCCAGAAAATGTGGGCACAATATTCGCAACACCTTGGCTATGAACAGCAGAAGTGAGCGAAGCAAGTTGCACCGTAATGGCATGAAAAAAAAGTTGTTAATTGTAAGGCAACATCCGCCATACTGCCCAGACAACAGGTAAACAATTCTCACCAGGGTTGAGAATACAGCCAGTTTAACCACTATATCACAGCAATACCAAGCAATTGTCCCAGTTAGAGAACACTCAGTTCCCGAACACTTTGATTATTTAATTTATACTGTCACTGGGTGACCTTATCTGAATTGCTGTTGTTTGTGTCACAGATATCTTTTTTGCTTATGAATTTTTTTATACTCCATACTGAACACAGAAAGTTTACCAAGGTAAACAAGGAATATCTGCATAATTGTTTGTTCCTGGCATAGTGCAAAATATTTCCCCATTTCAACATTATTTCCACAATTCGCTGAAATGTCTGATTCAACCGAAGTTCTTTTTCGGATTCAAGAATGATCCGCCAGTCATCGGCACCAGTTGTTCATTCTGACATAGCCAGCTGCTATGCCCTATAGTCCAGGAGCCAGTCTCTGGCTCATTCGTATCTTGATCGTATAAACTGTGTAAGGTAGCCGAGTCCCCCTACGCATGTATGTGTTAAGTTAATAATATAAGACACAAGAATCTGGTTCTGACCGTACCATTTTTATTATCACAACATCTAGTCTATATTTTCCAACATAAAATATACATCCTTTCGACCCAAGATCTAAACGGCGACTCCCCCGATTATCTTTCTGCTCTTTGCTTTTAGCTAATATAATTCTCTAAGAACAGAAGATTTTCTGACACCCCCTTCTTACATATTGTATTGTAAGTTATCCGTTACCCAATCATTGCAGGAAAACCAAGCGCAGGAATCTAGGTAAAGTTTCATAAGAGAAATAATTATTTAGCAGCAACGAAAGTATCAGTATTATTCAAGATGATTGGTTTTCTATCCAAAGGTCTTAGAAAGACAAATAGGGGTTTCCAAGCACAGGTTTCGTGGAATCAATATTTTCTAAGTTAATACCAAAGCATAAATGGAAAGGACTAAATCAGTAATCATGTTTACCAACTAAATCTCCAGCGGGGTGGGTCGCTCTTGAGTGCCCTTCTCAACAAGCTTCAGCCATTATATTACAGTCGGTAGAGCAAACCACGGGGGGTTAAAACACTTTTACAGCTAGCTAACTTCATCCTGGGTTCCGATGCTACTCTTAATACAGAAATACATAAAAATTCGGTTTGCATAAAAGCTCCCAACTCAGTCAATGCATCAAAGCGAAAACATAAAAATCAAATTAATCACTATAATAAACAAAGACGAGTACTCATGGCTAATTCTACTGTATGCCAGAGTAAATGAAAACCAATAGTTGAACCACGGCGGGCCAAGCCAAAGACATATCGTCAAGCCCCAACCCACTGGTTAAAGTTTTACGAAGAGGCCGTCATTGAGTCTGAGGCCTGAACCGCCGTCGTGCAATTAAAGAGGGAAGCATAGCCATCAACTATTTAGAGATTGACACGCATTAATAATCAAGCAGTTGTAGAGAGCCGACAACTTGTGTGAAACCGCATTGAGACGAATCCTCCTCAGGTGGATGTTCATAATGCGCAGGCGCAATATTTATTTACAGTTTCCATTTCTGATTTGGGCCATACAATGTGGAAATATACAGAATTCATGCATTTTGCGTTACATTCAATATTTGTTTGAGAAACCAGAACCCTGAGGCAAGGTCTAATGTAGAAAGGATTTTAGCATGCGCCTGGACGATGGTGTCTCTGCCATAGCTAGCCGCTATGCTCTAAAGTCCAGGAGCCAGTCAATGGTTCTCTTGTACCATGATCGTATTAACTGTGTAAAGTAGCCGGGTCACCCTACATGAGTATGTAGCAAGTTAATAATATAAAACATAAGAATCTGGCTTTAACCATACCATTTTAATTATCACAACATCTAGTCTCTATATTTTCCAACATAAAATATACATCCTATCGACTCAAAACCTAATCGGCAACTCCCCCAATTATATTTCTGCTCTTCACTTTTAGCTAATATAATTCTCTAAGAACAGAAGATTTTTGACACCCCCTTTTTAATATTCTAAGTTATCAGTTACCCAATCATTGAAGGAAAACCAAGCGTAGGAATCTGGGTAAAGTTCTGTAAGAGAAATAATTAACTAGCAGTAACAAAAGAATCAATATTATCCAAGATAATTGGTTTTCTATCGAAGGATCTTAGAAGGATAAATGGAGGTTTCTAAACACAGGCTTCACGGAACCAACATCGTCTAAGTTAATACCAAAGAATAAATGGAAAGGACTGAACTAATAACCATTTTTACCTAGTGAACTCCATCGGGGTAGGGAGCCGTAAACTCAGATCTTGTGAGCTCTTCCCAACCTGCAATATATTACAATACCCCCCTGTGTTGAAAGAAGCATGCCGTTTTAATGACATGGCTCTAGCCAAACTAGAATGTATCCTCCCTTACTGTGAATTTCAGCATAAACAATTCTAATCCGTTTTCCGTCAGTCTAAACCAGCAGATAAATACTAAGCTACCACAACATTTAACATATCAATCATGATTTTATGCAGTTTTGTCCTATTCAGCATCAAGCTTTTTTGATATTTAAGAAAAGTCACTGAAGTGTAATAAAGCATCATGTTATTGAATTGTTCTGTTTTCTTGGAGTAGATATAAGTTCACCGTCATTCACTTTCTGGAGAGCATTCATAATAAGTGTTCACAGTGAAACAAAAGGAATACTTCAATCAAGGTACCATCCGTTTATTAGGTAACTTCCGTCAGAGGACACCACACAGTGTTCGAATGACACCCAGTACGGCTCCTCATCGGTGCTGACTTCGTGATAGCCATCCAGAAGTATGTGGTGTTTTCCTTGGTAGGGACCCACAGGTCCACAGTTAGGCTTTGTTTTCTGTCATTGGTCTGTACACAATTCCGTCTGAATGACTTCTTTTAGTACATGTTCTGGCCCCTGAACGTCGACTTGGGTCAGTAATAAAAGTCCTTTTACAATTAAGGATAAACAGTTCACAAAGTGTTCATATTGAGAATATTTTACAGATATAGTCCTGGCAACTGGTTGTCTTCTTATTTATGTGCTTCACACCAAACGTAATATCTCGATAGAAGTTTCCTGACAAACTGTTGCTTTCTGCTTTGCCTTCCTTAATTAAGGTTAGGTCAGCAGCAGGACATTCACTTTGTCGTGTACTCACCACCATGTATCAGTCATAGCAGCTTACTATTGATTTCCTTTGACCGTACCATTTTTATTATCACAACATCTAGTCTCTATATTTTCCAACATAAAATGTACATCCTTTTGACCCAAGACCTAATCGGCGACTCCCCCGATTATATTTCTGCTCTTCACTTTTAGCTAATATAATTCTCTAAGAACAGAAGATTTTTCACACCCTTTCTTACATATTTTATTATAAGTTATCAGTTGCCCCAATCATTGAAGGCAAACCAAGCGTAGGAATCTGGGTAAAGTTCCATAAGAGAAATAATTAATTAGCAGTAACAAAAGTATCATTATTATTCAAGATGATTGGTTTTCTATCCAAGGATGGGTCATAAAGCAGTGGCATGAAAAATGTCAAGATTTCAAGGTCACAGACTTAGAAATTTTATGTTAAAGTTTTACCTCAAAGTTCTTAAGATCTTTTATTTACTCAGCTACTTTTCAAATCATACTATTTATATTTGGTATACAGAGATAGCAGCTATGGAAGATGTTCACCTAATATAACTATATCCAGTACCATGTCTTCCTCCTTCCCCCCCACTTCCCCTTGCCTTCCCACTTCCCTCCCCCCCCCCCCATCCCCCCCCCCCCCCCCCCCCCCCCCCCCCCCCCCCCCCCCCACACACACACATTAACTATAATCAGGATTTTAAGGTCATAATCTTAATTTTTTATTTGATCAATAAGCACGAGTTCAGGCGAGCTATCCTGTCTGTACTACACAAAATAAAACATCAAGGATCATGAACAGTACAAATTGAATAGCATATATGACACAGTCCTTTTTGTTTCTTTCTCTCTGCTCAGTTTTTATAACACTACGCCTTTCAGTCAGTCTCGGTTGTTCTTCCATTCCATTTCCAGGATAGAACACATCATCATCTCCAACACTGCAATTTGGTATGTCTTCCAGACAAAAGTATCTTCTTTCCTCCCCCCTGCTTACAGCAGGAAATTCATTACAGCTATTCACTACCTCCGAAGACTTCTTTTCTTCATGGATATTGCCAGTACCACTTGCTGACATCTCCTGATACCTGGACATCTCCTGATATTGTCCCAGACTAACGCACAACTCATTTTCTTGAATAGTATTAATAAAATTATCTATCTTCATTTCCGATGTGCTAACCAGTGTTAAAGATTTGTTGAACATTCAAAATAAACCACAACCTCTTTATAACACTATTGTTGGGGTCCATAGCCTAAACTATGTTAGTTAAAGAACCATGTTATATCCAAGCAAAATTGTATAGATTATATTGAAAAATAACCATTTATGGTCATTTTTCAATATAATATATACATTTTTGGGATCCATCTTTGAACTATATTATATCCAAAACCGTGTTATAATGAACTGCGTTACAAGGAGGTTGTAGTGTACAGAATTTTTCTTCAGGTCCATATTTTTCCAGTAGCTGTCTGATGGTTACAACTTGAAGACCTTCCATTCTGCTGATTTTCTGTTTGAATTCTCTAATGTACTTCAAAATAGATTATGGCTAACTGTTTACTGGGGACGAACATGTTGCTATATATATAGGAAACAGAACTGTCAAACTCAAAATTTACCAGGTGTTGACATGTTATAATAACATTTTGTATGTTTTGCCAATATTTATCAGGGTTGATTTACTATGAAATTTTGTCATCACTCTATAATTCGTTGAAATAAATGGCACATGGATAAGGGCGTTTTTCATAGTACAGTCGCCATGATGCAATATTCGACTGCCACTACACTTAAGTCCCAGGGAGGAGTCCCAGTCGTCGAAGTTGAAGGCGGATTGATGCTCACCACCTTCCACCCACCTTCCTGATCGCTCATGGTAAGCTCTAAAGTTAAGACTAAAAAAGTTTTACACATCCACAAAAATCCTGATTAATTTCTTATACTTACAGTCGAACTTCAGTGGCTCGAACATCTTTGGGCCCATGGAAATTGGTTTGCGATATTGGTAGTTCAAGCCATTGAGGGTTAATCACAGCGCCAGGTCAGGAAGCAAATGGCGATAATTTTGGGAAATCTTTTCATCTTCTACACAATAATGGTATGTTGAGTGTATTTATTAGAATTGCCTCGATGAGGCAATTCTAATGAGTACACTCAACATACAATTTCATGATAAAATAAGAAAATTTCCTGAAATATTTGTTTTCTTGAGCTATGGGAAGAGTTTCGTGTGGAATCAAAAACAAGTACAAATTAGCCATGGTAAACGAGCCATTGGATTTTTTAGCTATTGAGGTTCAACTGTACTTAGTAATGCAGAATAGGCTGAGGCTGGATGCTGGGTCCCACAACAATAAGTAAGAATGGGTTTGGGTACAGTGTAGACCATTTATTCAAGCGGAAGCCAGCAGTATGAATCAGCAATTCATCTCATGCAATTAAAATGCAAATCTTAAGGTAATAATGTCTCATTTCTTTAGAAGGCAAATAATCTATCAGGAAGTCATAACAACACACTGAAACTTAGTGTGTAATACTGAATTAAAGGCATTCTAGTCCACTCTCTTATACTATACGATATTTATTGTCCATGCAGCACTATCACTGTTATTCCATGGCATTTAACAACACTGGTAATAGGTATCCATCACTGAAATCGGCATCAGTCCATTCACAGTTTTATCGTCCATGGTACATGGTAAAGGCACTAGTGTGTCCAATGTCTGTTATGCTCCCTTGGTCAAGGGACAAGGCAATTTCTTATCACGATATCATGGCAGCTATGCAGTATAACTGTGAAATTCATTGCTTCACAAATAAGCAGAGATATGCTTTAAATGGTCTACCTAAACTACATGACTAAATCAACAACTTAACAAAAACAAGATAAGAAACTACTAAACAAAAAAAAGTGAAAGTGGGCATTTGAAGGGAGCATCAACATCAAGGCAGCCTATGCTAAAGGGGGTTGAAGGGGTGGGTGGTGTAAACCAATCACAATATATTTCCAAAATGGCGGACTTGCAATGTTGCCTGCTGCTTGCCGCTCACGCACTGAAGCTGACCCGCCAAGCAAGGGAGCAGAATCAATATTTGCCGAGGGGGGGTAATCCTAATCCTGATTGGTCCACATAGAATGACAAAATTAAATTTGACAACGGGGATAAATATTCTATTGTTTTACGAAAAATGTTTCTAAAAACCATTAAAATAAAGAGCAACAAAAAGTTAACAATAATCAGATGTTTCTGGCCTAAAACATGTCCGACAGAAAGTGTATCTTCGCGAGAGTATTTTGGGTTAAAAATGTAAATAGGCAGTTGCCATAAGCCATGTAGAAAATCAAAATGTCGTTTCCAAGGTAAAATAAATAGTAAAAGCAGGATCAAAATAAAATTTATGATGATTGAGATTCTCAAATTTTTTGTCATTTTAGACACCTCCATATTGATGTAAATGGACAAACCGAACCCCTTGGGAGCAGAATCTTCCCTTTTAGAGTTGACCCCTTTTCAGAAGGGGGACAAAATCAGTTTGTCAGAGTTGCTTCCCCTGAAAGTGTACCAGTTCTCCTTAAATGAATGCAAATGCCATTAAATGCATCATTGTTGAAGATGCACCACAATAGCTCTTGTAGTTAGGTGTGATAAATGTTCTAAAATTCCATACACCAAAGTTTCTGACAAAATGGCACACGCAAACAGTGCAGACTCAGATCTGAAGGAGCAGTCTGATCATGGGCTACACTGTTTGCGATTCCATTAAGCATTTTGACCCTTGCCATGCTGAATAAATTTAGATTAAGATGCCACACCCACTTCTAATTTTCAGCCAATCAGATTACTTGATCCAGGTTGTTTATACAAATTCACATACTTAATGACAAACAGTGCAGATCCAGATCAGTTGGCTTCTTCAGAAGCCAACTGATCTGGATCTACGCAGTTTGCAAAGGGGGGGCATATCTGGGTTCAGCAGGACTATGGTTAAGAAACAAAATGCATAGAAAGCAAAAATTAAGCCCAAAAGGTATGGAATAAAGTTTTTGAAATTTTAGGACATTTGGCATGTATAGTGGCTGTTGTTGAGAGGTGACCATTCATGGAGGTACCACTGTACTTTGTGTGCTTGTCTGTTGTTTGAATACTTGTAACAAGCTTACCGTTTCATTTCCATTGTTCATGAGAATTTTATATTTTGAATATATAATTTACTTGGGTAGGCATGTTTTAACCTTTAACGCACCATTGAAAATTGTAGCTGACAAGATATTTTATTTAAAAAAAAAATCAGAGAAAATGAGGATTATTTGTATGTTCATGTGAATCACTTGCCTGGCAGATGAATTGCCTGAAATATCAAACCTTAATTTTTTTACATCCATCAGTAAAGCAAAATGTGCTAGAAATATTTTACAGGCTTTCAAATGCGTGAATGAGAGAAATAGGAGAGGTCACCTTGTTAATAATCCATACATGTGATAATTTTTTTAACTGTATGAGGGAGATTTGCCATTGTGATGAGGGAGATTCTTAACAAATGTAAAGAATATATAGGAAAATTCTCAGGTCAAATGAGGGAGACTCCAAAATTTTGGCATAAGTTGGGCAAAAATTAGCATCAAAATGAGGGAGTCTCCCTCCTGATGAGGGAGGTATCACATGTATGATAATCTCATGCCTGATTTTCTGTAGTGGACTTGTCCATCTTTGAATTTGGACATCAGTTGCTGTAGAGAGTATGGTAGTCAAATATATATATATGTAGATTTAATCTTTAATGGTGCAAATTTCAGGGTAAATTAGCGCTTTCGGCTTAAGTAACTCGCTAAGTTACCTTGAAATTTGCGCTGTTAATGATTAAATCTCCATGTATAGTTATTTCTAATCATAGTTGTATCCCTTGCAGGATCCAGTTGTACCAAAAAGATTTTTGTTTGATGTTTTGTCCCTATATATATAAGAGACAATGAACTGAAGTAATCTAAATTCTGTTGTATATTTTTTCTGTAAGTGCTTTCACATCCAATCAGACAAACATATTGAAAACAACAATAAATGATGAGGTTTAAAGGTAAAACAGAAACCACACATAACAAACCTAACATAACTTTTAATGCTAAATGGTTAATGCTAGGTAACATTTAACTCTAACGTTTAATGCTCAAGTTTAACACTAACATTTAACGGTAAATGTTTAATGCTACGTATTGTTTAATGCTAATGTTTAACGCTAAACGTTATAACATTATGCATTAAATGTTATGTAATGTTTATTATTTGTGGTTTCCTTGGGTAATAAGATAATATATGAAAAATTTGATGTGTCAGAATTATAATTATATAATATTGTTGCAGCTTTTGAGTTTCTTAAATTTATTGTTGTTTAAGCAGTGCTTGTTTAAAATGTTGAGTAGCTTTAGTTTCATTTCTTTTTATCATTCCAGTTAAAGATGCTTTGTTTATTTATTTATATTTGTTTTTTGTATTTTTTGACATTTTGTTCTCATTAAAACATGTTGTACATCTAAACAGAACATAGTCTCACTGGGATATAACCTGTTTCCAAGTTGAAATAAGGAAGTATTTTTGTACAGCCATCTTAACGATCAATAAGGGATCACCAGTTATAAAGGGATCACCATAGACATACGGGTGGCAGCACAAAATATTGTCTGTCTCTGACTTCAGTATTATTCAGTGTAGCATTATGAAACTCGGCCACAATGCTTATTGTCATTTAGTCATATCAGTTTGATAATAACCATAGCATCAGATAAGAGGGTTATCAGGTAAATATTTTTCTTATTTCTCCTTGAAAACATATGTTCTGGGTACTCATTAGAAGTGCCTCGCTATTTTTCTTATTTCACCTTGAAAACATATGTTGTGGGTACTCATTAGAAGTGCCTCAGCGAGGCACTTCTAATGAGTACCCACAACATATGTTTTCAAGGAGAAATAAGAAAAATAGCAAACTTTTTGGTTGAATAAAAGGTGCCTTACCTGTCGGCCTCGGTGGCTCAGTTGGATGCGCCGTCCGACTGGAGACCAGGAGGTCGCGGGTTCAACCCCCGCCGAGGTCGGCAACATTCTTTCGTGGAGATTGATCATGATCATTCTCTCCCTTCCGCTGCTTCAAGAAGGGCAGTTGTCAGTTTCTGGCGAAAGAATGTGCACAATACTGGTTAACCGCTTAGAGGACTAAGCCTGCCCAGTAAACGTGTGGTTAAGTAAACTGACCGCGCTCGATATGACCCCATTGGGTTAACTGGGCCGTAAAACCTCAACACAAACAAACCTGGAGCTTTGGTAACCCACATATAGTAACATCACAGTATGGTCATTTGTTTTATCAGGAATGAAAAAAAAAAAAAAAAAAAATCATGGTGTATTCTGTAAAATAAATCTGGCATCTCAGCCAGATTTGCGAAAATAGGAAAAGAACCCTCATCGCATATAGTCGAACCTCAATGCCACGAATATCTTTGGGACCATTGAAATTTGTTGTAGATATGGAGAGTTCGAGCCACTGAGAATTAATCATAATACTGGGTCAGGAGGTAAATGGATACAATTTAGGGATATCTTTTGATCTTCTATATAATAATGGTATGTTGAGTGTACTCATTAGAATTGCCTCAATGAGGCAATTCTAATGAATACACACACATACATTTCATGATAAAATGCACACAACATACATTTCATGATGAAAAAAAAAAAAATGCCCTAAAATATCCGGAAATATTTGCATTCTTGGGCTATCAAGAGAATCTCCCAGGGACTCAAAAATAAGTTCGAATTAGCCATGGTTAGCCTGGCACCACGCTATGAGCTTTACATTTCTAATCGAACAAAGGTAAAATACTCCTCCTTGACTATATTTTTCTACACAAATCATCTCCCTTACCAGTCAGAAACTCATCATTGATCAGCCAAATCAGAGAGAAGGACATTTCAAAAGATTGGATTTTTGTAACATATACATGTAATTAGATTTTATGCTCATCACGAAAACATGCCTATATAATTTTGACCCCCTTAAATCCCACTTTTATATAGTAAAACTGGGGTTTACATGGGTATAAATTATTTTTCTTATTTCTGCTCAAAAACATAGGTTGTGGGTACTCATTAGAACTGCCTCGCTGAGGGGGTTCTAATGAGTACCCATAATCTATGTTTTGAGCAGAAATACAAAAAATATCAGAGTTTTTTTATCTGAAAATTTTCATTTTTTGGTGGTAAAATTTTCAGTATATTAGAATAGGCATGTTTTGGTAATGTGATTCATATATCAGTTAGACGGAAGCTTGTCTAAGCCACGGTAAACGAGCCATTGGTGTTTTGAGTCATTGAGGTTTGACTATATGGGGTCAATGAAGGTCCCAGTCAGTTTGCACATCCTGATCAGAGCCTTGGTTTCTTGCCTACAGAAATACTGGATACTGTATCGGGTCTGTCTCTTCTCAGTGTGAGACTTCCTGACAGGATTCATATTATATGTCTTGTCTTCCTGTAACAGTTTCTTGCCTGTTTTAGATGATACACTCTGTTGCCACAAATTAGTCAACTTTTTAATATTCCAGTTTATGTCAATGTATTTCATATATAGTGAAATAATTATATTCATTGCTTTTTAGTGTACAGATTTTAATAAAAATTGGTATCAGAATACACAACATTTAATGGGCAGTCTCTTGCCTCAGTCTTTTTTAGAAAAGCATGAAGTGAAACGTTGTAAAATTCTGAAAATCTAATTGTTGATTTCTGGCTAAAGAAAATGCACAATACTGGTTAACCGCCTAGAGGACTAAGCCTGTCCAGTATAAGTGTGGATAGGTAAACTGACCGCGCTTGACATGACCCCATTGGGTTGACTGGGCAGTAAAACCTCAACACAAACTAATTATCTGTTGATGTCAGTGTGATGTCATTGATAAAATGCCATAAATATACACATATTCTTATTTTGTATTTTCAAGTCTGCGATTGAAATTTTACAATAAATATGCACTTTATTGCCATTTTAATCAGTTTTCCACTAATGTAATTTTTATCAAAATTGATGTAGCCAAAACTTGACAGGAAATGTTTTCCCATAACTTAAGATACATGGGAATTTCAGAAAAGTTGACTAAATTTTGGCATTAGAGTTAAATAGACAATAGTTTGAAACAGTTTTACTGGAAAAAGCTCTTGCCATTCCATGTAGATTTACCCAGAAAAGCCAAGCAGTACCATATTTACCATATGTATTCGGACAGACAGGCCTGAGCAAACAGTGTAGATCCAGATGAGATGCCGCAAAAAGCAATTTTTAGACACAAGATCAGGTAGTAAATTATACTTGTTCAAATATTAGAACAAGTATGGTAAGGAGTTGAGGTGTCCCAATACTTAGGGTAAATATGGTATCTTATTTACAAATAGCCCCAGATAGATAGGGTATCCACAATATTTTACAATGAAAACATATGTTATGGTACTTAGAGGACCTCGATGAGGCACTCTAGGAAGTACTACAGCATATTGTTTCATGGAGAAATGGTATTGTTTATATTAAGTCCAAGAGCTCAGTGTTAAATGCAACAAGCCAGCCTCAGGGCTCAGTCGAATGCCCGTCCGACTGGTGATCAGGTCACAGGTTCTATCCCGCTGGATTGTGCTTAATTCTTCCTTAGAGCTTGATCATGAAATATTTAGGGTAAATACAGTTTTCAGACGAGAACATTTCTTATGTTGAACCAAAGTATGTATTGCGGGTACTCATTAGAATCGCCTCATAATTGAACATAGTCCTGAATTATCACCTTTTATAAAACCGTTTCGTAATTTTTTGTACAAGTTCTGAAGTTTTGTGTTCTCGAGCTCTCCCCCCCCCCCCCCCCCCCCAAATTGTTTTGCCTCCCTTGTCTACTCTAAAAGGAAAGAATTTGCTCCCCCCCCCCCCCCCCCCTCCCAAATTGTTTTGCCTCCCTTGTCTACTCTAAAAGGAAAGAATTTGCTCCCAGACAGGCCTCAGCAAACAGTATAGACCCAGATGAGACGCCGCATAATGCGGCGTCTCATCTGGGTCTAAACTGTTTACCACTCATCCAACAATTTTTAGATACAATATCGGGTAGTAAATTGTACTTGTTCAAACTTTAGAACAAGTATGGTAAGGAGTTAAGGTGTCTGAAAACTTAGGGTAAATACAGTATATATTTGAAGTGTGTGCTGAGGTCTGTCTGTCCCAATACTAAGGGTTAATACCGTAATACCGTAATAACCCTAAATATTGGGACAGACAGTCCTGAGCAAATTGTGTAGACCCAGATCAGACGCCACATAATGCGGCATCTGGTCAGGGTCTACACTGTTTATGACTCCTCCAGCACTATTTAGACACATCAACAGGTAGTTTAATAGACTTTTTCAAACTTTAGGACAAGTATGGTAAGGAGTTGAGGTGTCCCAATATTTAGATAAATACAGTACACGTTTTTCATGACAAATGGTGTGGACTGGTTTAGGAGCAGTTTGATATTGGTCCACATGTCTCAGCAGGCAAAAAATTGACTGTCCAAATATTTAGGGTAAATGTGGTAGCTTGTTCTTTTGATTTAGTATATGTGTGGTTATGTAAGTTTATGGGATAAAGATATATTATATGTATGTTATTTATCTTTTGTAATTTGTCTCAAATTATATTTGTTTCATGTTTGTTTCATTGTTTGAGAAAATTGAAAATAATCCAGTTTGAATACTCATTATTCAGATATAATTCTGTTTGGTGGTGTCTAATAGTTTTCTTACCTTGAGAAAGAGTACCTTTAGCCATATGCCCTGGGAAGACTCAGATCTTTCTGCACATCCAGGCAATCAGTCTTTCCTTTCCTGGGCGTAATTGGAGAGAAGGTTACATAATGTTTAGCACTCTGGTAAAATATTCAGCAATTGGAAATATTTATACCCCCGGCATACGAAGTATGCAATGGGGGTATATAGTTTTTGTCTTTTCTGTGTGTCGGTCTCAGTCAGTCAGTCAGTCAGTCAGTCAGTCAGTCTGTCTGTTAACTTTTATTTTGTGTCAAAGATATCCCAGCAACTACTTTACCTAGAAACTTGAAATTTTGTACACATGACAAGTATGACTAGTTGTATTTTGGGAAAGAAAATAAGGGCCATGGGGCCAGGTCCCTTAGAGTTATTTCCCTTTGTTGTTCTGGCTCTACTGATGGCCATGGCATTTATTTGTGTCAAGGATATCTCAGGAACTACTTTACTTAGAAACTTGAAATTTTGTACACATGACAAGTATGACTAGTTGTATTTTGGGAAAGAAAATAAGGGCCATGGGGCCAGGTCCCTTAGAGTTATTTCCCTTTGTTGTTCTGGCTATACTGATGGCCATGGCATTTATTTGTGTCAAGGATATCTCAGGAACTACTTTACCTAGAAACTTGAAATTTTGTACACATGACAGGTATGACTAGTTGTATTGTGGGAAAGAAAATAAGGGCCATGGGGCCAAATCCCTTAGAGTTATTTCCCTTTGTTGTTCTGGCTATACTGATGGCCATGGCATTTATTTGTGTCAAGGATATCTCAGGAACTACTTTACTTAGAAACTTGAAATTTTGTACACATGACAAGTATGACTAGTTGTATTGTGGGAAAGAAAATAAGGGCCATGGGGCCAGGTCCCTTAGAGTTATTTCCCTTTGTTGTTCTGGCTGTTCTGATGGCCATGGCCGGGGTATTAGTGAGCTTATGCTCACTTCATGGTCTAGTTTCTTATTTTTCCCTGTTTTGTTGGGCATCCATGGATCGAAGATTTCTGAACACTTAGTATTCTAGGTGAAATTTTCAGCAGCCAGCAATTTGAAATATTTTTTCTTATTTATCGTAGAAAACAGTATTTGACATTTGATGCAAATTGTCTCCAATAGAGACAATTTGCATGACATGTCAAATCCTGTTTTCTGGGAAAAATAAGAAAAATATCATCAATTTGTCATCTGCTGAATTAGCCAAGAGAATGGTAAAGGTTGACAGCAAAGACTGATCAGACTGTGGGATGTGCAGGCTGATCTTAGGGGCTAGGCACACCTCTCTGAAGATATAATTTTCTCACACCTTGGCTTGTATCTGCTGTCTTGATAGTGTTATAACAACCATTTACTGTATAAATTCTGTAAGCCCCAGACGTTATATTACCGTATTCGATCTAATTACCGCACATACCCCTATAAGCGCACAGTCAAGAAATTCCCTAGTTTTCATATTACAGCCAGTGTACTTTTTCTTTACTTCTTTATAAAAGCATATGTTGTGGGTACTCATTTGAATTGCATCGACTTGTCGATGCAATTCAAATGAGTACCCACAACATATGCCTTTATAAATAAAATTAGGAAAAAACGCATAATTATCATCAAACAAAGCCTTTTTCTGACTCTTTTTTAATAGTGTATCCTTAGCAGGTAGATACGTATTTTACCACATCCGAGTGTTCCCTGTAATTTTGAAAAACCTAAGCGCACAGTGTGGTAATTAGGTCGAATACAGTAACTCTAAAATGCTTAGCAAATTTGTCGAAGACAAACATTCTAAATTCTGTATTCCAAATGCCTAGTCAATTTTTTTATGGAAGAATAATTTTTAAAAAATTTGAATGTCAACTAAAATATTGCTTAACACTTTAACCGATACCATTCTCGTGGCTATAATTCAGTGGACAACAAATTGAAGATATTTTTCCCAGAAAAATAGGCTTTGACTGAAGACAAATTGCATGAAATGCCAGAGCCTATTTTCTGGGAAAGATAAGAGAAGTATTTCAAAATATCTGCTGAAGTTTTCACCCAACATTCTAAGCGTTAAGGGTTAAAACTGGTGGCCTCTTGATTCAAGTGCTATTTATTAGGTAATGTTGATTTGTTGATTCCCAACCAATCAGTCCACAAAATTTTCCCCAACAACATGAGAAATGAACATATGTGACATGCTCCAGGTGAAGACTTAGATCAGCCTGTGTAACATATTTACCCTAAGTATTCAGACAAACAGACTTGAGCAAACTGTGTAGACCCTGATTAGACACTGCATAACACAGGGTGTACACCATAATATGCAACTCGTTCCGACCGTTTTTTTAAGCACATCATGAGCTGGTAATTATCCAAACTTGACTCTTCTTTTGCTGAACACCACATGCCCTGTCTTAGCTAACAGTGTAGATCCAGATCAGTTGGCTTCTGAAGAAGCCAACTGATCTGGATCTGCACTATTTGTCATTGAATATGTGATTTTCTATCAAAAACCCACATCAAGTAATCTGATTGGCTGGAAATTAGAAGTAGGCTTGGCATCTTAATTTATCCAGCATGACAAGGGTTAAGGACAAGTATGGTGAGGCATTAATGTATTCAATTCTCTATTGTGCTTTCGACATCTTTCAGAAAGTCGTTTTTTGTTTGGCACTTTACACAGAAGAAGTAAATTTGCAAGCTTTTGTAATGAGTTAATGCAAAACCATTTGTCGTAATTATCTGCGCACAAAAAGTTTCATTCTAGTCATTGTTTTTTGAAAAATCAAATATTTTCACTTTCTCCCATAGTAAAAATGAATGCAAATTATGCAGAAATCTGTAGGGTAGGTAAATTTGAGGCAAATTTTCAACAAGTTCTGCTTGTTCAATTTTCTGAAATTTTCACAATATTGTTATGAAACATCAGTAATGCAAATTCAGCAAAGAAAAGCAAAAATTATTTTCTTTGACAAAAATTCCAAAAAATCACTTTACTATAGAAATTGCATAGGTCAGACCAATTTTTGGCCGTAAATTTAATTTTTGGGTAAATATTTTAGAACAAAGCACAGAAACAGAAAGAACAAATGGTTTCTGATGAGATATGGTCAATCAGAATAAAGTATTTTCATATAAAATAAAACGCCAAGCAAAAAACGTCTTTCCGAATGATGTCGAAAGGACAGTAGGGAAAATACCACCCACCGTATTTTCCCTACGTATTTGGACACTTTATCTACTTACCATACTCGTCCTAAAATTTGAAATTGTCCATTCTACTACCCTTGATGTGTCTAAAATATTGCTGTATGTATGGCAAACAATGTGGACCCGGATCAGACGTCGCATTCTGCGGCGTCTGATCTGGGTCTGCACTGTTTGCAAAGGCATGTCTGTCCCAATACTTATGGTTATGACCGTAGTCTGATCAGTCTTCACTCGGCGCTGTTTTGAATATTCAAGGATCCAAGATTTCTTCAGACTGACGGCAAAATCTAGAGTAAGATCTGTCTGCTGTGGGCGAAAATATCCAGATGTATGTATTCTCACATTGCGGCTGAAATCATGGAAATTGATATGTAATTTGTCATTGTTCCATTTTGTATGTTTTTGTGCATAAAATGCAGTACAAGTGTAAAGGCATCTGCAAAGTTTGATCAGAGGCGTCATATTTACCCTAAATATCTAAACCTAACTCACTGTACTAAACTAATTTGTAGCTAGTAAGCAAACTCTTTATATCCAGATTTTCGGGGGACAGTAACCCCTTCTTCAGGAGAAACACGCAAATTTAGCAGAATTCTCTTTACTCCAAAGCTTTGACTTCTGTTATTGCAATGTTACAGTAACGTCCCATCATACATCACAACATCAAAACCAGATAATGACGTTGGTGCCATAATTATTGAAATTACACCAAACATCATGCACTAATCCTAGCGTCATGACATACAGAGACATGTCAGACCTGCAGGAAGTCAAACTGCAAACCAATCTTTGTATAGATACAGATTAGCATCCCTACCATAATATCGTGCACAATGGCTGTGATTATAACAATTTCCAATAATTAAAATTAAGTTTTGACTTAAATGCAATTTTTCACTTGCCGTTAAATCACATATTTTAAACAATAATTCATTATTACAAAAAAAAACCAAAAGAAATTTACTATAAAATTACTTTTGTATAAACAGCTTATGAAAATCAGTCAGTCAAAAAAAACAAACTACTCCAAACTGGATGTAAAAGTCATACAAAATTATATCAAAATTCAAATTGTCTTTTATAAAAAATTTCCATATGCAGTCCTATTATAAAGTATTTTATAATTCCTGTTTTAACCCTTAAAACGAACTACGATTGTCGTCTGCTTTGTCTTCTGCCGGTTACTTTAAAAGTCATTTCTGCAAACAGTGTGGACCCAGTTCAGACTGCTCCTATAGGAGCAGTCTGATCTGGGTCCACACTGTTTGCCTGTATGCAAAAATAGGTTTGAAAAGTTTGCAAGAATATTCAGCAGTCGACAAAAACAGACGACATTTTCAGATGCAGATTTTCTTGGCGTTTTAAGGATTAAAACAATCGTTTGTCAGAAGAAAAAATGCTGGCCGAATGGAAAATAGTGCTGACCCTTATTAACACCTAAAGTGCTAATTACAACTGCAGCAGACAACATTTTGCATTTATTTTTCAGAGAAAAAAAGGCTTGAGATTTATGTGAATTGTCTGCTAGGCAGACGATTCACATGAAATCTCAAGCCTTATTTTCTCTTAAAAAATGAAATAAAAAAAATTAAAATGACGTCTACTACAGGTTTGCTTATCACTTTCAGGATTAAACTACTCCAAGAGGTGTTTGATCAAGGTCTATCTTGTTTTTTCAGGACCCAGCTGTTCAAGACATTGTTAGCTTAACAAGCTTGTTAATAACAAACTTGTTAATTGTTGTAGCTAAGGTATTTTTAAATACATTGATATTTTTCTGCAAAAATGTGAGTAGCTTTTGCAACTCACATTTTTTCAGCCAAAAATATCAATATATTTACCATATTTCAAGATAGAAATTTTAACATCATGTTAGCTAACAACTTTGTTAAGTTTTGAACAACTGGGCCCTGGTATCTTTGTATCTCTCTCGAAATATTTAGAGTAAATATGGTGTATTTTACATGCTATAGGTATTACTGTGTCCAGTTTTTGTGTATAACCCGTTGTAGACTGAATGGACTCCCCCACAATATATATTGGAAGATTCTAATTTTGATTTTAGGAATGTCAGGCTATATGTGATTTAGATAATTCTAGAGAAAAATGGTTGAATCATTTACAAACAGTGGAGACCCTGATCAGACGCCGCATTCTTCGGCGTCTGATCTGGGTCCGCATTGTTTGCCAATTACCCTTTTAGAGGTCTCCAGTCTACAATGGAATAAAATATGAGCCGCAGCACTGCATTTCCTACAAGAATGCATTCAGTTGTCTGATCAGTCTTTGCAGGGCACTCTGTGGGTAGCAAAGGATCTATAGCATCTTCAGATGGACAGCAATGACTTTGATCATATGGCATGGATGCGCTGGCTAATTTGGGTTACATACTATCTTGTAGGAAATGCTGTGCCCTGGCTCACGTGTAGTCCCTGTTCATACATAGTTATAGATAAGATATATGCTGTACAATGCATGAAAAGGGCCCTAATGCAAATTGCGGACAACGTAGGTCCAGAACAGCATGCTCATCTGTGCAGTCTTATCTGGGCATTTTCTGTCCGTCGATATATACTACAGTAGCCACAGATTCTGTAAGCAGATAACAAAGGCCCTGATCACATAGCTACAGATAAGAGGGGGTATCCTCATAATATTTTTCTTATGTCTCGACGAAAACATGTTGTGGGTACTCATTAGAAGCGCCTTGGTGAGGCGCTTCTAATGAGTACCCACAACATATGTTTTTGTTGAGAAATAAGAAAGATATCAGCATTTTTCGGATGAAAAAGCGCCTTCTCTGTTGCTATGCTGATCAGCCTGCGCATATGCACAGGCTGATCAGGGCCTGTGTTGTCCGCAATTTACATAAGTGCCATATTCGTGCTTTGTGCATCATATGGGTATCAGGATAATATTTTTCTTATTTTTCCATGAAAACGTGTTATGGGTACTCGTTATAGGCCAACCGAATAGACCTTTTCTTTTGACCCTTTGATTAAAATATTTACAAATCTGTGTAAACAGGTATTACCTGTAAAGGTGAACGCATAGCTGCCTCAGGTCGAACACAGGATTTTCTGACTGTCAGACCCAAATTGTACAGTAGTTGTATCCTTATGAATATTTAATGTAAAGGTCAAAGCGTCTGGTCATGTGGTCTCAGCAACTCTTGCCATGGGAACCCACAGCATAAGTTTCCGTGGACAGGTATCAGTAGTGTTTGGTTGACGGAAAAACTTGCCTTCTCTTAGAGCTATGTAACAGTTGATGTGGCAGATGCAAATGTGTATATTTTTGCTTGACTTGGTTGAAATATAGTTGTTATAAATGTGAATCCCTTTTAATACATTTATTATTTTTTCTAAGATGAAAACATAAATTATTTGATAAAGAGAAATTGTTGCTTGTTTGTATTACCCTCTCCTGTGTAAATTGATCAGCTGTGACCTTTTTAATCAGTAGTGTTTTAACACACTGTCAAAAAAGTAAAAGTGATCTTCAAATAATAACTTAAAAAACTGGTAATATGATCACGGCTCCCTATTCAACATGGACCAGAAAAAGATGCAAATAAGTATTTACATTATCCCTTGCCATGCTGATTTGTTTGTGCTGAGGTTTAATGGGGTCATATCGAGCGCGGTCAGACTGAATTAAGATGCCTTACTTGCTTCTAATTGTCAGCCAATAAGATTACTTGATCCAGGTTGTTGATATAAATTTACATACTAAATGGCAAACAGTGCAGATCCAGATCAGTTGGCTTCTACAGAAGCCAACTGATCTGGATCTACACTGTTTGCAAAGGCAGGGTATATCTGGGTTCAGCAGGACCAGGGTTAACCCTTAATGCTTAGTATTCTAGGTAAAAAATTCATCTGCTACTTAAATTAGGCTCAAACTGCTTCAGTATTTTGGAGGCCTGTCATTTAAAAACTTCCTATTTAAAAATTTTACTTTGCTATGGCATGGCACAAAATGGTTGATGACCGTAAAAATTGCACTTAGAAGAGAATCGCTCAATGATTATTACTGCAAAGTTTGGTTCAAATCACCAGTTATGGAGAAAATGGGATTTAAAAGATATATATTCCTCAAAAATCGACATTTTATCATCCAAGAAAGGTTTAATACCGGTAAATTGTTTGTTTGTGTTGAGGTTTTACGGCCCAGTCAACCCAGTGGGGTCATGTCGAGCACGGTCACTTTGCCTAACCTGGGGGTGGTCGGGTGGTGCGAAGGTGCTGTGTATCTTACATCACTGGGGCGTCCAACTGATATTGGCTTACAGTTGGGCAAGGCCTGCTATCCTTGTAGTGGGTAAGGGTAGAGGGGGAATGTTTTTATTTCTTCTGTTTCTTCACTTTCATTCCTGTTCCTATTTCTTCCCTGTCCCTCTCTTTCATCTCCGCTACTCTCTTTTCTATCTCTTTTCTCCCTTTCTCTGGGAGACGACACAAAATGACCCTCAAGGGTTGACGTGTCGTTAAACCCCAACACAATCAATCTTTCCCTAACCACACGTTTACTGGGCAGGCTTAGTCCTCTAAGCGGTTAACCAGTATTGTGCACATTCTTTCGCCAGAAACGGACAACTGCCCTTCTTGAATCAGCAGAAGGAAGAGAATGACCGTAGAAAATATTTCATGATCAGTCTCCACGAAAGAATGTTGCCGATCTCGGCGGGGGTTGAACCCGCGACCTCCTGGTCTCCAGTCAGACGGCGCATCCAACTGAGCCACCGAGGCCGGCACCGGTAAATTGATATATGATATTAATACAATCACAAAATGTGGCACCTGAAAGCCTGTAAAATTTCAGTTACTCTTGTTCTTGAACTGATCAAAAATGAAATTGATTTTTTATCGTATCTCTGAATTAATTTACCAATTAACCTTAAGTCAGAGATATGATAAAAAATCATTTCATTTTTGATCCAGTTCAAAAACGAGACTAACTGAAATTTTACAAGCTGTCAGATGCCACATTTCATGATGGTATTAATCCATATATCAATTTATTAAACCTTTTTTTGTTTTTTTTTTTTGGATAAAAAGTGTCTATTTTAAGGAATATCATTATATGGTGCCTTTAAGAATTTTCCCTATGTATATGGGAGCTCTCCATTGCCATGGTAGTTGTCATTTTAAAGGTTCACAGATATACAGACAGATGAAAGTGACCACCAGAGCTCAGGTGAGATAAAAATATTAATCTGGTTATTACTTTTGTCTACTATTCTTTAGCCTATTTCAGACTGAATACCAACCCCCTCCCCCTCCACTTACACGCACACAGCACACACTATATATACACCGCAACTTCTTCATAATGATTGCTTGGGTCCAAAGTGAAAACCGTGTTAGCTAAACAACCATGTTATATTCAAACAAAAAATGTCTAGATTTTATAGAAAAATGACCATAGATGGTCATTTTTCTATATCATAATCTATTCATTTTCTTTGGATACAGCTCATTTGGGGTCCACCTTTAAACTGTCTTCTATCCAAACCGTCTTATAAAGGGAATCCAGTTTATATTGGAAGAGTTGAATTTCAATTTTAGGTATGTTAGGATATGTGATTCAGATATTTCTGGAGAAAAATGGCTGAACTACTTTCAAACTGGAAACTGATCAGATGCTGCATTCTGCGATGTCTGATCAGGGTCTGCACTATTTCCCAATTACCCTTTTGTGGGTCTCCACCAAAATGTGTTTGACGACATCACTAAAACATACCTATATTAATTTGACTCCCTTGAACCCCACTTTTATATGGCAAAACTGGGGTTTGCAAGGGTACACATTATTTTCCATATTTCTGCTCAAAACATAGATTGTGGGTACTCGTTAGAACTGCCTCACTGAGGCAGTAGTGAGGCAGTTCTATCGAGTACCCACAATCTATGTTTTGAGCAGAAATATAGATTTGTGGGTACTCGTTAGAACTGCCTCAGTGCAGTTCTAACGAGTACCCACAATCTATGTTCTGAGCAGAAATGTGAAAAATATCAGATTTTTATCTGAAAATTTCCAGTTTTTGGAGGTGAAATTTTCTATACATTTGAATAGGCGTGTTTTCATAAAATGACAAATGAGGCCTGAAAATCTAGGTATGAAAACACAAGTAAATGTATAATTTGAAGTTTTATTGTCTTTATAATCTCTACATTATTACCACAGCTATAACATGATGAATGCATAACTAATAAATAACTTATTACTCAACCCATTGTTGAAAAACTAACATTTTTACACATGCAAACAGCCAATATCATCAAGAATTCGTCACTCTCAGTGTTTGCTGTTACAACGTTACTACAGAAAATGTCCTAAAATTTCAAACATTATATTCCATACTTTTTTGGCCTACATTTTGCTTTTTATCCGTTGTTTCTGAAAATACTTCGAGGAACAGTGTAGACCCGAATCAGATAAAGAGCAATCTGATCTTGGTCTACATAGTTTGCAGATTCTATTTTGTCAGAAACTTGGGTATATGAAATTTTACGACATTAACCGGATATGGTGTGGGTAAACAATGGAGATCCAGTCTGCAATGTTGGTCTTCTAGTCACTAGGTACATTATAGAAAAATGTTAGTTTTGCAGCAATTGGCTGTAAATGATTAAAATGTTGTATACTAAAAAGCATAAATCAAAATGGAAACAAAACTTAAGTTGTAAATACCTAAAAACCCTAACAATAAGAAATAAGTCATCACGAAAACATGCCTATATAATTTTGACCCCCTTAAACCCCACTTTTATATAGTAAAACTGGGGTTTACTGGGATATACATTATTTTTCTTATTTCTGCTCAAAAACGTAGATTGTGGGTACTCATTAGAACTGCCTCACTGAGGCAGTCCTAACAAGTACCCACAATCTATGTTTTGAGCAGAAATATGAAAAACATCAGATTTTTTTATCTGAAAATTTTCAGTTTTTGTAGGTGAAATTTTCTATATATTTGAATAGGCATGTTTTCGTAATGTGAGGTTTAGCATGCTGAGTAAAAATTACACAAAACAACATTCATGTATTGAAATATTTTTCTTATTTTTTTTAAAAAAAGAAACAAATAGGGTTTGACATTTCAGGCATGCAAATTGCCTCCTCAGGAGACATTTTGCATGAAATGTCAAAGCCAATTTGCTGGGAAAAATAATTCAAAATGTTGTCTGTTAATTTTTTTACCCAACATGATAAGCATTAAGTTTTAGTATTACTGATATTACATTAACTCAAGAGACAGACTGGAAGAAACTACCCATTGAACAGTAACAATTATAACCCATTTTTGTCTGAATACCCCCAAAAAGGTTAACAGGTAAAGAGCGCAGACCAGATCAGATGTCGCAGACTGCAGCGTCGCTGCAGAGTGCAGCGTCTGATCTGGGTCTGCACTGTTTGCATTAAATACAGGAGTTTCTATAAAACAAAGAAATAATAAAAACGAAACTTAAACAGACTTGTTCAGGAGACCACATCTATTGAGACTGCAATTTAACTTCCCTTTAGCATTGTTCAGAACAAATTAACCCTGTTTCTGCTGAACCCGGATATGCCCTGACTTTGCAAAAAGTGTAGAGCCAGATCAGAAGCCAACTAATCTGGATCTGCACTGTTTGTCATTAAGTATGTGAATTTGTATCAACAACTTGGATCAAGTAATCGGATTGGCTGAAAAATAGAAGTGGGCGTGGCATCTTAATTTATTCAGCATGACAAGGGTTAAGCTGCTTTAGATTAGTATTAGCTCTATCCTTGTGATAGCTGGTGACATTTTATTTTTATTTATTTTTTTTTTTTGTATATATCAAGAGACAATAAGGCTTGACATTTCATGTGAATCTTCTACCTACTGTCTTTTACATCTTTCAGAACGTCATTTTCTTTTTGCTTGGCGCTTTACACAGAAGTAAATTTGCAAACTTTTGTCATGACTTAATGCAAAACCATTTGTCATGACTACCTATGTACAAAACGTTTTATTCTAGTTACTGGTATTTAAAAAATCAAATATTTTCACTTTTAACCATAGTAAAACTGAATGCAAATTACGCAGAAATCTGTTGGGTAGGTAACTTGGAGGCAGATTTTCAACAAGTTCCACCTGTTCAATTTTTCTGAGATTTTCACAATATTGCGAAACACCAAAAATTCAAATTAAGCAAAGAAAAGTTAAAAATATTTTCTCAGACAAAAATTCAAAAAAATCACTTTACTATAGAAACTGCATAGGTCTGACCAATTTATGGCTGTAAACTTAATTTTCGAGTAAATACAGTGTAGCTCCAATATATCGCGGTATTGCGGGTCCATAACCCTGAAACCGCGATGTGGTCGGAGCGCGATATAAGTCCCGACATGTACCATGCATGTATAACGGCGTGCATAACACTCGCTCTGTTTGTCGCTGTGGTAGTTTGTTGAGACATCACGGATAAATGGCATTCAGTTATGTTGTCACCATATTTCCTAATTAAAATTGGATTAGAATTGCTCAATGGAATAATTTACAATGGTGCGCTATGTCTAACAAGTAATTCCAATCGAAATCAGCTGATAAACTACCTTTGAAAACAAGAAATCATCGGATTGACAATTTAGGACGCCATTTTGGATACTCTGGCGAAGGGAAGTTACTCAATTGTGCTAAGATAACTTGAGTTGCTTCCCTTGGCTTATATTGCGGGCGCAAAAAAAAAACAAAGTTAATTTCTTTTTATTTATTTTTTTATTGTTTCTTTTTGTTTTTTTGACGCAGTTGTTTTCTTCTGAAATATCTATATCTACAGAAGTGTAAAATAAGCGGACTACGATCTGTGTATGTTGGACAGAAACATCGTAAGACTACTGTCTTGTAAAATTTGCTGGTGTTGAAAAGGAGGTGGACCGTTTTCCCCTGCTGAGCAAAATTAGTTTGTGGGCATCATTGACTCATTGAGCATTGAGTAGATCTATGTACTAAATGATGATAATGATTACGACAATTACGGCGATATAATTTATTGTTTGCCAATTATAATGAATGTGTGCGCTGATTGACACTAAGTGGATTGTTTATCATATAATACCTGACGCGCGACTTAGCGTCGGGATAGGCACGAAAAATCAATTACCGGAGGCGGAACGCGTTTTTTTTTTTTTTTTTTTCTGAAGTTAAATAAAACAACAAACATTTTATGATTTTAAATTTTTTTTTTTTTTTTTTGCTTATGAAAAATTTGGGAGCCATGGCCTATTCGCGATATACTGGATTTCACGAAATAACGGACTGCGATGTATTGGAGCTACACTGTATTATATTGAAACATAAAACAGAGAAACAGAAAAGAGAAATGAGTCAGAGCATGACAATACCTGCATGTGTGCCCAGCGAAGACTCAGTTCAGCCTGGGCATCTGCCCAGTCTGATCAGAGTATTCGCTGTCCACATGAAAAAAGCTTGGGTCCTTGGCTACTGAATGAGCTACAGCGAAGACTGGGTGGATGCGCAGACTAATCGGAGTCTTCGCTGGTCGCTCAAGTCTTACAGTAGGTTTTGTCATGGGCTGGCTCAATGGTTTCTGATAAGATATGGTCAGTCAGAACAAAATACTTCCATTTAACCCTTGTCCTGCTGAATAAATTAAGATGCCATGCCCACTACTTATTTTTAGCCAATCAGATTACTTGATCCCGATTGTTGCTCAAAATTCACATATTTAATGGCGAACAGTGCAAATCCAGATCAGTTGGCTTCTTCAGGATTGCAAAGGTCGGGTATCCGGGTACAGCAGAACAAAGGGTTAAAATAAAACGCCAAGCAAAAGCAACTTTCCAAGTGATGTCGGAAGGACAGTAGCACTTTTACTACCTGTTGATAAGCATAGAAACTGCTGGATAAGTGGCAATACCTTCTTGTTGAAAAAAATGTCTGATCTCATGCAAAGAGACAATTTGTATGAAATGTCAATGCTTATTTTCTGGGAAAAATCAGAAAAATACACAGGAACCTCTTTATAAGACGGTTTCATTATAAGACGGTTCAGATATTAGACGGTTCATTTATAAGAGGGTTCACATATAAGACGGTTCACATATAAGACGGTTTGAAGGTAAACATCAAAAGTGTTGTATCCAAACAAAAATGACTAGATTATATAGAAAAATGACCATTTATGGTCATTTTTCTATATAATCTAGACATTTTTGTTAGGATACAACACAGCTGTTTAATTAACATGGTTTTCGCTTTCAGGATCCCAGCAATCGTGTTATAAAGAGGTTGTAGTGTATTGTCAATTTGTCATTTGCTGAGTTAGCCCAGAGTGTATTAGAGGTTAAAATCATTTTATACTAAATGACTGTCATGTCAAAATTGAACAAATGAACAACTAGGAAAAAACAATATTAAGGACCCACTAACATGAAATTAAGTGCTAAAACCTAGGGTTGATATGAAAAATGATAGTCATTAAAATGTGAAAGTAGATCATGGTCGTAATGGTTAAGTCATTCAAATAAGAAAATGGATCAGGGCCATTAAATGATTGTTTGCGTTGAGGTTTTATAGCCCAGTCAACCCAATGGGGTCATGTCGAGCGCGGTCAGTTTACCTAACCACACGTTTACTGGGCAGGCTTAGTCCTCTAAGCGGTTAACCAGTATTGTGCACATTCTTTCGCCAGAAACACATTGTTTCAGTTCATGTTTGGGAGAAAGTGTACCACAAGGAATGTTTCATTTAGGATAAACTACCATGCGAAAAAAAAATTATATATTTATATATATAAAAATATTTGACCAAGTGATAGAGGGCTAAGTTCAAATTCCGCTCAGGTTCAGACAATTTTCAGATCATTAGTACCCCTAGCTTGGTGACAGACAGCGGCACCAAATGTCCATAGGAGATCCATGAAAGCAAGGCTGTATAAATGCATGTACATAAAAATCACCGCTGCCTCCATGTGCCTCAGGTGCCTATTAGTGTTACAAATCTGCACGACAACAAGTGATACTGAAAGGATGATAAACTGAGAACTGGCCATTGCTACCATAACCTTGTTTTTGCCCAAAAGCTGCTGTAAGTTCAATTAAGCATATAATAAACAGGTATACACCCGACTTGCAATAGATTAATCTGTATGTTATTGTCTAAATATAAATTAGCGCTGAATGTTTTAAATTCTAGTTGCATTTTGTTAAACAGCTTGTATTCTATGGAACTTTGATGAACATTTTTGTTTGTAAAAATTACTTGATTTACTGTGTTTGGTCTTCAATTACCGAGTGTAGTCCATCAAAAAATGTTTAGAATTGTGGACATGACAAAGTTTGCAGAGAACTCCCTCAACATATACGATTTTTAAGACTTACATAAGTATAAAACTGTATTGTATATGAATAAATCTAATAAGAAAATTACTTGTCTGGTAAAATTTAAAATGAATCATTCAAAATGGTATTGTAAAATTTCCAAAACAGGTATTTTTTTATAAGCCTAATGTAGTGGCCATATTGGATCAGAAAGGATACATTTTTGGGTGTTAATCCATTTCTACGAACTTTCTTATAAATGACATTGAAAAAGGTAGAAGGTGTATTTGAAATACAGTTTGAATGTAAACTTTTAAAACTGATTTCAGATAGTAAACCTGGATACGCTCCCTGGAATGCATAAAACAGCCTCAGTGTCACTTTTGGCTTCATAGTTGAATATGCACATGAGAAAATAAACATTCTGCTTTCTGTTTTAAGCATTGTTTCTTACTTTTCTATGAGCTTAATCTGAATAATCAAGGTTTTGTATACTTGGAATTGTTCAGTATCAACTGGGCCTCTGAGGAAACATGCCTGTTTTCGCAAAATGCAATGTATTCATATCTGCTATACAGTTATTTTATATACATGCCAAGCAGAATGCAGCATCTGATCATGGTCTACACTATCTGGCACTCATCTATGCATCAACAGGTGGTAAAATACAATGTATATGTGTTCAAAGATTTTATGACAAGTATGGTAAAACTTAAGGTGTCCAAACACTTAAGGTAAATACGGTATTAAGCACATATTGCCTTATCACATATAATTTTAATTCTAATGCACTCGCGTATGTAACGCGACGTCTGATTGGATAACGTCAAAAATTTGCGACGGTATATTCTGCGATATACTGTCGCAAATCCGACGTCATCACGTAACGTCGCTTCTCATTGGCTGGCATTTGGTTTTACGCAGCTCACAGCACTTGTCGTTTTGTGCAAACAGTACATTTTTTCAATAGAAAAAAATGAATAAATGCATTAGAATGGGGATAACTGCATCAAATTTGTCATCTGGGAAGGTAAATCGGCAGTTTTACGGTCGCAAATTATGTTTTACGGCTCCGCTAACGCGTCGCCGTAAAACGAAATTTCCGACCGTAAAACCACCGATTTACCTCCCCAAATGCCAAATTTGAAAGCAGTTATCCCCTAAGTAAAACACAAGACAATCTATAATATGGCAAATATGGAAAAAAAAAAAAAAGAAAAAAAAAAAAAAACAAGCCTGTTGCGGACAAGCATCCCCAGATGCCATATGGCTTTGTTCGTTTGATTGTGTTGAGGTTTTACGGCCCAGTCAACCCAATGGGGTCATGTCAAGTGCGGTCAGTTTACCTAACCACAGGTTTACTGGGCAGGCTTAGTCCTCTAAGCGGTTAACCAGTATTGTGCACATTCTTTCGTCAGAAATTGACAACTGCCCTTTTAGAATCAGCGGAAGCTCATGGTTTTGTTAGTAAAGGGGCTAAGAGTTTTAAATCCATATAATAAGAGAATAACCCCTAAATCAAATGCACATCTTCAAACCATGTAGAACAAGTTTCAAAATGATCAGCAGAATATTCTAGGAAGAGTTGCAACCACAAGGTATCTATTCCAATACTAACTGGACCTGTGGACCTGGAAAAAACTAAGTCAAAAAAGTGGAAAAAGTTGATAAAAATAATGGGAGGATAGCCCCAAAACCACACGCACATCTTCAGACCATGTAAAATGCACATCTTCAGACCATGTAGAACAAGTATGCATAGTTTAAAAATGATGGGTGGAAAACTATTGGGTAAGTTGCGCCCACAAGTTATGTATTCTAATACTAATCAGACTTGGAATACAATCCTCTCTTTCATCTCCTCTACTATCTCTTCTACCTCTTTTCGCCCTTTCTCTGGGAGACAACACAAAATGACCCACAAGAGTTGACGTATCATTAAACCCCCTCAATCAAAAAAATGTGGAAAAGTTGATAAAAAACAATGGGAGGATAACCCCAGAAGCACAATGCACATCTTCAGACTATGACAAAAACACCTGGAACCTGGAAAAAACTAAGTAGAAAAAATTGATAAAAAATAATGGGAGGATAAGCCCCATAACCACATGCACATCCACAGATCATGTAGAACAAGTATACATAGTTACAAAATGATTGGTGGAAAACTCTAGAAGTTGCACCTACAACATATCTATTCTAATACTAATCAAACCTGGAAAAAACTAAGTCAAAAAAGCAGAAAAAATAGATAAAAAAAATAACTGGAGGATAACCCCAAAACCACAAAAATTCTAGGAGGAGTTGCACCTACAATGTATTTATTCTAATACTAATCGAACCTGGAAAAAACTAAGTAGACAAAATTGATAGAAAATAATGGGAGGATAACCCCCATAACCACATGCACATCCACAGATCATGTAGAACAAGTATGCATAGTTTTAAAATGATCAATGGAAAACTCTAGGAGGAGTTGTGCCCACAAGGTATCCATTCTAATAGCAATCTGACCTGGAAAAAAACTAAGTTGAAAAAGTGGAAAAAGTTAATAAAAAAAAATAACGGGAGGATTATCACAAAACCACATGCACATCTTCAGACCATGACAAACCTGCAAAGTTTCAAAAAGATCGATTAAAAATATATTCATCCTCACTTTGTGTTTGTGTCGAAATTTTACAGCCCAGTCAACCCAATGGGGTCATATTGAGTCAGTTTACCTTACCACACTTTTTCTGGGCAGGCGTAGTCCACTAAGTGGTTAACCAGTATTTTTGCACACCCTTTCGTCAGAAACTGACAACTGCCCTTCTTGAATCAGCAGAAGGGACAGAATGACCGTAGCAAAATATTTCATGATCAATCTCCATAATTCATTTCTATGCATGTCTGTTTTTTCATTTCTAAGCATGTTTGTATTTCATTTCTAAACATGTCTGTATTTCATTTCTACACATAAGTTTAAAGAACATACATTCTGCCCTATATAAAGCTTCAATACCCAGCTTTTAGTAATACTGAAAGTTTGCAATAGCAATATAATGATTGTATCGTAGATTGTATCGCAGCTTTTATTAATTTAACCGTTGTCCTGTTGAACCCGCATATGCCATGTGCCTTTGCAAACAGTGTAGATCCAGATCAGTTGGCTTCTGAAGAAGCCAACTGATCTGGATCTGCACTGTTTCTCATGAAAGTATGTGAAATTATATCAACAATCTGAGAAGCAATCTGAATGGCTGTCAGTTAGAAGTGGGTGTGGCATCTTAATTAATTCAGCATGACAGGGGTTAATTGACTCCTCCGTCAGAAAGCTATAACCACGCCCATGCGTAAATCCTTAGACAAACAATATCGTGATCCCTATATTTGTCAATGAAAACTGCATTCGTACCTGTATTTATAACTGATGATTGTATAGTGCATGATTGATGATTGTATAGTGCATGACTGATGATTGTATAGTGCATGGCTGATGATTGTATAGTGCATGATTGATGACTGTATAGTGCATGATTGATGATTGTATAGTGCATGATTCCTAGCAGTTCCTCAGTATTTATTTATTTATTTATTTATTTTTTTTTTATTACTTTTACTTTGCTTATGGTCCTTGTACACCACAACCTCTTTATAACACTATTGTTGGGGTCCATAGCATAAACCGTGTTAGTTAAACAACTGTGTTATATCCAAACAAAAATGAATCGATTATATTGAAAAATGACCATTTATGGTCATTTTTCAATATAATCTATACATTTTTGGGATCCATCTTTGAACCGTGTTATATCCAAAACTGTTTTATAATGAATCGTGTTATAAAGAAGTTGTAGTGTATGTTTCATATATTATTTTGAATATATATTATTGGACATTATCATGGCATTGTTGACATTTTTACACAAAGGACATGCTTCCAGCCTTCTTGTCTCCATATGTATGCGCTTGGATTGTCAGCATGTGGAAATCATTCAAACTAACGTTTAACTAGACTTACCGATTTATGTCTTATCTTTTTTTTAATTATTTTAAATCTGATCCAAAATTGATAATTGCAAAATACATTTTCTTTCTTAACATATTTTTCTTTTATATTCAATTCTTAAAAATGTATGAAATAAAAAAATATATGATAAAACACTAGGATTCGAACCCATAATGTCCAGATTTGTAGTCTAGGAAAATTACCACTAGGCTATTGCCGTGTTAGGTTACAGCTGCTTACAATATTTATTGAAGGTAAACTATTCGGGAGGCTTCTACCTATTTATTAAAATGGACTTGGTCTGACATTATAAACAATCAGCGATGTCACTGTCAACTTATCCTCCGAGGATAGTACAGTATTTATATGGCAAAAACAGTCTACAGACTGGCTCAAGTCTCCAGTGACAAAATATTTACTCTTATAATCCTATTTGATACATCAACTAAAATAGAACAAAAATTATATTTTTTTGGTGAACTAGACATGAGAAAAAGGCCAGATGCGAACAGCAAAGATCCAGATGAGCGTGCATATCTGTGCAGTCTGATCTGAACATTCTCCGTTTGTCAACAACTGCTACACTATCCTTTGTTTCTGTAAGCAGATCAATGAAGGCCCTGATCAACCTGTATGAATGCGAAGACTGATCATTTGCGCAGGCTGATTATGGCCTGCAATGTCTGCAAATTACAAAAGGGCCCTTTTTGTGCTTTGCACATCACATAAGACTGTCATTGATCTGTTTGTTTGTGTTGAGGTTTTACGGCCCAGTCAACCCAATGGGGTCATGTCAAGCGCGGTCAGTTTACCTAACCATACGTTTGCTGGGCAGGCTTAGTCCTCTAAGCGGTTAACCAGTATTGTGCACATTCTTTCACCAGAAACTGACAACTGCCCTTCTTGAATCAGCGGAAGGGAGAGAATGACTGTAGAAAATATTTCATGATCAATCTCCACGAAAGAATGTTGCCGACCTCGGCGGGGGGTTGAACAAATTGCTCTATTCATACACCAAGAAAATTCACTTACTCCATGATAACTCACTTTACATGTATACTAAGCTCCAGGTAAGAGTGGGTATCAGGTAAATATTTTTTCTTATTTCTGCATGAAACCATATGTTGTTGTACTCGTTAGAAATGCCTCTGAGAGGCTCTGCATGAAAACATGTGGGTACTCATTAGAGGTACCTTGGTGGGCACTTCTAATGAGTGCCCACAATGTATGTTTTCATGCAGAAATAAAATCATTATCCATGTTTTTCAAGGAGCTACACATGTAGTTTACAAGTATACAAGTTTTGCTGAAAAGATAACAAGTAACAATTACAAAGATTTATGATATACTTCAAAACAGCCCACTAAAAGTTCTACAAAATAAAATCATCAATGATTTTGTTCAACAATTTAACCTTATCAGTAAGTAAAAAAGAAAAAAAAAAAAAAAAAAAAAAAAAATCCACAGTAAGATAATATGAAATATCAAAATACCATAAAGAAATAAAAGGATTTTTGTTCGGCTGTTGCTCTGATACAATTATAGTGGGTGTGTGTGCATGTGTGTGTGTGTACCTGCATGTGTTTTTCAACTAAAAATATCTCTACCGTTCTTATTTTTCTATGAACACTTATGTTGAGAACATACAGTTAAACCCGTTCTAAGCAAGCACCTGAGGGAAAGCCAAAAAGTGGTTGCTTAAGACAGGTGCTGGCTTAATACAGGTTGATTTCCACACATTTATCTTTCAAGGGATAAGAAAACCTGGCCTTTTAACTAAGTTTTACAACAGGTGATTGCTTAAAGGCTCCATATTCCTCAAAAATAGCCACTTTTTTTTATCCAAGAAAGGTTTAATAAATTGATATATGGTATTAATTGATCATAAAATGTGGCATCTGATAGCCTGTAAAATTTCAATTAGCCTCCAATTTTTGAACTGGATCAAAAATTAAATTATTTTTTATCGTATCTCTGAATTAATGTTGCAAATATTAATTCAGAGATACGATAAAAAATTATACTTGGAAATGGAGTAGAAAAAATGGGAATAAAAGCAGTAGACAAAATGAGAATTGATAGAATGGGAAGTTACCAATTTGAAAATTGTATTTCTTATTGTGAATGGGGACTCGTAGTTGGATTCTCCATCAGTATCTTTGGCTTGTATGATCTTATTTGGCAATTAGAAATGATCTACTTGTTACATCTTGTGGAATATATCTGGGAGAACCCTCAATATCTTTGGCTACTAATTAATCTATCCTGTTTTGACAACAGGACATAAAATTTGCTTGTTATAACTTGGGACTCATATTTGGGAAAACCCTAAATTATCTTTGGCAGAAATTTTGTGATCCTATTTTTGCAATTAAACCTGGAATTTTATGCAGTGACTTAGGGCTCATATTTGGGAGAACCCTCAATTATCTTTGGCAGTTGTGATCCTATTTTTGCAATTAAAACCGGAATTTTGTGCAATGACTTGGAACTCATATCTGGGAGAACCCCCAATTATCTCTGGCAATTGTGATTCTATTTTTGTAATTCAATTATCTTTGGCTGCTGTGATCTTTTTAGACAACTGGAAATGATATTTACTAGTTGTGACAAGCAACTTAAATTTGATAGAACCTTCGTTTTCTTTGGCAGTTGTGATCCCATTTTTGCAATTAAAATTGGAATTTTGTGCGGTGACCTGGGACTCATATTTGCAAGAACCGTTACTATCTTTGGCTTCTAGGCAATTAAAAATGGAATTTCCTGCAGTGACTTTGGATTCATTTTGGGAGAGGCTGACTGTATCTCTGTCTGCTGCAATCCCATTCTGACAACCAGAAAGTTAATTTTTCTACATATCTATATCTGCAAATAAAGTCAGTATTTATGTGGAAGTTGTGGTCTTGTTTTCTCAATTAGACATGGTATTTCTTGAGACAAGGCCTAGGGACTCATATCTGGGAAACCATTGGTGATGAGAGACTCATATTTGGGAAAACCATTGATATCTTTGGTGATCTGTTTTGACAATATAAACCCTAATCCTGCTAACTCAGCCTTTGCAAACTGTGTAGATCCAGATCAGTTGGCTTCTGAAGAAGCCAACTGATCTGGATCTACACTGTTTGTGATTAAGAATGTAAAATTATATCAACAATCTGGATCAAGTAATCTGATTGGCTGAAAATTAGAAGTGGGAGTGGCATCTTAATTTATTCCGCATGACAAGGGTTAAATGGAATTTATGGTAAAATATGGGATCCATTTTTTGAAAGCTTATCTTTGTGACGGCTGGTGAATCTGTTTTGGCAATAAGAACAGCAATTTTCTCTACTGTCCAGAGACTCATAATTCTTTGTAAAATCTCAGTACAGTAAATGTCCAAAATTTTCGAACATTTTATTCCATACTATTTTGGCCTGAATTTTGCTTTTTATGCAACTGTTACTCAAAATACCAAGTGAAATGGCAAACAGTGTGGATCCTGATCATACAGCTCCTTCAGGAGCAGTTTGATCTGGGACTGCACTGTTTGCATATGTCGTTTTGTCAGACACCTTGGTGTTCGAACTTTTAAGACATTTACCGTACCCTCAGGTACCTCAGAATCTATTTTTGGACACAAAAAGTTGGATTCGATACTTCTAATGTCTATGACTCGTAATTACATGTATTTGGGGAAAATCTCGATATAAAAAATGGAGCTTCTATTTTTGCCACTAGAAATTTTCATCTTTAATTAAAAGCAGCTTGTATTTGGGAAAGCTGTCAACATTTATAACTCTGGCATAAAGAAGTTTGATCTCTCATTATGAATGCACAATTCAAGATCAAGACTCATATTTGGGATATTATTAGTTATCTTTGGCTATCTGAGATCTTGTTTGGGTATCGTAAAATGGCTCCCTGTTTTTCACTATAGTGTACTTTCTATTTTCTGATCCTTTGTGACTAATGAGCCTATTCATTTTTTTTTATATATACAAGGGTCTCTGATGACACCTACGACCTAATTACCGCACATACCTCTACAAGCGCACAGTCATACGATTCCGTATTCTTAGATTACAGCCAGTATACTTTTTGTCTACTTCTTTATAAAGGCATATGTTGTGGGTATCCATTTGAATTGCATTGACTTGTCAATGCAATTCAAATGGATACCCACAACATATGCCTTTATAAAGAAAATCAGAAGAAAAACAACAACATAAAAACATCGCATTAGCATCATTAGATAAGTCCCTCACTTATCCTTTTATTAAAGTGTACCCATAGTATAGTTAGATACATGTACATACTTTACCATGTTTACCCCAGTAATTTTGAAAACCTAAGTGCACAGTGCGGTAATTACATGTAGGATGAATACCATACCTGGCCGAAACTAGCTGGACTGGTCAGCTGTTTTCTGTTTTGAGGGTGTGTTCATTGCTCAAAGGGGTCATTCGCTTTAGAATCTATATTTCCATCAAACAGTTTGTGAAACAAATCCAAAAGGCCAAGAAAAGAAGATATTAGATTCTCAGACTCTTTTTTCAAAAAATAGATGCGTGAGGACGGATTTTTATTTTTATTTTCATTTTACAGTTGGGTACATTCTTGGACATTTGGGTTTGTTTGGCTAAACAAAATGGCGACCAGAAGTATCTAAAATCTATCTATCTGCAAGTTTAAAGTCTCAAACAACATTAACAGACTGTAATTTATCGATTTTCTTTGCAAGTAAGTAAGAATGCCATATGTTTGTGGTCTAGATTGCAATTTCGTTAGAAATGATTCTCAGATAAGCGAGTAAAATCCAGTGTCACATATTTTCGAGGGTCGGACAAAAAAACTTACCACTGAAAAAATCATACATGCGGAACCTTTTGGACAGATGGGGCAGTGTCTGAGAATCTAATACTTTTTTTTTTTTTGGCCTAAACAACAAAATTAATGCAAAAGAAGTATAAAGGTTGGGGACTAGCAAAACCTACATTAGTCATGTGCAAAAAGCAAAGGCCCACAACAGACATGATAGATGAACAGCACAGTCTGTATTTTCACTAAATACATTTCTACAAACTCATATTAATCCATTGTAGTCTGGAGACACCTTGTAGGGTAATATGCAAACACTGCAGATCCAGATCAGATGCCGCAGAATGCGGCATCTGATCAGGGTCTCCATTGTTTGCAAATAGTTCAACCTCCACTGTTTGCAAGTAGTTCAACCATTATTCTCTAGGAATATCTTAATCTCATAGCCTGAGGTACCTAAACTTGAAATTGGACTCTTCCAATATATAGTGTGGGGGAGTCTATTCAGATTTACAATAGGTTAATAAGTGTGCTAAAACAAGTAGCCTATCAGCTCTCTTGGCTCAAATCAAAGACACTGAATAAACATGTACTAAAGCTGGTCTGTACCTCCATTGTTTGCAAATATGGCCAGTACAGGGTTCTCACTAGGATTTTGAAAATTGGAGTAAAATGCTGTCGTCCAGAAAAAGTTGGAGTTTTACCATACTTTTCTATTAAGACTTTCCAAAAAGTTGGAGTCAGAAATGAAAAGTTGGAGTAACTTACTCCAAATCTGGAGTTAATGAGAACTTTGCAGTATTATCTTTTCTTGACTGATAATAGCAACAAAAACATAGGCATAAGAAGACACAAAGATATAATTGTGCACTTGGCTGTTTGATCTAGTGTGAGCAATACAAGCATTCATAATATTATATTTATACTAAGAATTTGGACACCTCATCTCCTAACCATACTTCTCCTAAAATTTGAACTACCGTTATAACACTAACAAGAAATTGCGTTTGAAAAACACTATGCCTCCTACCAATATTATGCTTGCCTCTAAAGAAAATATAACTAGAAAAAAAATGGCCAAAATTAAAAAGGGCCATAACTCCTGAGGCGTCTTTCAAAATTTATTCAAATTTAATTGTAAGTTTCAAGGCTCTAGCTTCAATAGTTTGAGATATTTTGCTGACAAGATTTCATCCATATTTTTTCAAAGGGCCATGACTCAAGAAAGGGGCATAATCCTGTTGAGAAAAAAAATATGTGTCAGCTGTTTTTTCATGAAGAATCCATATTAGAAATTTCAAAACAGTAGCATGCATGTTTCTAAAGCTATGCTATGCATCAAAACCTGTGATGAACAGACAGACAAATGACCCAGAAGCAATATATTCTTTAAACAGACAGGCCTGAGCAAACAGTGTAGATCCAGATCAGACAGACGCCGCAGAATGCGGGCATCTGATCAGGGTCAACACTGTTTGCCACTCACCCAGTACAAATCTTAAAAACTTCAACAGGTAGTGGAACATACTTTTACAAGTTATAGGACAAGTATGGTAAGGAGTTAAGGTGTCCCAATATTTAGAGTAAATAGAAGTCCATTTTACTTCTTGCTGGCTGATTGGCAAACAGTATAGACCCTCATCAGACACTGCATTCTGCAGCATCTGATCTGTATCTACACCTTCAATTTCTGTTTGCTCACTTCAACCAGTGTTACGGTATATAAATGGAGTTCTGCACTTTCGGGAACTTGCCAGTGACTGAGTGTTTTCTATTGTCTTAATTTTGTTTAGTTTGAATACATAATATAATTTGTGCCGTAATTTTGTATTGTGTAATAATTTTTTACATTTTATCAGCTAATTATGGAGGATTCGCTGATCCGGTGTCATCAGGAAGCAAGAACCATCCTTGACTGAACCGAACAAAATATACAAAATAGTATCTTTAGGATAGTTGTATAATTGACAAGGGAGGAAATTTAAGTAAATCGACACTGAATGATACCCTTACGTACTTTGTATGCTGAATTCGAACAAGATCAAACATATCGTTTCAAAACATTTGTCCCCGCCTATTCCCTAGACACCCTAGTTTTCCTATGTGACATGCAAAATCCCCGGACCTGCTCAGAAATATATATAATCCAGACATTTTTCAACAATTGCATTGTTCATTTCTTCAGTTCCAGCAAGCCCACACTAATACGCCCACCAATAATTATATTCGCATTCCCGAAGGTACTATTTTGTATATTTCTGTTTTAATCGAAACAGTAAAAAAAGAAAACGTCCATGACCCGTGTGTATCTACCAGTCATTATGAAGATTTTTACCTCAACACCAGTTGAATCGATGAAATAAAAAATGCCGATGTACATAACGTACAGTCTACACTGTTTGCTCAGGCCTGTCTTTCTGAATACTTCGCCTAAATATGTTATTAGACATTATAGCATCAGAATGCATTCAGACAGGTTGACTTTTACCACTCTCTGGGCTAATTCAGCAGACGACAAATTGATGACATTTTTCTTATTTTTCCCAGAAAACAGGATTTGACATTTCATGCAAATTGTCTCCATGGAGACAATTTGCATGAAATGTCAGGTTTCTAGTAAAAACAAGAAAAATATTTCAAAATGACCTCTGCTGAAATTTTCACCCCGAAAGCTGATCTTTAAAGCTCAAGACTAACCAAATTTCTGGAGAGGACTGGGATTAAAGCTAGGTTATTTGTCTTAATTCTTGACCAAACATGTTTTGGGAACTCATTAGAACTGCTTCAATGAGGTAATTTTAATGAGAACTCCACAGCTCCAGTAAAGAGAGACTATCCACATAATATTTTTCTTATTTCTCCATAAAAATATGTGTTGTAGGAACTCATTAGAAGTGCCTCTGCAGGGCACTTCTAATGAGAAACCATAACATATGTTTTCATGAAGACAGAAGAAAAGTATCAATACTTTTCGGTAGGCTGGAGCCGTGGTCACAAATATGTCGTCTGCTAATTTCTCGATAAGCTAAGAATTAATGTACAAGGATTGTAGAGAAACTTGTTGTCTTTGTCTCATTGCCAAAACTTCTTGCTTGTTCACTACGACTTTCTGTATGATAAAACATGAAAGAATGCCCATGACACCAGCAGTCACCATGTACGAAAGCACAGAACCAGTCATGTAGACAATGTATCCCATGATTCCAGAGAGGATCACTTGAGACAGGAAGTAAGCACTGTCCAGTGTCGCCATGTCTGTACCTATACCACGAGGCGGAAGCTGTCGTGAACTAGACGGTTGTACGACATCATAGAAAAATACCTGAAAATATACAAAGTATAACCATAGTTGTTGTTAACCCTTGTCCTGCTGAATAAATTAAGATGCCACACCCACTTCTAATTTTCAGCCAATCAGATTACTTGATCCGGATTGTTGCTATAAATTCACATAGTTAATGGCAAACAGTGCAGATCCAGATCAGTTGGCTTCTTCAGAAGCCAACTGATCTGGATCTACACTTTGCAAAGGCAGGACCTATCCAGGTTCAGCAGGACTGGGGTTAGGATGGGCTGCGCCAAGTGAAAATGTGTCTTTGCGCATGTGCCAAAGACACAGATTCAGACTCATCCCGTGCATGCGCAAAGACTCATCCGTGTATTTACTCTCCATTGATACATTCTATAGCGTTCAATGGTTCTGTTTATCGATAGTGAAGGCCTTCATCAGACTGAGCAAATGCTCGTCTGATCTGGGCTTTTGATGTACACAAATGCGCAAAGACACTTTTTTTGCATGGCATGGCTCAGATAGCCAATCAATTAATTGTTTTTTTTGTTTTTTTTTTCTTTCTTACTCAAGCATTATATTGTGGAAACTCATTAGAAGCGTTTCAGCAAGGGGCTTCCACTAAGTACATTTCTCGTTTCAGAAGTGGATGAGAACCGGGATTAGCCAGGGCTGGTAACAAAAAACAACACTTATCCCTGGTCCTGCTGAACCCGGATATCCTCTATGCAAATAGTGTAGATCCAGATCAGTTGGCTTCTGAAGACGCCAACTGATCTGGATCTGCACTGTTAGTCATTCAATATTTGAATTTTTATAAAAAAGCTAGATCAAGCAATCTGATTGGCTGACAATTAGAAGTGGGTGTGGCAACTTAAAAATGACTGCTGCCATTATTGAACATGTTAAAATTTTAAATATATTTCTATGTACATTTTATCCCAAAGGAAGTTATGACCATGAGGTTTCATGAGAAATACTGAATTTAGACAAATTCAGCAATAAGAGCCAAATGTTAGGTCAAGTATAGAAGAACAGACAACGCGCCTAGTTAAATATATAGAAAATTTCACCTTCAAAAACTGAAAATTTTCAGATAAAAAAACTGATATTTTTCATATTTCTGCTCAAAACATAGATTGTGGGTACTCATTAGAACTGTCTCAGCAAGGTGATTCTAATGAGTATCCACAATCTATGTTTTTGAGCAGAAATAAGAAAAATAATGTATACCCCTGTAAACACAAGTTTTACTATATAAAAGTGGGGTTAAAGGGGGTCAAAATTATATTGGCATGTTTTCGTGATGAAAGTTTAACCCTTGTCCTGCTGAACCCGGATATATTCTGCCTTTGCAGACCGTGTAGATCCAGATCAGTTGGCTTCTGAAGAAGCCAACTGATCTGGATCTGCACTGTTTGCCATCAAGTATGTAAATCTATAGCAACAATCTGGATTAAGTAACCTGATTGGCTGAAAATTAAAAGTGGGCGTGGCATCTTTATTAATTCAGCATGACAAGGGTTAAATACATGTACTGTCAATAATATGGCTTAGCTCCAGTTAAGGCCAAATAAAAAAATATGCGTGTTTAGGCCCTAGGTCCTATTATTTAGGGTCCCATTATTTAGGGTGTTAAATACAATATCCCATCTATACCTGTTTGATTTGGTTTGAGTTGAGGTTTTATGGCCCAGTCAACCCAGAGGGGTCATGTCAAGCATGGTTATAGGTGCTTGAGATACATAGTCAAAAATTTGATTTAAGCAGCTAAATAAATGGATGAGATGTTGAGTAAATATTTCAGCAGAGAACATTAAATTAAAGTATTTTTCTTATTTTTCACAGGGAACAGGGTTTGATACCGATATTTTCAGAAATCGTCTACTAAGGTGATAAAATTGAATGAAATAATGTTAAACTTAAAGCGCCAAGAAACTGCATCTGAAAATGTTGTCTGTTTATGTCGTCTGCTGAATATTCTTGCAAACTTCTCAAAGCTATTTTTTGCATACCGGCAAACAGTGTGGACCCAGATCAGACTGCTCCTAAAGGAGCAGTCTGATCTGGGTCCACACTGTTTGCAGAAATGACTTTTAAAATCACAAGCAGAAGACAAAGCAGATGACAATTGTTGTGATTGGCGCTTTAAGGGTTAAACCTGTTTTCTGAGAAAAATAACAGTAATATATCAGAAATTTGTCATCCGTTGAATTTGCCAAAGAGATGATGATGTTTTTTTTTTTTTTTTTTTTTTTTTTTGTTGTTTTTTTTTACATCCCTTTCAACACTATTGAAGTCATATAGAGATGATGGAAGGTTGACAATGAAAGGCTTTATACAGTGAAGTGACGTACAATCATAAGCGCTGAATTCCGCTTCCATCATCATTACGAAAACACGCCTATTCAAATATATTGAAAATTTTACAACCCAAAAAGGAAAATTTTCAGGTAAAAAATTCTGATATTTTTCATATTTCTGCTCATAACATAGATTGTGAGTACCCGTTAGAACTGCCTCAACGAGGCAGTTCTAACGAGTACCCACAATCTATGTTTTTGAACAGAAATAAGAAAAATAATGTATACCCCTGTAAACCCCAGTTTTACTATATAAAAGTGGGGTTTAAGAGGGTCAAAATTATATAGGTATGTTTTCATGATGATGATGGACCTTGTGATCAGAAGTAGGGAGTGATAACCACTCGGCCATCCAAACGCTTCATGCCCAGAGATGCTAAGGGTTAAATATGATCAATATTTTTTTTATTTGGGTTTTATGGCCCTTTCAAGAATATTTCACTTATATCAAGCCGATCGTTTATCAAAGGTTGGCGAAAACAGGACAAATTATTAGAAGCTTCCTGAAGAAGCACTTCTAATTTGTATGTGAGACATATGTTTTCATGGAGAAATAACAAAAATAACAAAAAAAATCAACATTTTTCTGTTGAAAAAGTGCCTTCTTTGGAGATCTAATAATGCACTACAACCTCTTTATAATACGGTTCGTTATAAAACGGTTTTGGATATAACACGGTTCAAAGATGGATCCCAAAAATGTATCGATTATATTATACCATAAATGGTCATTTTTCAATATATACATTTTTGTCTGGATATAACATGGTTGTTTAACTAACACGGTTTATACTATGGACCCCAACAATAGTGTTATAAAGAGGTTGTGGTATATGGTATTTTATATAACACTTAGCATGCTGGGTAAAATTTTCAGCAGATGATATTTTGACATATTTTTTTCTTATTTTTCCCAGAAAACAGGCTTTGACATTTCATGCAAATTGTTTCCTTAGGAGATAATTTGCATGAATTGATTGATTGTGTTGGGGTTTAACGACACGTCAACCCTTGTGGGTCATTTTGTGTCGTCTCCCAGAGAAAGGGAGAAGAGTGATAGAAGAGATAGTCGAAGAGATGAAAGAGAGGAACAGGGAAGAAAGAGGAACAGGAATGAAAGTGAAGAAACAGAAGAAATAAAAACATTCCCCCTCAACCCTTACCTGCTACAAGGATAGCAGGCCTTGCCCAACTGTAAGCCAATATCAGTTGGACGCCCCGGTGACATAAGATACATGACACCTTCGCACCACCCGACCACCCAATTTGCATGAAATGTCAAAGGCTATTTTCTGGGAAATATAAAAATATCAACTTGTCTGATGAATTTGCCCAGCGAGTAGTAAAGGTTAACACTGCTATAACAAGGTTTATTTTCTTAATCTCTTAAAATCCACCAAAATTATATACCATTGTAACCCTAAATATTGGTATAAAAACCTGGGACAGACAGAACCCAGGTCAGATGTCAATGAATGAAGTGTCTGATCAGGGTCTGCACTGTTTGTCACTTAGTCCAGCAGATTTTAACCCATAAAAGCCTAGCATCCCTTAAAAGGGACATTGGCGAACAGTGTAGACCCAGATCAGATGCCACAGAATGTGGTGTCTGATTAGGGTCTACACTGTTTGCATTCAAGTTCAGAAACTCCTATAAAACATGGTAATAATAAAAAAAAAAAAATAACCAGAAACCCCCTATATAGAAAATAAACCTGTCCAAAGAGTTGAGGTAGAAAAGTCCACTCGGCATAAATGGGTCAAACACATTAAAGGCTGTAAAAGAGATTTGTTCAAATTTTAAGACAAGTATGGTAAGGATTTAAGATGTCCCAATACTTACAGTTAACCCATTTAAGCCTATAGCCACATAAAGGGACATTGGCAAACAGAGCAGACCCAGATCAAATGCCGCAGAATGCGGCATCTGATCAGGGTCTACACTGTTTGCATTAACTTCAGAAAATTCTACAAAACATGGTAATAATAAAAACTAACCAGACACCCCTTCCATAGGAAATGGGCCGATCCAAAGAATTAAGGTAGAAGAGTCCACTTGGCATAAATGGGTAAATACGGTAACCAGTAGTCCACTTTTGAAGGGTATTAAAAGAAGTCTCCGCAAGATGGTAGTTAGCACTGGCTGAAGGAGATATTTCTTTTTGTATTGTGGTAAAATTTTTCTAGTGCCTTTGAAAGGGATGAACTATGACCGAAGTTTGTGGGTTAAATATAGTCAGTGATGAGGCTTAACTTCAGTAGCTTTAGATAGGGTGATGTTTTCAAAAATAATGTTTTTTTTTTTTCTTATTTCTCCATGAAAATGATTGATTGATCAACTGTGTTGCGGTTTAATGACACGTCAACCCTTGCAGGTCATTTTGTATCGTCTCCCAGAGAGCAGGATAAAAGAGATAGAAGAGATAGTAGAGGAGATGAAAGAGGGGGATAGGGAAGAAAGAGGAATAGGAAGGAAAGCGAAGAAACAGAAGAGATAAAAACATTCCCCCTCTACCCTTACCTGCTACAAGGAAGGCAGATCTTTCCCAACTGTAAGCCAATATCAGTTGGACGCCCTGGTGACGTAAGATACACGACACATTCACCACACCCGACCAACCCCTTCTCCACGAAAAATGTGTGTGTGTTTGCGTGTGTTTGTTGTGAGGCGGGTGTTTACTCACCACAAGTGTTTCTCCTAGACAAATACACAGCACCTGTAATACTGTTTTTATCATATATATTCAGACAGACAGGCCTGAGCAAACAGTGTAGGCCCAGATGAGATGCTGCAGAATGCGGCGTCTCATCTGGGTCTACTCTGTTTTCTACTCATCCAGCAATTTTTAGACGGAACATCAGGTGGAGAAGTTCAAATTCTTGAACAATTATGGTAAGGAGTTGCAGTGTCCAAATACGTAGGGTAAATACAGTTTGTACTCAATGTGTGGGGGTGGTCAGGTGTGGCGAAGGTGTCGTGTATCTTACGTCACTGGGGTCCCCAACTGATAATGGCTTACAGTTGGGCAAGGCCTGCTATCCTTGTAGCAGGTAAGGGTAGAGGGGGGATGTTTTTATTTCTTCTGTTTTTTCACTTTCATTCCTGTTCCTCTTTCTTCCCTGTCCCTCTCTTTTATCTTGTCTACTATCTCTTCTATCTCTTTCCTCCCTTTTTCAGGGAGAAGACACAAAATGACCGACAAGGGTTGACGCACCATTAAACCCCAACTCAATCAATCAATGTACCCATGTGTGTTAGTGCAGAAATAAGAAAAATATATACTTGATACCGTCTTTTAACCAGAGCTCTAACTTTTTTTTTCTAATCTTTACTACTCTCTGGGCAAATTCAGCAGACAACAAACTGATCATCTTAATTTTCCCAGAAGACAGGCTTTGACATTTCATGAAAATCCCTATGGGAGACAATTTGCATGAAATGTCGAAACCTGTTTTCTGCAAAAAATAAGAAAAAAAATATTTCAAAATGTTGTCTGCGGAAATTTTTACCCAGCATGGTAAGAATTAGATTCAAGGCACTATAACTAATATCTGCCGAAAAATCTTGTTTTATTAAAACATTGATACTCAAGCTCAAAACATGTATAACCTATTAGATATGGTAGACATTTTGTAAGTTTACTTAAATTATAAAATACCTACAGTATAAAATGCTTTTGAAACACTCAAATGCTTAGCATACAGGGTTAAAATTTTCAGCAGAAGACATAATGAAATATTTTACTGATTTTTTCGCAGAAAACAGGTTTTGACATTTCATGCAAATTGTCTCCAATGGAGACAATTTACATGAAATGTCACAAACCTGTTTCTAGGTGAAAATAAGAAAAATATCAATTTGTCATGTGGTGAATTAGCCCAAGGATTGGTAAAGGTTAACAAGGGAGTAATTAAGTTCCAAACTGACTTTTGTATTGGTAATATTGAAAAGGAAAAAAAAAAAAAAAAAAAAATCAGTGTGCCAGACAAGGGGGGCACCCAGATAAAGAATTATTCTATTGTTCTTATGGTTTCAAAAAAAACATACCGTACAATAATTATTGTTGTGGTGCTCAGCAAATCTGTGGCATAAGTAAAATACAGCCTCATTATACATGTATATTTTTGATGGAAATTAGGAAAACTGAAATATTTTTGGCAAAAAGAAATGGATCTTATCAGCAAATTCCTACTTTAATTCAGACAAAATGTGATATTTTAATTTATAGTATAAAGCCACTCAATACTTCAAGGTTGGATCAAATTAGTTGAACCTGATCAACCTATTTATAATATAACTCTTAACACTTAGCACTCTGGGTAAAATTTTCAGCGGATGACATGAACGACTTACTGAAATGTTTTTCCTAGTTTTCCCAGAAAACAGAATTTTACATTTCATGCAAATTGTCTCTAGGATTTTCCCAGAAAACAGGATTTGACAAACGCCTGGAGACATTTTGAATATAAAATAAAAAAATATTGATCAATTTGCCATCTGATGCATTAGCCCAGAGAGTGGTAAAGGTTAATGACACGGCTTTCAAACAGTCAAGTTTCTTAGGGTATGACCCAAAAAGCTAGATCACTTGAGAGTGCAAATATTTTGGTAAATTTATATTTTCTCATTAATATGATAAATGCCCTAAAATTTTGTACACCAAAGTTGCCAATAAAATGGCATATGCAAACATTGCAGACGAAGATCAGACTGCTCCTGAGCAGTCTGATCAGGGTCTACACTGTTTGCCATTCCACTAAGTATTTTAGGAAACAACTCCATAAAAAGCAAAATTTAGGCGAAAATCGTATGGAATAATAAGTTAGAAATTTTAGGGCATTTAGCGCATTTAGGCAAATACAGTTGTATTTTCTTATTATTATTCGTCCCATAACAAGTATAAGCTTTCACAAAAAGCTTGGTCTACGCTTTGCACATAATAAATGTTAAAGCTGATTTTAATACTTGGGTTCTTTACGTGCAAATATTGACTAAATCTCCTAAATTCTAAAATGCAAAGGGTGAATTGGAAAGGTCTAAATGATATCTCGTCTAAATGAAAATGACCCTAGCTCCTATTAAAAAACTAGAGTGTTAACAAAGTTTTCTGCTGATTTGGCTCGGTGACCTAGTTCTCGACTCCAAGTGACCCAGTTTCGAATATGACCTAGAACTCATCAAGACAAACATTTTGAGCAAGATTCATGATGATTGCTTGAAAAATGTGACCGCTAGAGTGAGAACAAGATTTTACGCTGATTTGGCCAGGTGACCTAGTTTTTGACCACAGGTGACCCAGTTTCAAACTTGACCTAGAAATCATCAAGACAAACATTTTGAGCCAGATTCATGATGATTGCTTCAAAAATGTGACCGCGAGAGTGTTAACAAGGTTTTCTGCTGATTTGGCCAGGTGACCTAGTTTTTGATCCCATGTGACCCAGTTTCAAACACATCCTAGAACTCATCAAGACAAACATTTTGAGCAAGATTCATGATGATTGCTTAAAAAATGTGATCGCTAGAGTGTTAACAAGGTTTTCTGCTGATTTGGCCCGGTGACCTAGTTTTTGACTCCAAGTGACCCAGTTTCAAACTTGGCCTAGAAATCATCAAGACAAACAATTTGAGCAAGATTCATGATGATTGCTTCAAAAATGTGATCGCTAGAGTGTTAACAAGGTTTTCTGCTGATTTGGCCCAGTGATCTAGTTTTTGATCCAAGTGACCCAGTTTCGAATTTGACCTAGAAATCATCAAGACAAACATTTTGAGCAAGATTCATGATGATTGCTTCAAAAATGTGACCGCTAGAGTGTTAACAAGGTTTTCTGCTGATTTGGCCCGGTGACCTATTTTTTGCCCCCAAGTGACCCAGTTTCGAACTTGACCTAGAAATCATCAAGACAAACATACTGAGCAAGATTCATGATGATTGCTTCAAAAATCTGACCGCTAGAGTGTTAACAAGGTTTTCTGCTGATCTGGCCCGGTGACCTAGTTTTTGACCCCAAGCGACCCAGTTTTGAACTTGACCTAGATTTAATAGAGCAAGTTTCATCAAGATTGGGTCAAAACTATGACCTCTAGTTTTTCCTTTGATTTGACCTGGTGACCTAGTTTTTGACCCCAAGTAACCCAGTATCAAACTTGACCTAGATTTCATAGAGGCAAACATTCTGACCAAGTTTCATCAAGATTGGGTCAAAACTGTGACCTCTAGAGTGTTAACAAACTAATTGTTGAAGACGAACGACGGACGACGGATAAGCTAATAATTACAGCTAATTTCACATCACTTTTCAGGCTTACCTCATCAAAACTAAAATAAGCAGGTACATGTATAAGAATATCAATTTTTTGTCACACTGTCCAGGCAATGCTATAAATTGCGCTTAGCAGTACCAATGCATCCACCTACTTTAAAAGTGAAATTGTCAAGATAAACCCTTAAAGTGCCAAGAAAACCTGCATCTGAAAATGTTGTCTGTTTATGTCGTCTGCTGCATCTTCTTGCAAACTTTCAAACATACTTTTGGCATCTAGGCAAACAGAGTGGACCCAGATCAGACTGCTCCTAGAGGAGCAGTCAGATCTGGGTCCACCCTGTTTGCAACAATGACTTTTAAAGTATTCGGCAGGACAAAGCAGACGACAATTGTTGTGTTTGGCGTCTTAAGGGTTAATATAATTATATCCCATAAACTCTGATAAAGTGCTGCAATGGTAACCTTTGAGAATATCTACATAAGTGCAGTGTGCCGAAAAATGTGCACGTGAATGGAGAACACATTTTTTATATGTAGGTGTTCCAGTTCTTGAATCATTATTCTATTTTATTCAGTGCTACATGTATGTCTAGTTCCGAGTTTACTTGTAAAAAACACACATAAGGTCAATGGTGCATTGTGGGTCAACTACTGAATCACTTGTGTGTCCGAACCAAACCACAGATTGTCTACGCCCAAAGGCGTAGACAATATTTTGGGCGTAGACAATATAAATCATATTAAATATGTGGACAAAGACAATTACCATATTTACACTAAATATTGGGATACCTTAACTCCTAAGTCCTTACCATACTTCTCCTAAATCTGAACAACTCCACTTGACTATCTGCTGACGAGTCAACTGGATGAATGGCAAGCAGAGTAGAAGCGTAGACTCTGATCAGACATTGCATTCTGTTTGCTCTAGACTGACTGTCTGAATACTTTGCATTTTTACAGTACTACACTTATCCTAAAATTTTAACCCAGCAGCACGCAACACTGAGACAATATCAGATCAACCTCGATGCAATGTTGTGACGTTGCATCGAGGTTGATGTGACATTGTGTAAACATTCGTTTGTGTTGAGGATTTACGACCCAGTCAACCTAATGGTGTCACGTCGAGCGCAGTCAGTTTACCTAACCACACTTTTACTGGGTAGGCTTAGTCCTCAAAGCAGTTAACTAGTATTATGCACATTCTTTTACCAGAAGCTGACAATTGCCCTATTGAATTAGCGGAAGGGAGAGAATGACCATAGAAAATATTTCATTATCAAATCTCCATGAAATAATGTTGCTGACCCGATAGGGTTGAACCCACAACCTCCTGATAACCAGTCTGACATGCATCCAACTGAGCCATGGAGGCCGGCTGGTATAAACGTGCCTGCTGAGTAACTGATCTGTCTGATTACCTGGTAATGATGTACAATGTATCTGAAATGTGTGGGCCAAATGGCAAAACCTTCAGATCCTTCAGATCCTGATCAGACTGCTCCTTTTGAAGGCATCTGATCTGGTTTACCCTGTTTGTTCAGGCATTTCAGTAGTACATATGACAGGAGAAACATGGTATGATAAGGCAGCTTTTTTTTTTTCTTTTTCATTTTTTTTTTTTTTTTGTGTTGTTACTCTAAACTCCAGATAAGAGGGTCATCATGTAAATATTTTTTCTTATTTCTCAACGAAAACATGTTGTGGTATTTATTAGAAGTGCCTTGGATGTAAACTTAATGTAAGTACTCGTTAAAATTGCCTCACCAAGGTGCTTCTAATGACTACCCACAACATGTTTTTGTGGAGAAATATTTTTTGTTTGAAAAACATGCCATAACTGGAACTATGGTTGTTGTTTTTCAAACAAATAGTATTGATACTTTTCTTATTTCTCCAGAAAGCAGAAAGGTGCTTCAGATCAATACCCACAGCTTATGTTACCGCATTTAACCTACTGTGCTTTTAACATCTTTCAAAAAGTTGTTTGTTTTGCCCGAATCTTCACACAAAAGAAGTAAATTTGCAAACTTTTATCAGAATTTAATGCAAAACCAATTGTCATAACTACCTATTTATAAAAAAGTCTATTCTAGTCATTGGTTTTTGAAAAATCAAACATTTTCACTTTTTCCCATAGTAAAAATGAATGAAAACTACGCAGAAATTGGTAGGGTAGGTAACTTGGAGGCAGATTTTCAACAAGTTTTGGTTGTTCAATTTTTCTGAGATTTTCACAATATTGTCAATGTGATGAAACATCAGTAATTCAAATTCAGCAAAAAAAAGTAATAAATATATTCTTAGACAAAAATTACAAAAAAATCGCTTTACTTTAGAAATTGCATAATGACCGTAAATTTGATTTTATGGTAAATATAAATTTGAAAACAAAACACAGAAACAGAAAAGATAAATAGTTTCTGATAAGATATGGTCAACCAGAACAAAATATTTTCATTTAAAATAAAACGCCAAGCAAAAAAGGTCTTTCTGATTGATGTGGAAAGGACAGTAAGTACAGCCGACTATCGTTATCTCAAACTCGCTTATCTCGAATAACCGCTTATATCGAAGTGAAATTCTGGTCCCTGTTTTAACATGGAAATCTAGGAACAGGTAACAAAATATTTCTCCTCTTTTCCACATTATTTTATATATATTTCTAACTTCAGGAGTCAAATTACATAGTCATTTGTTAAATGTGGTTGTTCGATTTATTGTTTTCCTCACTTCCGCAACTCTGATATGTCAAGGTACGGATATCTCGTATTTCAGAGAATCCCTTGGAATTCAAGATAACTGTATTTGAACACCTTAACTCCTTACCATTAAACTTGTTCTAAAATTTGAACATGTACAATTTACTACCCGATGTTGTGTCTAAAATTGCTGGGTGAGTGGCAAACAATGTAGACCTTGATGAGATGACACATTCTGTGGCGTCTCATCTGGGTTTACACTTTTTGCTCATGCCTGCGTGTCCACATATATATACGGTAAATAAGGTATATGGAATATAAAAAGTTTCTAAGCCAGGAATATAAAGAGTTTAGAATACAGGAATATAAAGAGTTTAGAATACAGGAATATAAAGAGTTTAGAATACAGGAATATAAAGAGTTTAGAATACAGGAAATATTTCCAGAGAGATTTGCAAATCCAAAAAAACAAACAAATGCATTAGCACGAGTTCGTTTATAAGACTTGCAAGTCTCAAGGGAAACGTTTCCTGTATTTTAAACTCAAGGTGTTGTAACTTATATTACACATCCTAAAAATGAGTTTAGTTTTCAGATTCTGTTTTATACTCTTCTGGCATTTTCAAATTACAACAGATTTACTATGTTACGTCCTCCGTACTTGTCATGTGGCGAGATAGCATTCTAAAGGAAATATTTCTTCCAAGGAAATATAAATTATATTTCCCGCAGAGATTACTAAATACAGCTTTAAATATGTACCATAATAACCCCAGGTTTGTTTGTTTGATTTCAGGTTTAACATCCTTGTCAACACTATTTAGGTCATTTTGGAGACACTGCTTCCAATTTCGTGGGACTTTTACCCGACACTGAGATGACATCTCAAGCCCTGCCACCCAAACAAACCAATAGGGTTTATATGCATAGGCGGTCCAACTCGCACCACTTTGCCTGGGCAGGTTTAGACCTAAGCGGTTTACCAGTATTAATGTGTGGTCGTTTTCAGCTCTGCGTGGAAGCCCTAATAACCCCAGGTATTGGGACAGATAGGTCTTTGCAAACAGTGTAGAGGCTGCACAATGTGGCATCTGATTAAGGTCTACAATGTTTGCAATACATACTGCAATATTTTAGAGACATTAACAGGTAGAAGAATGGACTATTTCAAATTTTAGGACAAATATGGTAAGTAGATTATAGGTGTCCCAATATTTAGGGTATATGTGGTAATATAAAAAATATTTATCAGGACACCTTCTTATCTGAGCTATAATATATATACCGTATTTGACCTAATTACTGCAACATGCACTTAGGTTTTTCAAAAATACTGAGAAAACTTGTGGTAAAATACATGTATGTACTAAAGTACACTTTAAAATGATCAGCAAAGGACTTTAACCCTTAAAGCGCCAAGAAAAACTGCATCTGAAAATGTCGTCTGTTTATGTCGTCTGCTGAATATTCTTGCAGACTTTTCAAACCTATTTTTGCATACAGGCAAACAGTGTGGACCCTGATCAGACTGCTCCTAAAGGAGCAGTCTGATCTGGGTCCACACTGTTTGCAAAAATGACTTTTAAAATCACAAGCAAATGACAAAGCAGACGACAATAGTTGTGACTGGCGCTTTAAGGGTTAATATCAAATGATGCTTATGCGAGGTTTTTTTTTGTTTGTTTGTTTGTTTTTTGTGTGTGTGTGTGTTTTCTTTTACTGATTTTCTTTATAAAAGCATGTATTGTGGGTACACATTTTAACTGCATCGACAAGTCACTGCAATTCAACGACCGCACATGAGTACTGCTAACAACATACATGTATGCATTTATAAAGAAGTCATCCTAGAGCTTTCAGAGAGGGAGAAGTTTTGTGACAATTTCAGGATTTCAGGGAAAAGTTGTGGTCAAAATTTTGGATTTCCCTATACATTCTATACATTTTCACTTCTCCCTCAGCTCAAGATAGTAAGAGGTCAGCTTTCTCCCAAATCGCACTCTAGGATGACCCCTGGACAAAAGGAAACTGGCTGTACTCTGAAGACTACGGAATTGCTTGACTGTGCGCTTAAAGAGGTATGTGCGGTAATTAGGTCGAATACGGTTGTTATCTTATCTGCTTTCGACATCTTTCAGAAAGTAGTTGTTTGCCCAGCACTTTACAAAGAGGAAGTAAATTTACAAACTTTTGTCATGATTTAATGCAAAACCATTTGTCGTAACTATGCAGAAAAAAACTTATTCTATTAATTGGTTTTTAAAAAGTAAAAACTTTTCACTTTTTTCCATAGTAAAAATGACTGCAAATTATGCAGAAATTGGTAGGTTAAGTAAACTGGGAGTCAGATTTTCAGTTCCATTTGTTCGAATTTCCTGAAATTTTCACAATATTTTTGTGAAACATCAAATATTAAACATGTTAACGAAGAGAAGAAATGTAAAAAAATATTTTCTTCGATAAAAATTCCAAAAACTCATTTTACTATAGAAATTGCGTATGTCAGATCAATTTTTGGCCGTTAATTTTAGGGTAAATATTTGAGAACAATACACAGAAACAGAAAAGACATTTAATGTTTTTGGATAAGATATAAAAAAAACCAAAATATTTTCCCTTAAAGTAAAAATGCCAAGGAAAAAACGTCTTTCCGAGTGATGTCGAAAGGACAAAAGTACTCTAGAGACAGGCAGGCCAACAGTAAGCAGAAACTTTAGACCCATATCAGATACTGCTGAATGTGGCATCTGTTCAGGGTCTACACTATTTGCCCCTCGTCCAGCACTTACCAGACCCATCAACAGGTAGTAAAATGGACCAGTTCAAATTTTAGTACAAGTATGGTACAGAGTTAAAGCATCCAAAAATATAGGGTTAAATATACTGGCAGAGATAAGATTTTACAGCCCAGTCAACCCACATTAGGGTCATGTAGAGCTGGTCAATTTACCTAACCATACGTTTACTGGGCAGGCTTAGTCCTCAAAGCGGTTAACCAGTATTTGTGCACCTGCTTTTGTCAGAAACTGACAACAGTTGCCCTTCTTGAATCAGCGGAAGGGAGAGAATGGCCCTAGAAAATCTTTCTTGATCAATCTCTATGAAAGAATGTTGCTGGACCCAGCGGTGATCAAACCTGTGACCACCTGACCACAAATCTATTGCACATTCGACTGCGGCACAAAGGCCAGCTTACATTGTACTAGCAGAGGACTTGTTAAAAAGGAATACATTGTATTTGAAGATAATTCTTTGATGATTTCCACTAGTTCTCTTAAAAACATATGTTGATGGCATATCCGGTAAATAATTTTCTTATTTCTCCACAAAAACATGTCGTGGGTACTCATTAGAAGCGCCTCTTCGAGGCGCTTCATTTGGGTACCCACAATATGTTTTTATGGAGAAATAAGAAAAGTTGTTCTGAAATTATTATCAGATACTCCTCCTTAACAAGTCCACTGGTTAGACGTTATACTCACTTCTTTCTCACTATGATACTTGGTGACCAGAATAAACGGAATGGTTGTCACAGTGGCATATCCAAATCCTGTAAATGCCGCCATTATGTTGACGAAGACTATATGTCGCACACATACCATCCCAAACATTGCACAGCTAAAAGAAATCATTCCGGCTAGGTATGTCCTTTTACAGCCGTACCTATCTACAAATTTCTCTATTAATAAAGCATAAGTTGCCGATGTTATACAATGTAATAACAATCCCCAGCTACCCATTCGAACTCCTTCGTCAAATCTATTGCGCAAATAGGAATCTTCAGGAGCATTTGGGTTACCTTGGTACACGGCATTTCCTACATAGTCTGTATAAAATAAATTAAATCCCATGATTGCAGTCCAGCTGCAGAAATGGGCTAATGCCAAGTAGCGAAGCACATAGGGTACTTCACACAATCTTTGTATAGGTTCCGGCAGTTTTTCATTTATATTAATCCAAAACAAACGTAAAAGGTTAAGTGCAGCAGCTATTAATCGGCAGCTAATAAAATATTTAAGTATATTAAACTTCGGAACATAAGATTTCACTGGAGTACCTCTTGCCCTTGATGCTTTCCCACTCTGAGACCTCTCCGGTCCCAGCTGGTCTGGAGGTATTCCATTTTCCATCAAAACCATCTCTTTATTTCCTTTTCCCAAATTTAATTTTGTATCACTAGCACTGTGAAGCAATTTAAACTCACTGACAACAGTAACTAATGGCTTTTCTTGAGCAACACAGACTGTAGCAAACAAAAGAACTGTAAATATAACAGTCAACAGCGAGAAGACTGTCCTTTCTTGATTACCAAAATATGTTCCAAACTGCATGTTATTCCAATCTAATGCCGTAATAAGATACCCTATGAATCCTCCTAAACTAACCATTAATGAATAAACTATAAACACGCGTTCATGTTGGTCTGTCTCTTTGGAAGCATCCGACAGAAGAGCCTCACACGGAGTTAAGCAGGCCTGACTTGTAAAATCTAAGAGAACAACACTTAAAGTCAACAATAACAGTGTAACACTTTTGGCAAGTTCTTTTTTCCCAAAAACATATTTACAAAAGGTATCACCATAAGGAATCACTATTAATGATATAATTAACACAAAAGATATGACTAGAATAAATGGCCGTCTCCTTCCCATACCACTTTGGCAACGATCACTTGCTCTTCCTATCAGTGGTACTAAGAAGAACCCCAGGAGTGGACCTAGTCCCAAAATAATACTCATATTTTCTTCCGTATAACCTGACTTCAACAACATCGGTGGGATGTACGTAAAACCTGCACAAGCACATATTTCTACTCCACAGACAACAGCGTTCAGTAAGAATATGTGCAGTAGCGTCAATGTTTTTGGCTTGGCAGAGGATCCATTGTAACCTTGTATCACCACCTGGTCCTCAGAAATCATCCGGGCAGTCTCTGTGTTCATCATTTCCGTGGATAATGCTCGAGCCCTTGCTCTTCTTTCTGACACGATGCGATCGGCAGCCATGACAGTTTAACCATGGCAGTATACATGTAGATGCTCAACTGACAGTCTGTAAATACAAAAAAAGAAACATTTCAGTATACCATAACTTACCCTAAATATTGGGGCCGCTCTTAGTGGCTCAGTTGGATGCCCGTCTGACTGGTGATCAGGAGGTTGCAGGTTCAACCCCCGCCAGGTCGGGAGCATTCTTTCATGGAGATTGATCCTGAAATATTTTCTATGTCATTCTTTCCCTTCCCCTGATTCAAGAAGGGCAGTTGTCAGTTTCTGCTGAAAGAATGTGCATAATACTGGTTAACAGAGGACTAAGCCTGCCTAGTAAACTGGCTGTGCTTAACATGACCCAATTAAGTTGATTGGGCCGTAAAACCTCAATGCAAACAAGCAAACAAACCCTAAATATTGGGACACCTTACAAAGCACCTGATCAGGTGTTTTTTTTGGCCGAAAAGTATTGACATTTTTCTTATTTGTTAACCCTTGTCCTGCTGAATAAATTAAGATACCACACCCACTTTAAATTTTCAGCCAATCAGATTACTTTATCCAGAAGGTTGATAAAAATTCACATTCTGAATGACAAAAAGTGCAGATCCAGATCAGTTGGCTTCTTTAGAAGCCAACTGATCTGGATCTACACTGTTTACAAAGGCAGGACATATCCTGGTTCAGCAAGACTAGGGTTAACAAAAACAAGTTGTGGGTATTCATTAGAAGTGCCTCACTGAGGCATTTCTAACGAGTATCCACAACATTCTTTTCTAGAGTTACATAAGCCATGATATTTTCACCATATAATATGGAGCATATGTCAACAAAGAATATCGAAAACAAGAAGAAATGCATTTCCAGAGGCCTACATAGATTTCTGATTACAGTAAGACAACAGTACGACCATGTTAAAGTCCAGCACACGAATATTACCATTTACTACATTAAATGTCCTAAAATTCAGAACTCTATTCCATACTTTTTTGGCCTAATTTTGCTTTTAATGCAGTTTGTTTCTTAAGGTACATTGTACTTAGTGGAATGGTAAACAGTGTAGACCCTGATCAGACTGCTTATTCAGGAATATGATCTGAGTCTGCACTGTTTGCATATGCTATTTAGTCAGACACTTTGATGTACGAAATTTTATGACATTTACCATATGTTATATTTACATACTGTAATAAACCTAATATTGGGACAAATAGTGTAGATCCAGATCAGCTGCTGCAGAACATGGCATCTGAACCATGTCTACACTGTTTGCAACTCATCCAGCACTATTTTAAACACATCAACAGGTAGCAAAAATTTAAATAGACTTTTTTCAAATTTTAGGACAAATATGGTGAGGAGTTCAGGTATTCCTATACTTAAGGTAAATATGGTAACACTATACTATGGTAACAAACAGCAGCTGGTACTTATGATATATACGTAATCTATATTTTTCATTAACGCTTGTCGTGCTGAACCCCGATATACCTTGCCTTTGCAAACAGTGTAGATCCAGATCAGTTGGCTTCTGAAGAAGCCAACTGATCTTGATCTACACTGTTTGTCATTCAGTATATGAATTTATATCAGCAACCTGGATCAAGTAATTTGATTGGCTGATAATTGGAAGTGGGTGTGGCATCTTAATTTATTCAGCATGACAAGGGTTAACAATTTGCATGCTGGAAAAAAAATTTCAGCTGATGACATTTTGAAATACATGTACATTGTATTTTTCAATATGTTTAAACCGGAGCGCTGTGGACTCGAAATCGAGAGGTACCGGGTTCGATCCCCACTAACAGCAAGTGTTGTTTCCTTGAGCAAGAGACTTTATCCACATTGCTTAGTACTGGTTTCTACCCAGGAAAAAAGAGGGCCACATGGAAGATTAGTACTAGATTACTAAATGTGTTACCCTCTATAAATAAAGTCGATTATTATTATTATGATTATTATTACTATTATTAAATATTTTTCCCCAGAAATACGGTTTGACATTGCATGGAAATCGTCATTTTCAATGACAATTTGCATGAAATGTCAAACCATGTTTACTGGGAAAAAAAATAGCAAAAATATCATCTTGCGTTTCCTGAAATTATCTGGAGTGCAATATAATAGCTGAGCTGACCTTGAACTGTGTGAAACAATAGGTGATATTTTTCTCAGAACACTGAATGGAAATATACTTCTTTGCATTTCTACATATTAGAAATTGATGGTGGTCATGGAATTATATTCAGCTACATGTGTAAATCCAAGAAAAGCAGTCAGTCCTATGACAGCACAGCTCACTTTATCTGAGTTGGTTTTACGGCCCAGTCAACATTGTTAAATTCATGTCAAGCCAGTCAGTTAATCTACTCACACTTTTCCTGGGCAGGCTTAGTCTTTTAAGCAGTTACGTAACCAGTCCATGTGCGCATACTAACAACTGCCCTTTTGGCAGTAGCTCACTTGAATGGCAGTATGTCTGTCAATATTACAATCCAAATGCAACTAAAAGTTTAACCCTTGTCATGCTGAATAAATGAAGATACCACGCTCACTTTTATTTGTCAGCCAATCAGATTCCTTGATCCAGGTTGTTGATACAGATTCACATACTTAATAACAAACAGTGCAGATCCAGATCCAAATGCCCTTCTTGAATCAGAGAAGGGAGAGAATGCCTTCTTGAATCAGCGGAAGGGAAAGAATGACCACAGAAAATATTTCACGATCGATCTCCATGAAAGAATGTTCCGGTAGTCGGATTTGGTGGGGATTGAACCCACCATCTCCTGATCACCAGTCAGCCATGCATTTGACTGAGCCACTGAGGCCGGCTTCTGGAGCTGAGAGATGGGTGGTAGATATTTCCACGTCAGAGTTATTTAACTTGGAAGAGTATTCATTCCTCTTCAGGTCACTTTAAAAATATCAGAGGACTTGTTAAGGAGGGTATTTGATTATAATTTTGGGATAATTTTCTCCAGTTCTCCATAAAAACATATGTTGTGGGTACTCATTAGGAGCACCTCCACGAGACACTTCTAATGAGTATCCACAGCATATGTTTTCATGGAGAAATAAGGAACATTATCCCACAATTATCACCAAATACCTCTCCTTAAAGTCTCCATATTCCTTAAAAATAGACAGTTTTTTTTGTTTGTTTTTTTAATCCAAGAAAGGCTTAATAAATTGATATATGGTATTAATACTATCCTGTGGGTTATGTCAGCCGGTAAAATTTCAGTTAGTCTCTCTTTTTTTTTACTGGATAAAAAATGAAATGATTTTTATCGTATTTCAGAATTAATTAATAATTTTTATCCAGTTCAAGAATGAGAGACTAACTGAAATTTTACAGGCTGTTAGGTGCAAATTTTATGACCGTATTAATACCATATACAGTGTGGGGAGTCCATGTGACCAAATGACGAGGTGCACAGAGTTTGTTACTATTTTTAGCTCCGCATCAGGTAGGATTTTTTAGAGTATCTCAATTTGTACCTGATGGAATTTATTCAAATAAAGCGCAGAGTAGGCGGATAATCAAGCTCTTTCTGGTGGTGTGAGCGCTATTCTGCAATCTGGTCTGATTCTCGATAACATTGGAGAATGTTTTCCATCAAAATTAATGTACATGAGTACATTGTCCTGGTCTCCCAAATTGACAGCAAAAACATTCTTCGAATGTTCTCAAGAATTAGACCAGATCACCGAATAGCGTTTACACCACTAGAAAGAGCTTGAATTTCTGCGTACACTGTGCTTTATTTGAACAAATTCCATTTGGTTTGAACAGAGATATTCTAAAATGCGGAGCTAAAAAACAGTAACAAACTCCGTTACCTAGTCATTTGGTCACATGGATTCCCCACACTGATATATCTATTTATTAAAACTTTCTTGGATAACAAAATGTCTGTTTTTGAGGAATATGGAGCCTTTAACAAGTCCTCTCTATATGATCATGACAGGATTCATTTTAGACTACCGGTATGTTCAGTTATTTATTCATCTTACACTAATACATGTACTATGTTCACAAACTGTCAACAAATGTATCATGAAGTGCAAAGGTCAAACAAAGCAAAGCTTTTGATAATTTAACCCTTAAAATGCTAATCGCTACTGCAGCAGATGACTTTTATTTTTCAGAGAAAATAAGGTTTGACATTTCGGGTGAATCATCTGCTTGGTAGACAATTCACATGAAATGCCAAATCTTATTTTCTCTGAAAATTAATAAACACAAATTCAGAATGCTGTCTGCTGCAATTCTGTTTAGCACTTAAAATGTTAACCCTTGTCATGCTGAATAAATTAAGATGCCAGGCCCATTTCTAATTGTCAGCCAATCAGATTACTTGATCCACATAACTGATATATATTCACATACTGAATGACAAACTGTGCAGATCCAGATCAGTTGGCTTCTGAAGAAGCCAAATGATCTGGAGCTACACTGTTTGCACAGGCAGGGTACAGGAGGAGGGTTAAGACATCTGAAGCAAAATGGAGGCTTAAATTGTAGCATGCATGCCAGCTGCAAAAGGTCTGGGTCCAGGTGTTCAAAACTTAACAAAGTTGTTAGCTAACGTGACATTAGAATTTCTATCTTGAAATATGGCAAATCCATTGATATTTTTGCTGAAAAAATGTGAGTTGCTTTAAGCTACTCACATTTTTGCAGAAAAAAATATCAATGTATTTAAAAATACCTTAACTACAACAGTTAGGAGTTTGCCATTAACAAGCTCATTAAGCTAATGATGCTTTGATCAAATGGGCCCTATTTATCTATTAAAGCATAAATAAGATACAGAAAAAATTACCTAAATATGAAATGGTAGTCATAAATTTAATCCAAACAACAGGCAGATACCACACAACTCAAATTACAAGGACAAACTAAAATACCTTACCTTGCTTACAAATATTAGGAGTTAATTATCAATAAAGTTTCTAAAACCAATTACTGAGTCCGTTTTGACAATGAAATTCTGGATGATTACGAACACAAATATGTCTACCTAGCAGACAATTCACATGAAATGTCAATCTAAAATAAATACAAAAACATATGTTGTGGGTATTCATTAGACAACATATGTTTTTATGGAGAACTGGAAGAAATGATCCCACATTATCACCAAATTCTCCTCCTCTAAGCAATTCCTCTTCTAAACTATCATATCACTCAGTTTTCACCTTATCTGGAGATATGAACCAATAATATTTAGATGTCAATTTTTGCAACAGATGTAAAATTATCCATCAATTAACGTAAGACACAGACCTACCTTGCAACAATATGTCAAACTAATTTTTTTGAATATATCCATCAAAATTATTTTAGCTTTCAGAAAATAAAAGTGTGGGAAGACAATTCAGTTTCAAATGACTGAGCGTTGTTTCCCACCAAGCTGTTGTTACAATAAATGAAACAAGAGCAACAAAGAGGAAAACCTCTCATTATTTATTTATAAAATCTACATAATTTAATCCAATTTAACCTTGTCCTGCTGAACCCGGATATACCCCGTATTTGCAAACAGTGTAGATCCAGATCAGTTGGCTTCTGAAGAAGCCAACTGATCTGGATCTGCATTGTTTGCCATTAAGTTTGTGAATTTATAGCAACAATACAGCTCAAGTAATTTGATTGGCTGAAAATAAGAAGTGGTCGTGGTATCTTAATTTATTCAGAAGGACAAGGGTTAACTCTAAAAGGGCTCAGCAAAATTGTACACAGCTCTTGATAGGCTGATTTTTAGTATTAAAATTTTTCTTACGGCTAACATTTCGCAACATCCACGAAAACATAATTTTATGTTGTGGGTACTCTTTAGAAGTGCCTCATCGAGGCACTTCTAATGAGTACCCACAACATATGTTTTTGTGGAGAAATAAGAAAAATACTGACCTGATATGCCCTCTTATCGAAACCTATGTTGTAACAGATGACCTTTTTTTTATTATTTTTGTGAGAAAATAAGACTTTGCATTTCATATGAATCATCTGCTAAACAGACCATTCATATGAAATGTTAAGTCTTATTTTCTCTTTTCAAAATGCTCTTTATACACGTATATTTAAACGAACACCTAAAATTCAATCCTTTAAAAGCAAAAATTGTAGCAGACAGCATTCTTAAATTTTCAGAAAAAATAAGACTTGGCAGTTCATGTGAACCATCTGCCCTGCAGACAATTCACATAGAATATCAAGCCTTATTTTCTCTGAAAAAAAAAAAAATAAATAAATAAAAATATTGTCTTCTGCAGTTGTGATATACACTTTACCGGTTAAATGGTTAAAAAATTCTCATGGAATATCAACCCATATTTTCTCTGTGAAATAAAAAATAAAATAAAAATGCCATCTGCTGCAGTTGTGCTAAGCACTTTTCTGGTTAAAAAATTCACCCTTATTTTCTCTGAAAAATAAAAAAAAATATATTATATATATAAAATGTCTACTGCTGCAATACTGATTACTGGCTAAACATTAATAGTTTTAACCCTTGTCCTGCTGAATAAATTAAGATGCCACACCCATTTCTTATTTTCAGCCAATCAGATAACTTGATCCAGATTGTTCACATACTTAATGGTAAACAGTGCAGATACAGATCAGTTGGCTTCTTCAGAAGCCAACTGATCTGGATCTACACTGTTTGCAAAGGCAAGGCATATCCAGGTTTAGCATGACAAGGGTTAATCTGTCTTCCTGATCATCATTTAGATATCCAGATCAACAGATTTTTTTCCTAACCAAAGCATATTAACACTTGTCCTGCTGAATAAATTAAGCTGCCACGCCCACTTCTAATTTTCAGCCAATCAGGTGACTTGATCCAGATTGTTGATATAAATTCACATACTGAATGGCAAACAATGCAGAGAACTGATCTGGATCTACACTGTTTGCAAAAGCAGGGTATACCCTGTAGGACAAGGGTTAATTACATTGTATTTTTCTTACAGTATCGAACATAGTAATTACCGCATATATTCCTACAATGTATAAGCGCAAACGCTTGCAATTTCTGAGTCGTTAGATTACAGCCAGTGTACTTTTATCTACTTTTTTTTTATCATGAGTACCAACAACACATACTTTTATAAAAAAAAAAAAAAATCAGAAAAAAATATCCCATAAAACCATAGGTCTAGATAAGAGTGAGTATCAGGTAATTATTTTTTTTTATTTCTCGACAAAAAACATGTGTTGTGGGTACTCATTAGAAGTGCCTTGCCAAGGCACTTCTAATGAGTACCCACAACATATGTTTCCGTCAAGAAATAAGAAAAATATAGATACTTTTTGGTTGAAAAAGTGCCTTATCCAGAGCTAGGCATAAAACTCATTAAATATGCCCCTGATGAAGTCTTCTGGAGACCTTTCCTTAAAGTCAGCCCTTTAATAATTATTAGGTGGATATTCTACTCAAAGTTTTCCAGTAATTTTGAAAAACCTACGCAAACAGTGCATTGATTAGGTTGACTAAGATATCAAGATCAATGGAACATGATCAGCTTGTAATAATGAGGATTTCTGATAAACGAATCAAACTGATCCTTATAATTATTATAATAATCCTGGGGCAGACAGGCCTGAGCAAACAGAGTAGACCCAGATCAGATGACACATTATGCACATTGGAGACAATTTGCATGAAATGTCAAATCCTGTTTTCTAGAAAAAAAAAAACAAGAAAAATTTTCAATATGTTGTCCACTGAAAGTTTTACACAGAGTGCTAAGAATTAACCCTTGTCCTGCTGAATAAATTAAGATGTCACACCCACTTCTAATTTTCAGCCAATTATATTACTTGATCCAGATTGCTGTTATAAATTCACATACTTAATGGCAAACAGTGCAGATCCAGATCAGTTGGCTTCTTCAGAAAGCCAACTGATCTGGATCTACACTGTTTGCTAAGACAGGGCATGTCGTGTTCATCAAGAGAAGGGTTAACTATAGGTTAGTTATAGTATTCAATACAATGGCTGATCATCAGCTAATATTACACCAAATGGAAAAAATGGGATGGTTTCTACAAATAGAAGTAAAACACAACAATACACTCCTCGTATTTTCTTACGTTTTATCACAACCTGTGACGTATCTCCCTGCCGTATAAAATTTCCTCCTCTGCATTTTAACTCTTTCACAGCCATAGGCGATTGTAATAGGCTTTTGCAAACAGCCTAGATCCAGATGAGACGGCTCATAATGAGCCGCCTCATCAAGATCTACACTGCTTGACATTCAGTCTTTCTCCTTTATATATAAACTTATTTCCAACTGACAGTTTATTAAAAGCAAAGCCGACAACAAATGTCATCTGAACTTTGGCACCAAAAGAGTTTAGCTACAGACTGATAATCAATCAATACAAACAGCATTCAAAATCATTTAACTGCATCTGTTATAAAGGTTGGCTATACCTTGTTATTTTTCTGCCATTGTTTACAAGGGAGACTAAAGGGGATTTCAGGAACCTTCTTTGCCTGAAAAAAAAAAGCCAGGATCAGGGTAAAAGTTATTATAACCTTTGTAAAAGCGTAATCGCAGAAGAAAAAAAAAATTCCAGGCCCGAATACATCTTCTCGCCATGCCCCCTTCCCTCCATCCCACAATAAGAATCAAATGGTCAGTCCCTAAAGGAGACAATGACGATATGCATACATGTACAATTGATAAGGACTTCCAGCTGTGAATGTTGTAAAATCAATATTACATATACACCCAATTTCTGATTATTAACCCTTAAAGCGCCAAGCAAAATTTGTAGCAGACGACATTCAAAAAATTTTTTTTTTATTTTTCAGAGAAAACAAGTCTTGACATTTCATGTGAATCGTCTGCTTAGCAGATGATTCACATGAAATGTCAAGACTTGTTTTCCCTGAAAAAAAAAAAAAAAAATTGTCGTCTGCTGCAGCTGTGATTGGTGTTTTAAAGGGTCAATATTATAGACGGTTAAAACCTACTGATTTCCCAGCAAACACTGGCCCGTACCAGTTACTGCAAGTTTTGTCCCTAGTCTGTTCCAGCTAGTAAATGTACAAACTAAATATGATATGAAATCAATGAAAACTAACAGCTGTTTATATGTAACATATAATAGTAGTATGACAAATTATTTTTTTACCTATCCTGATTCCTGATCATTTTACTGATGTTTTGTTTGTATTTTTTTTTTCTAAAGTTTTCCTCTTTTCACATGATGTTTGTTTTTGTATTAAAATGTACCACACACTTCCCTGAATACAACTCCGTTGGTATGGACATGTGGAATGCTCCAATGGTGCAGTCAAGATAGTCTTTGACATACAGGTTGATGGAAAGTGTGGACCTGGGAGGCCCAAGATGACATGGAAGCAGCTGACAGAGAGGGATTGCAGAGAATTGAAGCTCTCGGCTATCAACCCTCATGATAGACATACCCGGAGATCTGCTGTGAGATCTGCCATGCATGCAGCAAGCCAGCTACCTGTAAGGGGCCCACTGATGTGGATGTTGCCCCTGTACCTGCAGGTTAATCAAAAATTCCAATGATGACGATGATGATGATGATATGTGTTTTGTGTGTATGTGGGACCAGCCTGCCTTAAGTGTGCGCATGCATACCTATAAGTGAATGGCAACATGCCTCAGACAATTTTTTACCATACACAGATTTCATATGTTTGAAAATCATGGTCCACTTTTTTTCAAAATTTAACAAAGTTGTTAGCTAATGTGATGTTAAAATTTCTATCTTGAAATATGCAAATGCATTAATATTTTTTCTGAAAACAAAAAAAGTGAGTAGCTTTTGCATTGCAAGATTATGTATGCTGATTAAGACAGATGTTCTAATTTCTAACACAGCACAATGGTTATTGTCTAATACATGTATGTATCACATGATAACTTCTAATCAAACAAAAATTAATATTTGAGCATGGCGCATCAAACAATTAAGGTTTCAATAATAAAACTGTAACAGCTTGCTGACAATCCCTTGAATTATTATTATGAAGAGAAAAGGTACCGTTTACTTCAGTTATTTATTACTAAACCATACAGTGGTCTTGATAATAGCTTGATGACAGTCTCCATAGCCCTCCCACGGCACCAAAGAAGGTGGTAAAACCTAACTAGCATTCACCATGCCCATTGACCATACTCAACACTCAAAGAGATCTCCACAGGCTTTATGGAAAAATTTGATTGAGAGTGTGTATCAAAAATAGCTGACTGAAGAAGGTGGTGAATATGACCAATGATTAAAAAGGAAAAAAAATAAACAATTTTATTGGACGTCAGAAGTTTTCAAATCTTGCTTTTAATTACTTTTATGTAAAAAATTGTATTCATATGTCTCACGGTTAAGTGTATACATCAATTTCTCAGATTTACACTCATACGAGATCATAATCAAGATGCATATACATGTAGTATTGCGGAATGCATAGGTGTGGAAATACCATGCCCGACTTGTCCAACTTGTCCCATTTCCCTGAGGACAAGTAAGAAATTTCTTGTCCTGGGACAAGTAATTCATAACTCCGACAAAATAGTATCCAGATAATAAGATAGATTTTTTCTTATTTCTCAAATAAAAAATATGTTGTGGGTACTCATTAGAAGTGCCTCAGTGAGGCACTTCTAATGAGTACCCACAATATATGTTTTCTTCAAGAAATAAGAAAAAAATGTCAATTTTCAGGCAAGTAAATCTTGGTTGGGCAAGTGGATTTTGACCATTTCCTTGTCTGTGGACAAATAATTAAATTTTATAATTCCACATTCCCAGTGATTTTTTTACCTTCGCATCCCGAGTCCTGTACTCACATTTTTGCTTTGGGACTCACATTTTAAATCTCAGCGAGTCCCAGGACTCACAAAGTTATAGTGGAAAATTCTGTAATGGACTCAATGATTTTCTAGTAGGACTCACTTTATATAGCCCAAGCGAGTCCTGGGACGCATTTTCATAAAATTGTAAATAAATCACTGCATTCCTGGTGGAACGTCTTTAGGACATGAGATCAGGACAATGCTTGCAATGTCATCATACACTGAATGACACCTTTTCTCATGTATGATAATGATATTTTACACATCCAATGTACATGTACATTTGGACTATATAATGGTTATTGGCCATGCCAAGAGAAAACAATCATGCTTCCAAGAATATGTGACTGACATATGTCCGCAGGCTACAGCATTCTGTAGTGGCATCTGATCTGGGTCTACACTGTTTGCTCCGGCATGTCCGTCCCAGTACTTACTGTCCTTTCAACCTTTCGGAAAGTCATTTTTTGCCTAGCGCTTTACATAGAAGTAAATTTGTAAACTTTTGTTATGATTTAATATGGAGTGATTTGTCGTAACCAGGTTTACACAACAGGTTTGATTGTGCATTGTGTTTATTGGTTTAAAAAAAAAAATCAAATATTTTCAGTTTTCCAATAGTAAAAATGGCTGCAAAATATACAGAAATTGATAGGGAAAGTAAACTTTAGGCAGGTTTTTAACAAGTTCCGGTTGTTCAAAATTCTGTAAATTTCACAATATTGTTATGGTACTTCAATAATCTAAAATCCATGAAGAAAAGTAAAAACTGATTTGTAATAAAATTTTCCGAAAAATCCAGTTTACTTGAAATTGAGTAAGTCCGACCCATTTTTGGCCTTAAAATCAATTTTACAGTAAACAGTTGAAAACAAAGCAGAGAAACAGAGACGAAAAATGGTTCGTGATCAGAAATCAATGCTTTCATTTAGAATAAAATGCCAAGCGAAAAACATATTTCTGAGGGATGTCGAAAGCACAGTTATGTTATTACGGTAGTACAGCAGCATTCCCATTCATGTACCACAGTACATGATTCAGGTAGAGAATCTGCCATGAATGTACAGAATTGTTGGTATCTACGTACACAAAATGTACCGCAAATTTGGTGCACATATAAATTGCAACATTCGCATGTTCCGCTTGCGTAAGTTTTCACTCATTAGCATCTTTTTAAATATTAATAAAGCATCGGAACACAGTTGCCGGCAAACAATAACGAATGCGTACAGCCAGTGCATAGAAACGGATCAAAGATTGTTTATAATACGGGGATCACGGAATTTAAATATATTCTTACTGAGAGGGATGAGATTATTGTTCATTGGTTATTGCATATGGGCTTTTTCGCATTATCCAATCACTGACAACCATGTTGTTTATATCCGAGAGGGACATCTTGATTGTTCATTACCTATCCAAAACACATGGTTGGTTTGAAATGCTTCAACAAAGATGTCACAAGCTGCTAGCATTCTGAGCTTCTTCAGCTCAAACTTCGCGGAGAAAGGGGCACAAAAGCGCAAATCTTCGGATGTTACTGAAGGCCCCTCTGCCACCAAATCACTGAAAGGCTTAGGTTCTAATGAAGATGTTCAGCACGAAGCTGGCAGCGACAATCAGTCCCAAAAACAAAATGAAAAGGTCAGTCATAAAATATTGTTTTTATACAGTCTTCCTGGTACTATACAATGCATTTAATTACCTCAAAATATGTGTACCCTCAATTAGTGATCTGTACCACCAAATGCTAAACCCAAGGGATACATGTACCCCTAAATCAAATCAAAATGTGAGTGGGAATGGTGTACAGAAGGCCCTTCTGTTAGGACATTTCAAGCGGAATGGAGATAATGTTTGTTTGTGTTGAGGATTTTATGGCCAAGTCAACTCTATGGGGTCATGGCGAGCGCCATCAGTTTATTTAACCACACATTTACTGGGCAGGCTTAGTCTTCTAAACGGTATTTTTTTTTTTTTTTTTGGCCATAATCTGACAACTGCCCTTCTTGAATCAGCAGAAGGGAGAAGGCCATAGAATGTATTTCATGATCAATCTCCACGAAAGACTGTTGCCAAATATGCAGACTCGGCGGAAGTTGAACCTGCAACCTCCTGATCTTCTGTTGGACGCACATCCAAATGAGCCACCTAGGCCAACAGGGAGATAATGACAGTAGATGATATAGCCTTTGCCTGCAACATATCGTGTACCCGCCCTCGCAGGCTTGCTGAGCACAATCACTGGCAAAATTTATGATTGAGAAATGAAAATGACAGGAGGTATGTTCCTTTTTCTAGAAGGTCTGGCCGGCTACTCACCTTGAAATTAAATTCGTCTACTGGAATTTGATCTGATAACAGTAGGCTCAGTTAATCCCAACAAAACACATTTTTCTTACGTGTTTGCCAGTTGACATACGGAAGTCGTCTACAAATAACCGAAGGTCGCGAGACGATCGGAAATGGACGGCATATATCCTTTTATCTGCTAAATACAAATACATTTTTTATTATATACAAATTAATAAAATAAAGAACAAATATTAGTCAAATACAATGATTGATATTTTCACAAACGAAATATAAAGCATGATGTATAACTTCTGAAGTGAGAATCGGCTCTATAGTCTAAGAGAAGCAACTCAAACTGGAACAGTTTGAATTTTATGGTCTAAGAGAAGTAACTCTTAGTTTGAGTTGCTTCCCTTAGACCATTGACTGTAAAGTAGTTCCTCAACGTTATATTCACGTAGGAAAATCATTTATATATATATATCTTTTTTTACTTGTGAAATTACTATATTTCTTGTTGAGAATAAATATATTATTATTTTAAATATATTTTACTTTGAAAATATCATCTTTCTTGTTGAGATGGTAAACAAATCATAACCCGAGTCGCTCAAAAGGATTTTAGCCGTCGGCTAGTCAAAACGGCTGAGTCAAGAATCTGTCCATTTTTCAGTCAGAATGTGACTTTTTTTTTTTTTTTTTTTTTTTTTTTTTTTTTTGAGAAAATCTTCTCTTGTTTTTGGTCGTGAATATGACTTTTATTTCATCTTATGAAGTGAAAGAATGTTGATAAAATGTATACAATTTAGTGGAGTTCTCGTAGAAAACGTGAACACACTATCTTACCGAATTTACGAACTGACAGCACTGTTTTGTCCATGCCCTTCATTTCTTATTTTGTCAAGCTTTACCCAGAAAAAAAGCATATAAGAGATTAAAAAGCAAAAGAAGCAGTATTACATTGTCATTTTGATGCACAATAACAACCTTTTTCTTAAAGTGGGAAATTGTTTATTAGTGTTTACAATAGTTTAAGAAGAAGGTTGTTAAATGCACTAATAACCAATTTCCAGGTTTAAGAAGGTTATTTTTCAGTATAGCTTGACAATATTAGAAAAAGTGGGCGTCGCATCGACGTTAATGTGACGTTCTATAAACGTCATAATGTTGTATTGACGTTCTATAAACGTCATAATGTTGTATCGACGTTAATGCGAATTGTATAAACGTCACGTATAAAGAAAAAATATTAATCAAATATAATTGATATTTTCACAGGGACGGCACATCATTGCTTGAAGTAGTTGGTTGTCGGACAGCATCATGTCATTATCTGCAGTACCTTGATGGATCCAATGTTGCATAATCATGGTTTTGCAGTCAATCAGAAAATATGCAAGTCATTAGGCTGATGTGAAAATACCGTAGCTGTTTGAGCGTGGGTGAGCGAAGATGACCGTGCATATAGATACAACATATAAAGCAAACATGTGAGCCAGCGCACGACAAAGCCTACAATAAGATTTGTGCGACCAGCAAAGACTCAGATCAGCCTGCGCATCCGCGCAGTCTGATCTGAGTCTTCGCTAATCGCATGTGCCCTCTACTGCATCCAGGCTATCCAAAGAGAAATAAACGAGAACTCCTACCATAAAGGGTGGATGTACATGCTGACCTGAGTCTCTACTGGTCACACAGGCCTTATTGTAGGTTTTGGGATATGGTGCAAGTGGTCAGGGTGGCCTAGTGGTTAGTGCTCTAGACTTGCAAGTGGCAGGTCATGAGTTCAAATACCGCCTGGGTCAAGAAAAGTTCAGACAGTACCCTGCGCCTATGCATAAACATCATGTGATGAAATTGCGTATCGACGTTAATGTGACGTTGAATAAACGCCATATTTCTCCGTCCTTTGCCTATGTTTGCCAATGTCCCAGTCCACCCCTCTTTACACTACACTCTGACGTCACAGTGACAAAAAATAGCGCGGCTATAAATAACCCTTACCTGGATTTCGTCTAATGCGCGGTTTGATCACATTGGTCAGTGATAATCACGTTGACAACTATCGCTTAAGGAATTTTGGCGTTTGTATACTATGGTTCGATTGTAAACCATCGTTCCAAAAATACGACTTTGCCAAGGCACCAAAAGACAAGACTTGACAAACACACAATGATACAACAAACGCAAATTGTCGGCCTCGGTGGCTCAGTTGGATGCGCCGTCCGAGTGGAGACCAGGAGGTCGCGGGTTCAATCCCCGCCGAGGTCGGCAACATTCTTTCGTGGAGACTGATCATGAAATATTTTCAACGGTCATTCTCTCCCTTCCGCTGATTCAAGAAGGGCAGTTGTCAGTTTCTGGCGAAAGAATGTGCACAATACTGGTTAACCGCTTAGAGGACTAAGCCTGCCCAGTAAACGTGTGGTTAGGTAAACTGACCGCGCTCGACATGACCCCATTGGATTGACTGGGCCGTAAAACCTCAACACAAACAAACAAACGCAAATTGGTTTCAACCCAAGACGCACGAACAAAGAGGAGCTGTAACAGAGTAACAGACAGTAGGGGAAAAAAATGACTAGATGGTGGCCTAAACCAGTTTTAGTCTCGCGATATGTCTTCTCTATTCCCTGAATGGATATTTGTTTTCAGAAAATGTATTGCCACGTAAAATAAACCATTAGGAATTTGCTTTTGTTGAGGTTTAAATCAACCCCTTGCAGTCTGGAGACTCTACAAGGGAAATTGACAAATAGTAGTTGCGGTCATGGTACCTAAACCGTAATCCAAACTCATAAATCCATAAACGAATGACGAATCAGAATGTTCAGACCAACAGGCATGGACCCCAGAATAAAGGGTGTTATCAGGCGTCCGCGGATAGTAAGCATTACTTGGTAAGCAAGCTTCGCCCACCATGCCCATAGGCCTGAACGAAGGAAATATCGGTAGAAGCGTATGTCCGGGATTTGGGAAGTCTACTTATGGCGCGTCACTGGCAAAAGCATCAGAAACAATTCTGGAAACTGCCACACTGTAGGGATTAACCAGATCATGATGTCTCCCATAGAACTTCTTAAGTGTTGCTACCAGTTTGGTTTTTTGATACCCCTGGCTCAACAACTTTGTAGTGAGCACTTTCCCACGCTCCATGAAGTCCTGATAATTTGAACAGGTTCTGGCATAACGGATTAACTGTGAAACGTAAACGCCGTATGTTGATCAGGTCTCCACTGTTTGCAAATAATTTAGCCATTTTTCTCTAGGAATATCTAAATGACATAGCCTGACATACCTAAAATTGAAATTGGACACTTCTAATATGAAGTGAGGTAGAGTTTATTCAGTATAAAATGGGTTAAAGACCCTTTCAATAAATTTTCAGCCGTGTCGCATGACCTGTTTCCCAGTGAGAGGGAAAGAGAAGAAAAAAAATGGGATGGATGAGAAAATGGTCAATTGACCAGCCTTTAAAGTCATGGTATTATTTTGGGTTTTAGTTTAGTGGATTATCAAAAGGGTTATAACCATAAATATTTAGTCACTTGAGACTGGAGCCAGTCTATTTCTCATGGTACTCAGGCTGAGAACGTTTTACCAGTAGACTGGCTCCAGTCTCCAGTGACTAAATATTTTTCTCATAATCCTGTTTGATAATCCAATAAGATAAAACCAAAAACATATCATGACTATAAAGGCTGGTCACAAGAGTGACCAGCTCTACAGTCATGATATTACTTTGGTTTTATTTTAGTGGATTATTAAACAGATTATAAGAAAAATTATTTTGTCACTAGAGACTGGAGCCAGGTGTACAAACGGTTCAAGTCATAAATCTCTGTTCCAGTGTGTTTAAAAATATATACGACAGTTAAGTTTTCGAAGTGAGCGGGCACATGCTATCCTACCGTATTTACGAATAGACTAGTCGAATTTGACAGTAACTGTCATTTTTGTTGGGCTTCATGGAAATTAAAATGGTTCATTGATGATGCATTAAACATATCTCTGTATGTGCAGTACGTTTAAGGTGGCTGACGGAGTTAATTTCGATATAACCTTTTTTTTGTTATCTAAAAATACAATTTCCAAACGAAATGAAACTACCTCTATAGTTACTCAGTTAGAAAAACAAAAGTTGGTCTTCTGTGATTTTTGTCATATCAAAATTAGCTCATGCAGTCAGCAACCTTTAAGATGATGACTCGGATTAGATTTGTGTATGGTACATATACAAATCTTTTTTATTACACAGTCGGCGCGCAGCGTTGGATATACGTCGAGTCGGCGTTAATCCGACGTCAAGACATTGAATCAGCGGTGGGTCGGCTTTGTGTGCCCGCTGGGTATATTCTACAAAAAAAAAAAAATCCATCTTTTGTTAATGCTCTATCATTTGGATCTCTTTCCCTGATTTTGTGTTTTGTCTAACCATTACTTACATGCCTCTGTATGTGCTCCTGTGTGAGACGAAAATGCGATAAATAAATATCTTGTATCTTCGTTTTGTCCATTTAGTGAAACTTTCCGATTGCGGTCTGGTGTATTACAATGCGGTCCGATAAGAAAATACGAAAATATCTTAACGAAAATAGCTTAAACTTTTCATATGAGATTGAAAAATAATATAGTTGCAATATATTTATTCTTTTATCAAATGTCAATTCAATATATTTAATTTAATGCGAATAAGAGTTGAAGATTCAGATGTACTAAAGTACGAGTTTACGGTTTTCACATTGTAAACAAAATGGAGGGAAGTACAAAGTATTATTCTGAGTGTTCTTGAAGAAAGTGAGAAAAAGTCCGTCAGTCTGCTCTACAGTTAGAGTATACTCGGCTCATCTGTATGTACTATAAGAGAAGAAGCTGATGACTGCTTGGAAGGTTAAACACAATGCCGGATCGAAAATCAAGCAGGTTTTTATTTTCTCCAAAATCAGTATTTTCCAATCAACCATGTCAAAGTTTCGACTAGAATTAAGTCTTCGACGTTGAATTAGACGAAATGTTGAGATGTTTATGAAATAAACTGTTCAAAAGTATATGTGTAAAAATATTGTGCGCTTATGACATTCTGTTTTCCCCACAGGGACAAGGGTCACAAAGGTTTTTTTTTTTTTTTTTTTTTTTGATTAAAACAGAAATATACAAAAAAGTACCTTCAGGGTAGTTGTATTTTTGACCAGGGAGGAAAGCAACATTGACACCGATTGATACCCTAACCTATTTTGCATGCCGATTTCTAACAAGATCAAACATACAATTTCAAAACACTTCAGAATTAGAATTTTACGCCCATCTATTCCCTAGACACCCTAGCTTTCCTATTTGTCAAGCAAATTCCCTGGAATCAATCAGAAATATATATAATGGAGACGTTACAGTAAATGTTCAAAAACTTTGAAGACTTTATTCCATACTTTTTTTTCGCCTAAATTTTGCTGTTTATGCTGTTGTGTCTTAAAATGCTTAGTGGATTAGCAAACAGTGTAGACTCTGATCAAACTGCTCCTTCAGGAGCAGTTTGATCTAGGTCAACACTGTTTGCATAATTATGCCAGTTTTGTCTGAAACTTTAGTGGACAAAATTTTATGACATTTACCATGTATTCTTTTTCTTTGTCAGGTCCAGAAAACAAGTTGATTACACCAAGTTTGATGATGGAGATGATGTTGATAGTTAGTTTGCTTTTATAATTAGCTTAACCCTTGTTGCTTTTATAATTAGCTTAACCCTTGTCCTGCTGAACCCGGATATACCCTGCCTTTGCAAACAGTGTAGATCCAGATCAGTTGGCTTCTTCAGAATTTGTATCAACAATCTGGATCAAGTGATCTGATTGGCTGAAAATTCCAAAAAGGGCAGGGCATCTTAATTTATACAGCATGGCAAGGGTTAAAGGAATGGATACACTTTCAGGGGAGACAACATTGTCAAAATGTTTCTGCCTCCCCTTTGAAAGGGGTCTACTCTACAAAAGGATAGAATTTTCTCCCTCTAAGAGCAAATTCTTTCTTTTTGAAGTAGACATGGTCTGACCCTTTTTCAGGAGGGTCTTGGTGGAAAAGTGGGAAGTGACAAAAGTTGTCTCCCTTTTAAAAATGCTGAAAACTACCAAGTATATCCAGTTCCTTAAAGGCTGTAGGCCCTTTTTATACCTGCTCTCTGCACTTTTTAGCTCAACTGAGCTGAAGGATTAAGTAGAGATCTTGTCTTTCTGTTCCTATAAAAAGTCTGGAGCATAACATCTAAAGGTTAAAATTTTGAGAATATTTATAACTTGGTTAAGTTAAAATTCAACTATAAAGTTACTTCCTTTCCAAAGTGTAAGAGTTAAGTTTCCTTTGGCTGAAGATTTTAACTAACTTAGGTTTTTTTCTCATAACTGCTTTCAGTAAAAAAAGTACATTTTTGCATTAACTTCAAAGGCCCTGCATACACATTTCTAGACAATGCATACAAAATTTTATTGCTTGATCATAAAGTTACGTAACAGATCTTTCATACAAAATTTACCACTTGCCCTTGAAAATTGCTGTAAGTCTACATGTACAACCAGAAGGTGAAAAAATGGCCCAAATGAAAAAATAACTCACTGAAATTAAGCCATAGTTAAATCCATAAACTGTAGCAAAATTGTTAACTCTTTGGAGTTAAAAAAAAAGAATCAACTTGCTCCTGACTGATAAAGGGCACATCATCTGTGAACAGGCAAACTGAGGAGTGGACCTGATATTATTGGGAAGATCGTTTATGAAAATTAGAACCAAGACCTGTCCCAAGACTGAGCCTTGGGGGACTGCAGGTAAAATTGGGACTGGATCTGAGACTTTGGCAACTAAAACTAAATATTGAGAATGCCCAGAGAGACCGACAGACAGACAGTAGATTTATAACGTTGCCGGGCACCTGAGGCAAATAGGGGTACATCAGAAAATCTGGATTAGTTTTGCCTAGACCCTGGCTTGAAATGGCTTCTGCACATAATCCATGCACAGATAAAACTTCGCCGATGAACCGGATGCTAGAGTCAGATCTGTAAGTTTCTGAATTTAGAATAGTTTTATCAAAATAGGAGCTTTAATACGTGTGTATTACCAATAATCAATGTAATCTCACACTTGCTCAATCGTGCCACCAACTGGGAGTGCTCGTAAAAAGGAAACCAAAAAGAACCAACCTTTTATTCCAGTGATGGCGGCGCCCCTCCTCCATTGTCCTCTATCATGAGTAGCAAGCACAGTTATTCTTCCTGGAACCCTAATGGCTCTTGTTAGGGCCACCCAGCCATAGATCTTCCAGAGACACGTTGTTGGTCCTTGGCGTAGTCTCCTTCTACCAACTTGCTGGACGCCAGTGAGTCCATGGTGGATTTGTTGGTGTTACACCCCATCAGCATCTTGGCCGTCATCTTGGTCGGTAGATGGTGTTGCCACCTCGTCACCACGCTGAGGTGTGCTGTCCGATAGTTTGATAAGGGACCTGAGAGCCATAAGCTGATCCATTTATATGTGGATCCTTTAATCCCATTGTATTCCGATTAACAGCCTTGTCAGAGGCCTTTGCTATGTCCATAATGAAGAATGCCTTGTTTTCAACCAATAACTATTGATAGTTTTCTTATGCATGAAAAAAACCCAAAAAAAACAACAACAAAAAAACGAACTATTGTGATATTCATTAGAAGTGCCTCTTTATGTTTTCATTACAAAATAAGAAAAATATTTAAATTGATATCCATCTTACCTGGAGGTATATGTTGTTTTTTTTTATTTTTGTTGTTGTTTTCACTCACTGTCCTGCAGCAGTTTTTTTTTTTCTTTGCTTAAAAGAGCAATAAAACTACATTGTACTAATAGTCATCTCGCATAGCTCCAGATAAGGCGCTTTTTTTTTTTTCAACCAAAAAGTGTGATATTTTTTCTTTTTTCTCCATGAAAATATGTGTTCTGGGTACTCATGAGAGGCACCTTGGCAGGACACTTCTAATGAGTACCCACAACATATATTTTTGTGGAGAAATAAGAAAAATGATAGCCCCTCTTATCTGGAGTTATATCGCAGCAACTGCCACCTCCCTACGACTCCCATAGTGATACATTATTATATATTAACTCTAAAAGCGCTAAGCAAACACGTAGCAGGTGACATTTTTTTTCTTTTTTATTATTATTATTTTTTAGAGAAAATAAGGTCTGGCATTTCATGTGACTTGTCTGCCTAGCAGACAATTCACATGAAATGCCAGACCTAAGTTTCTCTGAAAAATACAAAAAAAAAAAAAAAAAATAAAAAAAAAATAAATAAATAAAAATATCGTCTGCTGCAGCTGTTGTTAGCGCTTTAAAGGTTAAACCTCTCCATAACAGCCATCTCTCTTAACAATGGTCAATTTTTTGTGGCCTTAGAAATGTGTTTGATAGTCTACTAGTGGCCAATATATATTTGTGATGTCTCAATTTTAAAAGTACACTGAAACGTAACACTTAACCCTTGTCCTGCTGAACCCGGATATATCCTTCCTTTGCAAACAGTGTAGATCCAGATCAGTTGGCTTCTGAAGAAGCACTGTACATGAACTGTGTATTAAATTTTAATAAAAAGTGTTTTTACACCAGTGTAACCAGACTGGAAAAAAATGCAGAAAATATCACAGAAAAGGCTTTCCCACAAAAGTTGCAAAGTTTTCTTGCACTTGAAAGAAAATTGGTTTACCAGTACAGAATTAAACATGTAATTCAACAACCCGCTTCACTGAGACAAACGCAAGAGATTTTAAAAACATGAGCAAGTTTTTTTTTTTTTTTTTTTTTTTTTTTTTTTTTAACATATACTATACCGGTACATGTAGAATTGTATGTTAAATAGTTCAGTATATTGTATGATATCTGTATCCTGTGTTGTTTACTTTTAAGATGACTTTGCCGACAGTACCCCGCCAGTTTCGAAGAAACAGAAATTGTCTAATAAAGAAAATAAAGAGAAGAAAAAGGAGAAGCAAGCTGTAAAAACTCAGAGCAAAGCCAAAGATAGGCGGTATGTATATGAATAAAGCACACCACAACCATTTTATAACACTATTGCTGGGATCCGAAGCGAATACAATGTTAGCTAAATAAACTTGCCGTCTTCAAACAAAAATGTATAGGTTATAAAGAAAAATGACCATTTTTGCTGTAGCCAAACAAAAATGTATAGATTATAAAGAAAAATGACCATTAATGGTCATTTTTCTATATAATCTATACATTTTTATAGTCTTTTTTATCTATATAATCTGTATACATGCATTTTAACTTCATAATACATTAACCTATAGATAATGTGCTATTCTATTCTGTTTTCACACCTTCCACAGAAAAAACGACCTTTCAGTCGATAATTAAAGTCTTAAACCAGAAGGTCCCTTAGGCAGTTACCTGTGTGAAGTAACTCTTCCCGCTCAATTGACCACGTGTCAGTTTCTTTTCTGTGGACAAAGAAATTCAACAAGGATTATTTACCTGTGATAGAAATTTGGATTATTTCTTTCCTCACGGATAAATTTATGTATCCTTGTGTTTCTTTTGTTTATTTATCACTCCTTTCACTTTCTGTGTTATTATTTAAAATTTTCAATTTTCGATTTCATGTATTTTTGACTGGTCTTTTTCCACATGTGTTTTGGCGACTCTCGCTATTCGGCACAACACTCGTGCGCGATCGGTTCGATAGTCGTGTTTATATATGCAGAATATTTTTGTTCTTTTCGTTCCAGGTTATTCAGCAATTACGATATGTTTTTCCTGGACTTTTGTTTGCAGAGATCTTCAGTTGGCTAAAGATTCTCATGGTGGAGAAGCTGATTGTAAAGAACTTGTCAACCCTTGATGGGTTATAAGACAATTCTTTACTGATGGGAGCCCCACCCCATATGGCTATACTGCCGGGGTAAGACCCATCAAGGTGGCATCTTTGGGTACTTAGTATCCTATAAAGTCTAAGTCCACCAGTCACCAGTCATCCAGTCACCAGTCAACCAGGCACCAGTCAATCAGCTTCACCAGTCACCAGTCAATCAGGTGCCAGTCAACCAGTCACCAGTCATCCAGGTGCCAGTCAACCAGGCACCAGTCACCAGTCACCCAGTCACCAGTCACCCAGTCACCAGTCACCGATCAACCAGGCACCAGTCAACTAGTCTCCAATCAATAATTTAATTATTTTCTGGAAAGACTTAGTTTCTGACATATTTCACCGGACAAAATAGTCACGTATACTAACTTCCGGTCATTATGTCTAATTATTAAAAAAAAAAAAAAAAATTTTTCACTGGGCAAAGTATCAGTAATATTTCTGATACTTATACCCGGTCATATTATTATATTATTTCTGATTTTTCACCAGGCAAACTTTTACAGAAAGTGTCTGGTCAATTTTTGCCTAATAATTAATTATCTTCGGGAAAAAGTTTCGAATACTTGTGCCCGCTCAGTTTTCATATATAATCTCCCTTTTTCATCGGACTAGAGTTACGAATACTACTATCCGATCAATTTGTCAAATTACTTGTAACTTTACCGGGCAACAGTTACGAATATTAGTGTCCGGTCATTGTGTCGGGTAACTAGTGTCAAAATAATGATTACTAATTCCCGAACAATCTATTATCGTTCATAGAGCTCCATTCACGTTTAAGTCAATGGATATAGGTTATTAAGTGAAATACATAATAACTTTTTATACAAAAAAATTCTGTACAGTCTTTCCCAAATCAGACTAGAATTTTTAATATTCCATTGACTTATTATAGGTGTGTAATTCCATTAATATTTTAAATTAACTTATGTTTTATCTCTTTTATCCGCTAGAAAGAGTTAAACTCCCGACTATAACAAAATTCTTACCGGGCAGCAGTTCGTAGACTAGTGCCAGGTCATTCAAATGATGTTTTATCTCTTTAATTCGCTAGAAAGCGGTTAAATTCTGGCTCTAATGAAAATTTCATCGGGAGGCACTTCGTAGAGTAGTGCCAGGTCATTCTAACGAAATTCCACCGGGCAGTAGTTTCGTAGACTTTGTGTCGGATTACTAGTGTGCGAGTAGTAGTCACTAGTACTCGCTCAACATATATTCATTTATAACCACTATAGACATGTATAGTCTTGGATTATAGGTTATTGAATGACATTTATATTGTTGAATTCTGTCCAGTCATTTTTGAACTTGACTTAAATTCTATATATATATTTATTATTGAAAATGAATTAAGAATTATCGGTTACGATCAAATTCGCAATTCATTCACTAAGTGTAGAAGATACTTCCAGCTATAATTATATCTCTTTTATTCGCTACAAAGAGATTAACTTCTTACATATTCATCTTATTCGGCTCTAGGGCAAAGGTGAACTATAAAACTATCGTTATTTATAAGAAGAAAAATATACACGAAATATAAAAAATTTTCTTCTTTCCTCCCCTGTTTTTCTTCTACATGCTCCGATATGTAATCAGCATGTAATCTAAGGAGTAAATTGACAAGAAAGTAGCAATCGATCTTTTCTACTTTCTATTAATTTTTCATTCTTAAGGTATCGGAAATTTACACCAACCAGATAAATAAATTAACAGTTTATTTATTTATTCGCTACCTCTCTAGATTACTACGATTTAAAATTCTAGTTGAGGTACATATTTTCCTTTTGCCTTTTCTACATGGAAAATAGTTGATCCGATAAGCTATTATTCTATTTTATACTATCTTTTGATTGATTATATTAGAGTCTAGGTCAGTCGTGCTCTGTCTAAACTTAGCTATAAAATAATAAATAAGAAAAAAAAAAAAAAAATCTTATATTTAGGCATAGATATAATTCGATACGTTCTTTACTTTGCCTGTTTTTATTTTTTCTTCTGGATCATTTAAGACTACGATAGCAATATACCAGATATTTTTGCCTCAGTAAGAATCTATTACGCTGAAGATTCTTCATATTGGAATAATAATTTTATTATGATTATAATTCTAGACCCAATTAATCCTCGTATATTATAGGTCTACTTTATCTTATTGAGGAATAGTTTTGCTTCGACTAGCTCTATACCTCTAATATTTTATTTATAACTAGAGTCCATGTCAATCAAAATTTTCTTGCACTTTGGTATTGACAATGGATACATATTTAGTAAAGGCATTAATTATTCAGTACGTGACAGATTATTATTGCCTAAATTAGATTTTATATACAATACTTTCCTTTTGATGTTTTGTTTTTATTGACTTTGTAGCTATTCAGAAACTGCCAAAGTCAATCATTTCCTTCCTCTAAACTTACCGAAGCTCTAGATTATGTTGATATATATTTTTGATATATGCTTAGAGGTTAATTAACGAGAGTTTACCTCATAATAGCAGATATTATTATAATTATATTAATCAATCTATAGTCTAGGCTTAGACAAAAGGGAAAACATCCTTAATTATTAGTATACGAGCCGGTAAAGAATTAAGACACTCTTAATTATCTCTTTACCCCTCCTTTATGTTTACATTTGTTAAAGGGATCATAGTAATTCTCACTAAGAGTTCAAGTTCAGTTTGCAAATAATGCAAAGATTAATATCTTGATTTCCAGTCCGCATCAAAAATGGTCTATATATATAGATAAATATCTTTCCGAAACTGGATATTTATTTATTTTTCCACACAATAAGTCATTTCAAGATGTCGATGATTTTGAAATGCACTGCTTCAATTTATAATATAAAATATGTTTATATTAACTTCACAACTTAGTAAGTGCTGCACCTACGTTCCTGGTCAGATCTTACTTTTGTGATACGTTTTTGAACATACTGAAAGTTTTCTCCGATTATACATTCGGTAAATAAACTTTCGAGTAGTATTTATGCTTTTAAACATTCAGATTATTTGATAATTGTTGGAGATAATATATTATTCCGATATTTATATATCTATCTTCATTATTTATCTTTCTCATCTTACTTTTAAATTAGATTGACCTTCTCGCTACGTTCCAGGTTTAAATCTAGCTAACATTGTGGAACAGTCACTTTTTTATTTCTTAAACAATATTTTAACATTTTTCTCAGTATTCAGAGCATAACGACTTCATGAATACTTGAAAATAATTCAATTCTACGCTTGTTAAACTAAGCCTAAAACAAGCCCTAGTTTTTTAGAATGGATATTATCCTTCGATTCAGTTCATGGAGATACATCCTTTTAGATCCCATTATCTCTATTTCAATCATTCAAAATTCTAATGACTAAGTACTCCTTTTCTACGTACGAATACAGAATATCGAGTCACTGTTGCTGCATATTGGTTAAAGATTAAACAAATTTTATATTAAACCTATATGACGTTAAATTAATTATTATCTCTTTCATATACATGTTTTTTACCCTTCCGTCAGGGATCGCGGTATTAATATTATTACTCTCTATGGTTTACACATAGATCTCGAGAGTATATATATGTATTTTCTTCCTGAACTCATTTGCGAGTACGTAATTTGATATTTCAGGAATTACCAATTATGCAGACATAGATTTTATTCTATTAATATTCAATTCTAAAAAATTTGATTGAATGTTTATCTATAAAATTTCCGGGCAGTAATTTTATAGAGAGTTATATGTTTAATAATTCCTTGCTTAAATAATAGTTACGCTTAACCTATGATTTATAGCGGGAATTTTGTTCAGTAGTATAATTTTTATTTAGTATTAATATATTTCTTACTATTCTTAAATATGCGTATAGAATAGTAATACTATCTCTTAACTTTTAAATTAAGTGTTTTTTGAGATTAATAATCAGTATTATTGTATAATCTTTCTTCAGAGATTATCACACTATTACTTTTTCTCTGAGTCCTTCTCTTTTTATGAACATTTTGATTCGTATCAAAGTGGATTTTTAACATTTCTTGATATCCATGATTATTTACTCAGGAGTACTTTTCATGGCAATCTTCTGGTATAGAAAGATTCTATCCAGCTTATTTATTATTGTTTAATCTTATCAATACGGTAAGATTTAGCCAAACTATGACCGTCATACAGTTTGCTGCGATCAACCTTATTCTTATCTCTCTTATTCTCTGTCAAACTCTTTAGTTATGATGTTGACAGTTTATTCTTTATTTTTTTGTCAGGACATCAAACGCTTTTATATGTCTATGACAAAACTAATTATCAATGGTTTAGGTTGTTTTTTCTTCCCAGCAGTTATATGCAAACTCTGTATTATTTTATTGCTTGACTAAAAATTCGTTATACAATTAGTCTAGCAATAGTTTTAACCATTATGTTTGTCTATACTTTTTTTCTTCTGATGGATAACTTAGTTATAGTTAAGTTAACTCCATCTACTTTTATTATCTCCCCTTCTTTAATTTGATCAAGGGAAATAATTACACATTATGGTTATTTTAAGTCTGTGTCTGTTCATCGGAAACTGTCCTGTCGCTCCAATTAACAGAATTTAATTAGTTTATAATTTTAATAGCTTAGACTTTTACAATTACATAGCTTCACATATCTAGAATTTTATCCAAAATATCTACATATGTCAGTTATCTATAGGAAACTCCACCGAGTAGACTTTTCCTTATTTATTCAAGATCCTACATAGACTACTTACAGTGTATGGTCTTGGCTTTTTGTTTTACAAATTTTGTTTTCAAAATTTTTCTATATTACTAGCTTACTTTGCGATGGAATATTTATGTTATGTCTCAATGACTCCCTTTTCTTTTTGAAGCCAATTGTTGTTTCCCAAAAAGAAAAAAAGAGGGGGGGGGGGGGGGGGGGAGGGGGGGGCCAATGTTAGGTCTCTGAGACTTAAGAACTGGCTTCCTCTAGAGTCTACTAATATATATAAGGTTGTTAGATCATAACACCTTAAAGGTATGCTATTTTGTAAATCTAGATCATTCTTTCTATTAAATATAGAATTAGAATGTATCTGATTCCTTTGAGTTTCCTGAGTCTTAACCAGAAGTGGTGAGATATTATTGGTGTTAGAATTAGGAGAGCACCTCCCTCCTATTCTGCAAATTCTAGCACATTATCTATAGGTTAATGTATTATGAAGTTAAAAAGTAAAATATTTTAACGAGTAATACTTAACCTATAGATAATCAATTATCTCCCTCCGCCCACCCTCGCTTATCTCTCTAATTGTGTCTATTGTTTTACACATAAAAGAAACTGACACGTGGTCAATTGAGCGGGAAGAGTTACGTCACACAGGTAACTGCCTAAGGGACCTTCTGGTTTAAGACTTTAATTAACGACTGAAAGGTCGTTTTTTCTGTGGAAGGTGTGAAAACAGAATAGAATAGCACATTATCTATAGGTTAAGTATTACTCGTTAAAATATGTTTTACTTTTAAAAAACTTCATTTTTGTATGTTCATTATTCTATATAATCTTTACATTTTTGTTTGGATACGAGTACAACACTTTTGGGAATCACCATTGCACCGTCATATCTCAAACCGTCTTATAATGAACTGTCTTATGAAAGTGTTCCTGAGTATTAATTAATGTTCACCATGTTAAAGAGTGGTCCCTGTTTGTGGTACCTATCGGATACTAGTACTGAAGTACGGATAGATTTATCAGAGGACTTGTTAATGAAGAGTGCTGTGTGATAATTCTGGGATAATTTTTCTTATTTCTCCATAAAAACATATGTTGTGGGTACTCATTAGAAGCACCTTTGTATCTCTCCATAAAAACATGTTGTGGGTACTCATTAGAAGCAAAGGCGCTTTTAATGAGTACCCACAACATATGTTTTTATGTAGAACTAGAGAAAATTATCCCAGAATTATCATCAAATACTCCCCCTTATCAAGTCCCCTGTTTACCAAATTGATTGTTTTAGTATTGAATAAAATATTGACCCTCAGTGTGAGAGTATTGATTTTGTTTTTCTTTCTGCTAAATCTCCTTGATTTCTTATCAGTCACTGTAGAACTTTCTCGACATTGAATAGTGAAATATTTCTAGGTTTCTACTTCAGATAGGTGGTATCAGCAGACTTAACATGCATTTTGAATTATCAGCACGACCGATGCAAAAATTTAGTATGTCTTTTGGTACAATTTGCTAAGCACTTTAAGATGGCTCTATAGGTTAGAATTTTGAGAAGATACATAACTTGGTTGTAAAATTTAACTACAGTCAAACCTCAATAGCTCTTTATACGATGACTCTTAGTATATTTTGGCTTAAACCATTATTTTGAGGCTCAAACCCATTAGTTGTCCAGCCTTTTATGTTTTGTCTGATTTATTTTAATAAAACTACATTTCAGAATACACAAGACAGAAACAATACATGTATGTCTCATTGGTTGTGAAAATAATGCAGTAAACACAACAATCAAATAATCTATTATATTAGGCAAGCAGTATCGATAATCACTTTTCTGCTATTGATCAGTTGCTTAATTGATTATCCAATTAATCATTCCAGCTCTAATTACCGGTACAGACCATGTAACATGATGCAAAGATGATCACAACTAGAAAAGAATTGTCCAGTGTACTGTGTCTTGGGATCAAATTCTTTCGTTTTAGAGTAGACTCCTTTTCAGATGGGAGACAAAAACAAATTTGATACAGGGATCAATTTTAGCACTTGCTAACTTGCTGAATGCTGGTTAATTTCCTCAAAAAGCAAGCTATAATTTCCATCACTTGCTAATAAAGATTCTCTTTAATTGGCAGAACCTGAGGCATTGTTGCTGAAGTTTTGCAATTTCTTTTCCAAAAGCAATGATGATATTTTTCTTATTTTTCACAGAAAACAGGTTTTGACATTACATGCAGATTGTCTCCATAGGAGACAATTTGCATGTAATGTCAAAACCTGTTTTCTGGGAAAAATAAGAAAAATATTCTAAAATGTCTGCTGAAATTTTTACCCAGAGTGCTAAGGTTTAAAGCCACATTTAACAGTGTTTATAAGCGTGAAAAAGCAAGTTGGCTGAACGGTTTAGCAAGTAAAAAATAATGCCACTTGCTAATTTTAGCAAGCTGTCAAAAAAGTTAAATTTGAACCTTGTGATGTTTGCCTCCCCTGAAAGTGTATCTGTTCTGCTGAAATTCAGTATGCTGAAGAGTAATCAATTTCTTCATATTTCAGATCCCTTGAAGAGAGGCTGTATGAAAGGGAACTTCAGGCTGCTCTGGAACTGTCCATGAGCCAATCAGATGCTTCCCAAGAAGCAGAGCCCCTCCCAGTTCTGACGGACAACAGTGGTGGTCCGACCCCTTCTGGAGACCAAGTTGATAGCATAATCCCTGTTTTAGAGAAAGTTGCTGATTGTGAAATTATTCCCGGTGATGTAGCACCACCATCCCCAATAGTCCCTACAGCAGAAACAGGTACTTGTTCAAGATATATTCTATCCCTAAATGTTATTCAGAATTGAAGTAGATGGCATTTCATAATAATTTTGTGGAGCCTGTTTGTTATCAAGCCCCTTTGTGGTTAGCAAGACATAATCATCCCCTGCTCAGATTGAGTGCATCCATATCTGTGAATCCAAAACCATCCATCTGTGTATACTTTTGAAATAAATCTGAGGGAACTGCTATTTATGAAAGCCAAGATAAAAATCATCAGCTCACCAGATGACCAGATGACATACATTTGGGAAAATGAAAATTTGGTCGGGTTGTAGGGGTTGGACTCAAGTTTAGGCTTCCACAGGTCCCAGTCCCTTAAACTTCATCAGTTAATGCATCCCACAACCCCAGCTGACCTCCCACAAAACTATGTCACTGCAACCAATTGTTGGGAAAATCGACTTTGGATATCGGTTTCTATAGATGCCAGCTTTGCTCAAACTTCATCAGTGCATGCATCCTTTCACCCTAGATGACTTGCCACAAAACTAGGTCTCCGTATCCTGTTGTTGGGAAAATTGATGCCTGCTCTGTTTAGGGTCAGACTTGTATATCAGCTTCCATAAGTGCCAGTCCCACTCAAACCATCAGTGTGTGCATCCTATCACCCACTCCAGGTGATTTCCCACACAACTAAAAAGGAAAAAGTATGGTTAGGTAAACTGACCACGCTTGACATGACCCCAGTGGGTTTACTGGGCGGTAAAACCTCAACAAGAACAAAACCACTTAGAGGACTAAGCCTGCCCAGTGTGGTTAGGTAAATTGACCGGCTCAACCTGACCTTCATAGTATTGACAGGGCTGTTACACTTCGAACCAAATCAAAATGTATTTGATAATTACATGGACATTCCAATTACCATCAAGCCCTAGACTATTTATTTTATTTCAGTGACTGTAGCCCCTGTTAGCTCAAAAAGATGGAGTGACGCAGAAGATGAGATCGAAGTGCTAGAGAAAGACATAGATGTTGTACCCAGTACCTCTAGAAGAAGGAACAGCAAACCAAAAAAATACATTGACAGTGACTCAGATGATAATGGTGAGTAGCTGGTACCTTGTTGTAGGCAGATCTGTAGATCACTTGTATTTCTGAGGTAGCATATTAATTCTTTGGGCCGGCCTCGGTGGCTCAGTTGGATGCACCGTCCGACTGGAGACCAGGAGGTCACGGGTTCAACCCCCGTTGAGGTCGGCAACTTTCTTTCGTGGAGATTGATCATGAAATATTTTCTACGGTCATTCTCTCCCTTCCGCTGATTCAAGAAGGGCAGTTGTCAGTTTCTGGCGAAAGACTGTACACAATACTGGTTAACTGCTTAGAGGACTAAGCCTGCCCAGTAAACATGTGGTTAGGTAAACTGACCAAGCTCACATGACCCCACTGGGCTGACTGGGTCGTAAAACCTCAACACAAACAAACAATTTTCTCTGGACATTCTCTCACTTCTGCTCATTCAAGAAGGGCACTTGTCAGTTTCTGGCGAAAGAATGTGCACTGGTACTTGTTAACCACTTAGAGGACTAAGCCTGCCCAAGATAAATGTGGTTAGGTAAACCAAGAAAGCGTCAAGGTTGAATCTTAGTATATAGCATCCGGGACTTATGGTCTACCAAGTTTAGTCAAATGATGATCCTAGGATGACCTTTGACCTTTCTATGGCAAGGTCAAATTTGCAGCCCCATACTCTTTTATGGGGAAAATGTGGCAATACTGGAAGAAAGTTGTATACCATCTGCAGATATGCAATGGCCGTTTTACTCAGGTGAGTAAATCGTGGCCCATAGGCCTCTTGTTTTTATTTCTCCAGCAAAATGTTTTGTGTGGGGACTTATTACAAGAGTCTCACAGAGGTGTTTCTAATAAGTACAACATATGTATTTGTGGAAAAATCAGTTCTTTTTTTGTTGAAAAAAAAAATGACATCTTGAGCTATCATACGCATATTTTTATCTGATTTCTCTATGTAAGTATGGAAACTGTTGTGGGAAAGCGGGTAATTTCATCTATTTTGTTTTTAAAACAAATTTTCTAAGTTTATGGCATTTTTCTTATATGACACTAGCTTGTCCTGTATTACATAGCTTTTTTTTTTATTATTATTATTATTTATAGATAGTGATTTTGCTGTAGACGATGAAATTCCATCAGATGATGAGAGTGATGATGATTATTGTGAAGATGATGATGATAGTGACTTTGATGGTGGGGGAAAGAAGAGAAAAAGGAATTCAACAAGTACTCCTAAACCAGCAGTACAGAAAGCCAGTAAAGAAAATAAGAAAACAGCTGCCAAATTACCAAAAACTACAAAGGCAGAAAAGAGTAAAAGTAAGCATTGTCCTAAAGCTAGAAAAGAGTAAAAGTAAACATTGCCCTAAAGCTAGAAAAGAGTACAAGTAAGCATTGTCCTAAAGCTAGAAAAGAGTAAAAGTAAGCATTGTCCTAAAGCTAGAAAAGAGTAAAAGTAAGCATTGTCCTAAAGCTAGAAAAGAGTAAAAGTAAGCATTGTCCTAAAGCTAGAAAAGAGTAAAAGTAAGCATTGTCCTAAAGCTAGAAAAGAGTAAAAGTAAACGTTGTCCTAAAGCTCTTATATTTAAGGAAAATGGGTACACTTCCAAGGGAGGCAACTCATTAAAATTGTTTTTGCCTCCCTTTTGAAAAGGGGTCTACTTTAAAAGGAAAGAATTTTGCTCCCCTTGGGAAGAAAAGACAAAGGGTATCTAATAAGATATTATCAATCACAATTTTATTTTATTTTCAACTTCTCTGGGAGAAATATATTTATATATACATGTACGATAAATGCCCTAAAATTTCGTGCACCAAAGCTGTTGACAAAATGGCATATGCAAACAGTGCAGATCCAGATCAGACTGCTCCTTCAGGGTCTACACTGTTTGCCATTCCACTAAGTATTTTAAGAAACAGCTGCATAAAAAGCAAAATTTTGGCCTAAAAAATGTGTAATAAAGTGTTCGAAATTTAAGGACATTTGCTGTATGTTACATGATGCAGGACAAATGGCTGTTATTTAATTAGTGCAGTTGCAGCATCTGATTAGAGCTTCAGTTGATATGTTCTGCCATTATCCAGTAATTCTGTATTTAATAAGTGGTGGGTGACGGTCAAAATCTTACTGCACCCTACTGTTTACAAGTGATATGAGCTACAACATTAGAATATGTACCTTCGACATCTTTCTGATGTGCCCAACGAATATTCAGAATAGGCTTTGCACTCACATAGTCTGATCAGAAACTTCACTGGGCACATTTTGGATAGCCAAGGATGCAAAGTTTCTTCAGGTGGACAACGAAGACTGATCAGACTTTTTTTTTTTTTTTTTTTTTAATTTTTATTTAAGCATTTCAAATATTTATATAATAATTACAATTTACAATATTTAGACATATTTATATTTTAGTTGATTTTGAAACTGTTTCATACACTAAGAAGAATATAGAATGACAGTAACAGAGAGGAGAAGAGAAGGAGGAGGACAGATATTATGTGTTCACTGCTTTCCTTACAAAACAAATAACTCGCAAAATAATAATATTCTTAACAAAAGCTGCTGCCTACACTTATCCTTTCTGACTATATCATCATTTTTAGTATAAACATGTATCAGACAACAAGAATACGTAGGTGACTCTCAGCATAAAATATAAAAAAGAGTCTTTGGTAGACGTGGGTAGCGGTGACCCTGATTAGCCTGCGCCTCTGCGCAGTCCAGTCACGGCCCTCGATGTTTATGAGCTTAACTGGATATAACATATTCCACGACCAGATGTCAAGGCATAGACACACAGATACATATAAGAATTTTACCACCGTAGATTATAACTTTGTGGTTCAATGTATATATCGCTCGACTAAGCACAAAGAATAAAGCATACATTAGGATATATATGGTCTCACTTACACACCTATTGAAGCGTCTGCATACATGTACACAAGATGGAAAAGATCTGTTCCACCTCGTATTCATATATGCTTTGCTCAACGCTTCAGTGAATAAAAGGATCAGTTCGTGCGATATGGTGCAATAGAGAGGATGTATATTCATTCTTGTATTAGGATTATAATACGTGTATACATGTATATGTACCGCATTTGTCCTAAAATTGGGGAAGATAAGTCTAAGCAAAGAGTGTTGACCCAGATCTATCGCTACATAATGCAAGTCTGATCAGGATCCACACTCTTGTCACTTACCGACATGGAACCAGGAAATACAATAAAGTTGTTCAAACCTTAGGGTATATATGGTAAGGATTTAAAGTCTTCCCGACGTTCAGGGCAAATCCGGTACAAGTGGAAAATGAATTTTTTTATTATTTATCTTTCTGAGATTAAAAATAATAATGATTATACATAAATGAATGAATTACTAAGTTTAATAAATATATATGAAAATATCAATATTCTAGCGGTGAGTATAAATATTTTATGTTTGTCTATTTCTTTTCATGTTGTTATCTTTCTTTCCTTTGTAGATAGGCATATATTAGTGATATATGATAAGGAAGTTGGTATGAATAAATAATCAGATTTGTGACTTCATGGGATCTTAACTCTTATCATTTGTAGTAAAATAGTTATATAAAGGTAACCATTTAATGAAAAATTTGCTACTATTATTATGTACACATGCTATATATCTTTCACTTTGAAACTTCTTTTTAAGTAATGAAATATAGTTTGATATGTTTAATTCTCTTTCCGTAAATTTATTGGTATATATATATATATATATATAGTGTTTTGATACTACAGATATATAGCTCAAAAGAACATTTTTATTCTGGCCCGAAAAAAGCAGCTCTTTCGCATCTAGATTTATATTAATATTAAAATTGGTTGATAACCATTGTTTTACTATTCCCCAAAACTGCCTGACTTTTTCACACTCGATAAATAGATAATATATTGTTTCAACATGCTAATGACAATAGGAACATAGATTATTTTCAACCCTGTTTATTTTATGCAAGAATGATTTTGTTACTATTATTTTATTGTTAAGTTTGTACTGAAAATCTTACTTCTTTGAGGGTATGTATAGCCAGATTATAATTTTCCCATTCTTCTTCAGTAATTTGTCCTACTTCAAGCAACCACTTATTTCGAAAATTTGCATTATTAGCTTTTATCAATATATCATAAAATCGCTTACATCCTTTTTTATCTTTCAGTAATAATTGCACATAATGATTACAATTTACATTGAATCTATTTAATATATTGTATACTTTATTTTCATTAATTTTATTTTTTCATTCCATTGGTATTTTGCTTATCAATATGTGATAGTCTAAGAATGTTTTCCCCTTACTCCATATACTTCTTTGAATTTATTAAACTGATAAAGATTACCATTTTCGTCTATAATATCTGATATTTGTCTCACCCCTTTTTCATACCAGTGTTTATAAAAGAAATTTTGATCGTGGATTAATTTAGTACTGTACCATATTGGAGCTTGCAATTTGCAAAATGTCTTGTATCGAGTCAATTTCTAGGTTTTCGCAAAAATTTGACCAGTTAAACAAAATATTTTTCCAAAACGGGTTTCTGATGTTTTTACTTGTTAAACACGAATAAGCAGGACCCACAGTAAATAATTTCCCGAAATCAATTCCTGACAGGTTATACCATGAACAGTTTTGTGAATTTTGTATTATCCTTCTTAACCATAATATTTTCAGCGCTTTTATAAAATAATCCACATTTATCATTCGCAGCCCTCCTGCTTTTATGTTTTTAATAATAATGCTTCTTTTTGTTCGATTCGGACCTGCATTCCACAAAAATCTATAAAATACTTTTTCTAATTTCTTGATTAATTCTTGTGGCGGATCAGGTAATGCTAAAAACAGGTGAGTGAACTTGGCTATAGCTAAGGATTTAATAACAGTTATTTTACCCAGGAGAGTTAATTTCCTTTTTGACCATTGCTGGCATAAATTTTCAATTTTTGCATATATTTCACATGCATTTAAATCCCATATATTGTATACTTCTGAACTAAAATTAACCCCTAATATTTTAAATGGGCCTTGAGACCAGTCTAACTTATGTTTTACACAATGTATTTGCAGAATGACTCATTGAGCCTATCCAAACAGCTTTTGTTTTTTCAGCATTAATTTTTTAGCCCTGACATTAAATAGAATATATCTAAAGTACAGAGCATTTCTTTTAACAATATTTCTGTTCCATCCAAAAATATCTGAGTGTCATCAGCATACTGGCTCAATTTAGACTCCTTATTATTTATTTTAATTCCAGTAATGTTTTCATTATTCCTTAACATTTGACCTAGTACTTCTGCGCATAATATAAAAATGTATGGTGAAATGTCTTCATCCTCGTTTTAATCTAAAGAAATCTGACATACAACCATTTTGTATTATACATGATTCCCCTGCTGTTTGAAAAATTTTGATCCATTTTATAATTGACGGTCCAAAGGTAAAATACTTTAAAGTTTTTTCTATAAATTTCCAAGATATCGTGTCAAACGCCTTTTCAAAATCAATTGACAAAATCAAGCCTGGTATATCTTGATTTCTTACTTCGAATAAAACATCATAAATAAGTCTTATATTCTCTCCAATAAATCTACCTGAAATGAATCCCTTTTGGTCCTCATGAATAAGTTTATTTAATACATTTTTTATTCTACTTGCAATCACAGAAGAGGCCATTTTATATACAATATTTAAAAGTGAAATTGGTCGCCAGTTTTTCAGAAAATGTCGACTTATTTGGTTTAGGTAAACAGGTAATAACTCCTTGCTTTTGTGTTATTGACAAATTCCCGTTCCGATATCCAAATACAATGATTTTAAAATATATTTTCCTATATCAGTCCAAAAAAATTAAAAAAATTCTGTAGTAAATCCATCTAAACCGGGACTCTTGTCATTTTTCATATTTTTTAATGCTTCTGCTAATTCTTCGTATGAAATTTCACCCTCTAATTTTTCAGCCTCTGCATCATTTAATTTATTTTTATTCTCACCTAAAATATTTATTATTGGAGTTTCACCCACATTATTATCCTCATTGTACAGTTTTTCATAAAAATATTTCTGACAATTTAAAATGTCTTTTGTGTCTGTATATTCCACTCCATTTTCTTCAACTAGTTTATTGATAACCTTATTTGTATAATTCCTATTTTCTAAACCGAAAAAATATTTTGTTGGTTTTTCGCCTAAACCTTGATATCTACTCCTTGATCGCAACATTACACCATCTATTTTTCTCTGTCTGATCTCAACTAGTTTTGTTTTATTTTGCTCTAGAGTATTTATTTTTTCTATATCGATATTTAAGAAGTTATTGTTAATTTCGTCCTCAGTCTTTTATATTTCTTGCTCTAATTTGTCAAAATCTTACTGCACCTTCACTGTTTACAAGTGATATGAGCTACAACGTTAGAATACCTATTTTCGACATCTTTCTGATGTGCCCAACGAATATTCAGAATAGGCTTTGCATTCACATAGTCTGATCAGAAACTTCACTGGGCACATTTTGGATAGCCAAGGATGCAAAGTTTTCTTCAGGTGGACAACGAAGACTGATCAGACTTTGTTGGGTGCATTTGTCAGACGTTACATTTATTCACATGTAACGTCTGTCTCATGCGCCAGGTATAACATATAAAAAGGCTCATATTGAGGTCCTTTACTTGCATTGCATTATATATGCAAATCATATATACCGTACAGTGAACCCTTGTTATAACGACTGCATTTGTTCCCGAAGACAGTGCCATTAAAATGAATTCGCTGTTGTAAAGAATCCTTAATGAGCAGATTGATATGTAAGAAAGGTCTTGTGTTGTTCCTATTTCCTCATAGAACACATGTTTTGGATATTTGTTAGAATCGCCTCACTGAGGCAATTCTAACAAATATCCAAAACATATGTTGCTAGAAGTTTTAATGCAATATTCTTGCATAATTTCTCATTAACTGCCCCTCTTGAGCAATGGTTTTGTGACATTTAAATTGTCATTATAACGAATTTTGTTGTTGTATCGAGTTTCGGTATAAAGAGGGTTGTCTGTATATGCAAATCATACATAGTGTATTTACCTTAAGTCTTGGGACATCTTATCTGCTTACCATACTTGTCTTAAAATTTGTAATAGTTCATTCTTCTGCCTGTTGAAATTACTGTATGTATGGCAAACAGTGTAGACCCTGATCGGATGCAGCATCCATGTCTCTTCCCAGCAGGCACACAACGTTGAGACAATGTCTATTCAACATTGATTCAACGTCCCTTGACATTGTTTCAACTTGTGTACCCCTTGGGTTTTACTTCTACATTTGTATTTAAGTTCTAGAAAAGTCTAAATCTAAAGAATTCTCCCATTGTCATTTTAGATGTGAAACCAGCATCAAAATCTACAGCTGGCGACCAGCTGAAATCTAGTCCTGCTGTAAGCATTAAGAAATCTAATGTAGCAGGGGTACCAGCAAGACCTAGTCCTTTAACAGCCGCAAGGAAAGTACCAAGTTGGACACCTCCAGGTAATTTATTATCAGAGTGCTCTGAGTGAAAATTGAAGGTTGGACAAGTATGAGCTCCTGTTCAGCTTGTCATGGCCTTTGCTATAATGTATAATACATAACAAAGCATTCAGTTTTATGCTATAACTAGACATCAATATATTCTAATTGTGCAAAAGGTTGACCACATAAAGGACTAAGCTTGCCAAGGAAAAAGTGTGGTTAGGTAAACTGACCACGGTCGACATGACCCTAATGGGTTGACTAGACCGTAAAACCTCAACACAAACTCATACAAATTTATACTATTCATAGATCCACATAAAGTGCTTTTTCAGCAGAAGTACTGATGTTTTTCTTATTTTTCCATGAAGATATGAGAACTCATTGAATCCCTTCTAATGAGTTCCCACCACATATGTTTTATAGAGGAATTAGAAAAATATTTTCTTGATATTTCTCTTCTCATTGTCTTACAAAAAGTTTCCTGAATATAAAAGTCCATTAGCTGAAAATAAGGCACTTTTTTAAAGGCTCCATTTTCCTCAAAACTAGACATTTCATTATCCTAGAAAGGTTCGATAAGTTGATATATGGTATTAATACAATCATAAAATGTGGCACCTGACAGCCTGTAAAATTTCAGTTAGCCTCTCGTTTCTTGAAATGAAATGATTTTTTTTTATCGTATCTCTGAATTAATGTTGCCAACATAAAATGATAAAAAATCATTTCATTTTTGATCCAGTTCAAAAAAGAGAGACTAACTGAAATTTAATTTTACAAGCTGTCAGATGCTATATTTTATGATTATATTAATACTATATATCAGTTTTTGAAACCTTTCTTGGATAAAAATGTCTATTTATTGAGGACTATGAAGCCTTTAACCCCAAAAATATTTTGTATGCCAATTGCAACTATGCTGACAAAATGGCATATGAAAACAGTGCAGACATATATCAGACTGAGTGTATTCAAGTAACAAACATATAAAACATATAAAAACAAAAGGAAAAAAAAAGTATGGAATTAAGTCATAAGATATATTTTTGTGAAGAAGTAAGTCTTAAAGAAAAGAGTGTACATGTATCTGGATAGCCCCATTATCTACAGTTATGATTTTATTATTTATATAAGATTTTCAGAGTTTCATATTGGTGCTAATTTTCAGCATTATGAAAATTTTGAAAACCTGTGCTAAGCACAACCTTTCAGCACTGTGAAATTTTGAAAATCTGTGTTGATTGTAGTCTGTAAGCACAATCATTCCACAGACTGCGCAATCTTGAAAATATGTGTTGAAGATAAGCACAGTCTTTCAGCACTGTGAAAATTTGAAGATCTGTGTTGAAAGATTGCACAATCTTTTAGCACTCTGTGAAATTTTGAAACTCTGAAATGATGAAACACTACATACATATGCATATCTTCAAATCTGTCTGTAACATATATGCAATGTTTTGGAAGATCCAACAAATAGTGTAAGAGGATTTCACAAAATATACACAATTAATCATTAGTTGAGTCACATTAAGCGAAAAAGTGCCTTCTAGCATTCGCAAAATGTGCATCATCCGGGGATTTTCCATTGAAACATTCTATAGTATTCAGTGATTCTGTTTGTGGACAGCCAAGGCCCTGATCAGACTGCGCGGATGCGCAGGCTGATCTGGGCCTTGGCTGTCCGCATATGCTCGAAGGCATGTTTTCGCATGGCACGGCCCATTTGATGTTTTTACCTTATGATTACAAACATGATCATTTTGGAATGTCAAATATCCATTAAGGGTTGTTTTCTTTTGTAGGTAGATCAGGACCAGACAGTACACCAGTCAATAGTAGACCAGTCAGCATTAAATCCCCCAGTGTCGGAGCTAGTGTTAAATCTCCTTGTGGAGGTGTGAATATAAAATCCCCCAGTGGTGGACTGAGACTAGGACTCTCTAGAAACATGAAATTAAAACCATTGCATCCTAATCTGAAGATTAGCAACTGACACATCATTCCAGAATATAGACTATTCTGGGAATTTTCTTGAGATTGGCCTATAACTTTTAGCACTCTCTGGGCAAATTCATCAGATGACAAATCTCTCACTTTTCCCAGAAAATAGGGATTGGCATTTTGAGCAAACGGTTTTCTTTAGGGACTGTTTGCATGAAATGTCAAACCCTATTCTTTTATATATATATATATATATATATATATATATATATATATATATATATATATATATATTTGAAAATGTTCTGAGCAATTCTTTTTTATATATATATACATGTATATATATGTTTGAAAATGTTCTGAGCAAAATTTTACCTAGCATGCTAAGTTTTAACCCTTGTCAGGCTGAATAAATTAAGATTACACGCCCACTTCCAATTTTCAGCCAATCAGATTACTTGATTCAGGTTCTTGATAAAAATTCACATATTGAATGACAATCAGTGCAGATCCAGATTGGCTGGCTTCTTTAGAAGCCAACTGATCTGGATCTACAGTGTTTGTAAAGGCAGGGTATGTCCTGGTTCAGCAGGACAAGAGTTAATTAATTTTAGGATGGTGTCAGAATTTTGTTGGCAAGACAGTTTGAATGAGAACCAAGAATATACATTATATGTTCTTGCAGAGAAATAGAAAAAAAAATATTTATTAGAGCCATGTCTTGAAAAAAAAAAGGGTGTTGAGGCATATGTAGACAGCAAAGGCCCAGATTAATCCGACATTGACACAGTCTGATCACGTCATACGGTGTCTGCTTATGATATTAGTGGACATTGTAAAACACATGTATATAAAAAGGAGCATTGTATCTGATCGTGATCCGATTGAGTTACAGATTTGTCTGAGACTCACAATGTCACCGTAGCCTGAACCTTCAGGGGCTGAAAAGGGGTCTACTCTAAAAGAAAAGAATTTGCTTCCTCTGGGAGCAAATTCTTTCCTTTTAGGGTTGACCACTTTTGAAAAGGAACTTGTTATGCAGGAAAGCAAATAGGAAGCCATAGAAGTTGTCTCCCTTGGCAGAAATTGCAGATAGAAAGTCTACCAAATGTATCAAGTCACCATTAGAGCCCTTGTGACATTGGAAAAATGTGCCTTTCTGGACGCTTGAACTTTTTTTCTGTGCAGTTTGTGCGAACTTATGGGTAGATTTAAGTTACTTAGGGTAAATACTGTATTTGCAACATAAGAAAAAAATTTTAAGATGTGTGAACAGTAAAGGCGCAGATCAGAATGTGTATCTGCACTGTCTAATATGACGACCGGTCACCAGTATATGGGCTGCGCCAAGCCAAAAGATGTCTTCGAGCATGCACAAAGTGCACAGATTCAAATTCATCCCACGCATGAGCAAAGTCTCATCTGGGCATTTGCTCTCCATTGATACATTCTACAGTGTCTAATGAATCTGTTAGTGGACAGAGAAGCCCTTTAGCTGTCCGCATATGCCGGAAGACACATTTTCACACGGCACCACCCATATTCTATAGTGATCCATGATTCTGTATGTGGAGAAAAACGGCCCCTGAGCAGACTGCATTCCCATAGTCTGACTTTTGCCTTCATAGTCTGCACATGGCATAAGCAACTTTGTTTTGCATTGTACATAATACCTACCATATTCACCTTAAGTATTGGATCACCTTACTTCCTTACCATACCAGTCCCAAAATTTGAAAAAAAAAATTCTATTTTACTACCTGTTGATATGTCTAAAATAGTGCTGGATGGTAAACAGTGTAGACTTTGATCAGAAGCTGTGTTCTGCGCCATCTTATCTGGGTCTACACTGTTTGTTCATGCCTGTCTGTCCCAGTATTTAGACTCATTATGGTACATTTTATATGGGCTATGCCAGGAGAAAGGGGTTCTTAAGGGCATATACACACAGCAAAGACCCAGATCAGTCTGCAGAGCTGGGTCATCTAATCAGGTCTTTTGCTATTCCTTGATATACTCTACTGTACAGTGATAGCCCTTAACCCATTTATGCCAAGTGGACTCTTCGACCTCAACTCTTTGGACAGGTCCATTTTCTATGTAGGGATGTCTGGTTACTTTCTTATTATTTTCAAGTTTTGTAGAAATTTCTGAACTTATTGCAAACAGTGTAGACACTGATCAGACGCCACATTCTGTGGTGTCTGATCTTGGTCTATACTCTTTGCCAATGTTCCTTGCTTAAATGGGTTAAAGTGCACAACTGCAGCAGATGATATTTTAATTCTTCTGAGAAAATTAAGGCTTTATATTTCAAGTGAATCATCTGCCTACCATTTATGGGTTAACCCTGAATGACTTTGCTTTTATAACAGTGATTTTTATTAAAATCAGGACACCATGTAAAAATATTTTTATTTCTTTTAACCAAATAATTTGACTCAGTGGGCGACAAAACTTACAATAAGACTTTTGCAACCAGTGAAGACTCAGAATAGCCTGCACATCTGTGCAATCTGATCAGAGTTTCCCTGATCACATTAGCCTTCTACAGCCTCCATCTTATTTAAAAAGGGACCCTTGCCAAACTGGGTGGATGCACAGGCTGATCTGAGTCTTTGCTGGTCACACAGGTCTTATTGCAGGTTTTGTCATGCGCTGGCTCATTTGTTATTTTAGGTTTGCTATTCATAAAAGTTCAGGTTACCTGTCATGAGCTGAATTTTGTCTCTAGTGAAATTCAACTTTGGGGATCGAGAATCTGAAGCATTAACCACTGCGCAAAGCAGAGACTTGGATAGTCATTTAAATTTCCTTGACATTTCAGATATAAAGTATCTTCAAAATATTCTTTTGTGTGGAAACAAATACAAATATTTGGACACACACATACTGAACCCCCCCCCCCCCACCCCCCCCCCCCCCTGTAAACTATAAATCTGAAAAACAAAAATAAAATATATAAAAACCCCTGGTTGTCAGTTGTCAGGAGACCTCACCTTATTTAAATATTTGAACCTGACTTGATCCATTTTAACCCTTAAAATGCCAAGAAAACCTGCATCTGAAAATGTCCTCTGCTTATGTCATCTGCTGAATATTCTTGCAAACTTTTCAAACCTATTTTGCATACAGGCAAACAGTGTGGATCCTGATCAGACTGCTCCTAGAGGAGCAGTCTGATCTGGGTCCACACTGTTTGCAAAAATGACTTTTAAAATCACAAGCAAATGACAAAGCAGACAACAATTGTTGTGATTGGCGCTTTAAGGGTTAACATTACTGTAGAAATTGTTGTTTGCTCATGTCTTGATGAAGTAAAATAAAATAAAAATTATACTGCAGCACAGAATAGCTCATACTTCTTTTCAAATATATATATATGAACATTTGATGTTTTAGCAGCTCACCAATAGTATTTCTTTTTTTTTATTGGGTTTTACGGCGCTTTTTAAAGAATATTTCACTTATATCAAGCCGATCATTCATCAAAGGTGGGCGAACACTGGAGTACCAGGGGAAAAATCACCTGACCATCCGTAAGCAGAACTTGGCTTTCCCACCTGTGACCCGATCAAGCCTCGAACTACAGCAGTGAGAAACCAAATGGATTAAGAGTCATTTGTCCTATCCACTAGGCTACGGGGCCTGCTAATAGTATTTCAGTTATTTAGATAAGATGATGTAGTGATTACATGGGAGTCGCAGAACAATGATGTTTGATAATTTAGTATTAAAGTCTGGATCAATTCTGCCTTTGAAGAAGAAAAAAAAAAATGATATAAACAAAACTTGCAGTCTTGGTTTGATAGTCTCTTCATGAACAGTGGTGACATGTGCAAAATATTAAGCAATCTAGCAAGTGTCACAGAACACAGCCTACCAATGATACCAAGAGAAAGAGTAAACTAACTTTGAAGGACAGTATAATGAAAAGTGAAGCAAACAGGCCCATAGGTTATCAAATTATTTTCATGCTCAACTCAGCTGAGCATGAAATTTTCTCTGCTAATAAATATGAAAATTCATATTTATTAGCAGAAATTTTCATGCTCAGCTATGTTTAACAAGAAAGAATTTGCAATTGTTAGTATTTTGAGATTTCTTAGCATGACAAATTTCATGCTCAGCTGAGTTGAGCAAGAAAAAAAGTTTTATAACCTCAGGGCCAGGTCACTCGTCCAGTGAGGTCCTCACAGTGCCAGACAGGATACACGAGATGCACCAAGAGATTAAACAGGACCCCACACAGAAATGTCCCATTGTGAGTAGGCCAAAAGCTCCACAAAGAATGCACAACAAAATAACCACTGCCTTAGAAGAATCAGTAGTAATCAAAGTACTGACAACTCTGTGGGTCGATTGTCTGACTGTAGGCAAGGAAAATGGTCCTGAACGGGGATAACATTGTTTCATACAACCATTAACTTCCTGTAATTTAGGCAAAAAGTGCAGAGCCTGATCAGAGGCCGCATTCTGGGGCATCTGATCTGGGTTTGTCAATGTCCCAGTCTAGGTTTTACGGATAACCCTCAATCAATAGCACTCTGGAGTCACAGTGACAAGAATAGCGCAACTATAAATAACCATTATCTGGGTTTCGTCTAACACACCCTTTGATTACACTGGTCAATGATAATCACGTGGAAAACTGCCTTAAGGAAATTTTTGGTGTTTTTATGCACTATATGGCTCAATTGTAAACAATCGACCAAAAAATAGGCCACGCCAAGAGAAAATGTGTGCCTTCAAGCATGCGCAAAATGCAAACAGTTAGATTCATCCCACACATGTGCAAAGTCTCATCCGGGCAATTGCTCTACAGTGATAAAATCTGTGGTGTCCAATGATTCTGTCAGCGGACAGTGAATGCCTTGATCAGATTGCATGGATGCGCAGGCTGATCTGGGCCTTTGCTGTCCGCATTAGCCCAAAGACATATTTTTGCACGGCTTAGCCCAAATATAAGTCAAGAAGTCTAACCGTAGTTCTTCTACTGCCTTACCATGGTTGTTCGATAAAAAAAAAAAAAAAAAAATATATACTGACAGACTTTCATTGCTTCTTAAACCCTTGTCATGCTGAATAAATTAAGGTGACACGCCCATTTCTAATTTCCAGCCAATCAGATTACTTGATTCAGGTTTTTGATAGAAATTCACATACAATGTATTTAATGACAAACAGTGCAGAGCCAGATCAGTTGGCTTATTCAGAAGCCAACTGATCTGGATCTTCACTGTTTGCTAAGACAAGGTATGTCTTATTCAGCAAGAGAAGGGTTACGGGTAGACCAGTCAACTTTATGAAAGATTTTCTGAAGATGTAAAATAGTTTTTGAAAGACTCTCGCGAGTGATTTGCTTTACTGAACGCAGCCCAGGAATAGCTACAATCACAGATCATAGCATTCGCACAGTCTGATCAGAATCAAACACTTTTACCATAGCAACTCCAACGCGATGCCGTGGTGACTGCAATATCTCTACCTGTACTTTTGTACTGGCGAGCTAAAAAGGGAGTTCATCGAGGATGTCTAATGTCAGGTACCACAGGTGACATCATTTTGACCTTACCGCATCTAAAGCCGATGCCATTGGGAAAATAGTTCCAGAGAAAGAGAGAGAGAGCAAAATACACAAATAGATGGATATTGTGTTATTTATAACGTATAATAAATGAGCTGCTAAATGTGTGTGTGTGTGTGTGTGTGTGTGTGTGTGTGTGTGTGTGTGTGTGTGTGTGTGTGTGTGTGTGTTAAATTTTTACAGATACTGTTTATGTGGCAGATATAGTATGAGCCCACCATCAGACGTGCGCCAAGCGAAGAATCGGGTCAGCCCGTGCTTTCACGCAGTCTGATCAGAATCTTCACTAGGCTCATTTTGTGGATAACACAATGTGCAGCCTGATCAAATTCTTTGTTGTCCTCATAACTTATTCCTGTCGTTGGGGATGTCGTTTAACATTTAGTGTGCTGGGTAACTTTTCGGCAGACGACATTATACAGACTAGTTGAATTGTGTGCCGGCCACGGTGGCTCAGTTGGATGCGCCGTCCGACTGGAGACCAGGAGGTCGCGGGTTCAACCCCCGCCGAGGTCGGCAACATTCTTTCGTGGAAATTGATCATGAAATATTTTCTACGGTCATTCTCTCCCTTCTGATTCAAGAAGGGCAGTTGTCAGTTTCTGGCGAAAGAATGTGCACAATAGTGGTTAACCGCTTAAAGGACTAAGCCTGCCAAGTAAACGTGTGGTTAGGTAAACTGACCGCGCTCGACATGACCCCATTTGGGTTGACTGGGCCGTTAAACCTCAACACAAACAAACTGAATTGTGTATACCATGGTTTGATTCTGATCTGTGCAACAGATCCTAGACTGGCTCTAGTCTCTAGTGACAAAATATTTTTTCTTATAATCTATTTGATAATCCACTAAAATAAAACCAAAGTAATATCATGACTGTAAAGGCTGGTCACTAGTGACCAGCCTTTATAGTCATGATAGTTTGTTTTTTGTTGTTTTTTTTTCGTTTTTTTTTTTTTTCGGTTTTGTTTTAGTGGATTATCAAACAGGATTATGAGAAAAAGATTTAGTCACTGGAGACTGGAGCCAGTCCAAACAGATCCCAGCAAGTTAATATAAAATGAAACTTATTTTAAAGTGATAGTGCAAGGTATGGCGTTCCTCAAGGATCAATTCCCATCCCCGCCTCCCTTTTTTTAAAACTATTTACAAGAAGCAAGACAGAGGCATGCTGAAACACACACCCCTGTATATATACTCCAAGTAAGAGCCTAAACTCCTCTGCAGCTCTGCAGTTGGAGCATCAACTGCAGAAAAAGGGAGACTATTCCAATATGGTCCACTGGTCCAAAGTTCCGTCTTGTCTGTTACACAGGAGACGTGCCGGCCTCGGTGGCTCAGTTGGATGCGCGTCCGACTGGTGATCAGGAGGTTGCGGGTTCGACCCCGCCGGATCGACAACATTCTTTCGTGGAGATTGATCATGGATTATTTTCTACGGTCATTCTCTCCCTTCCGCTGATTCAAGAAAGACAGTTGTCAGTTTTTGGCGAAAGAATGTGCACAGTACTGGTTAACCGATGAGAGGACTAAGCCTGCCCAGTAAACGTGTGGTTAGGTAAACTGACCGCGCTCGACATGACCCCATTGGGTTGATTGGGCCGTAAAACTTCAACACAAACAAAACAAATAAACACAGAAGACGCATTGCTTTCACTGGATTCTTATTAAACGCGACCCAATTACTCTGTAAAGGTAAGTCACCGTGGCTGTCTTGAGCATCTTGCAACCTACTGGCTTCCCTGTCGCCGCTTGCGATAACTTTTAAAAGTAGCTGGTGATAGTTTTTGGGTCTGTACTATTTGCTCAGGTCTGCCTGTACGAATATACGGTGTAAATACGGTATGGAAAGATGACGTGTTTTGCAAGTATTGCAGGAGATAGTACTTACTTTCCGCGGACCCGAGCGCGGACCCCAGGTATCACCTTTGGTTACTGAAGGTTCAAGTGTTTAATTTGTTACCCTATTTAACTCTTAATTTTCGGACACATCAACTCCTTACCATACTTATGCTAAACTTGGCTAAATTCACTGTACTACCAGTTGGTATGCGACGTCTGATCTGGACCTACACGCGAATGATATTCAATCAATAATTCTAAACACCCGGATAATAGGAAACAGCAGTCAGTTAACTCCCCTGGGTACTCTCTGTAAACAAGAAGTTTCAGTTAATTGGATACCTCTTCTTTTCTCATTAGCATCTTCATTAAGGATAGTTGCCTTTTCTTGAGAAATCTAACTTAAACCGGGTAATATGCGTGAAACGCTTCCAGAATATACAAAAAAAAAAAAAAAAAAAAATCTGTGCTATAAAATATATAATGTTAATAAATCTTTCATATGGAAGGGGAAAATTTTTAGGTTAAAAATCAGTTAAATTCCACTGAGGACCTAAGATAATAAAAATAGAGGATTCCAATTAGAAGACCCTAGTTAGTATTTGGTCTACCTTACACTACCTATCCAAGGGGATAATAGATAACTAATGCTATCTCGCATTAATCATCATCTTACATTCATACTCTCTCTCTCTCTCTCTCTCATCTCTCTCTCTCTCTCTCACACACACACACAAGGAATCTACAGACTGCTGTATTTGCCCTAAATATTCGAACATCTTTACTTCTTTATACTTGTCCTGACTTTTTAACAAGCCCATTTGACTATCAAAACTGCTAGATGAGGTGCAAACAGTGTAGACCCAGATCAGACGCCGCGTTAGGTGGCGTCTGATCTGGGTCTACACTGTTTGGACGCCGGCCTCGGTGGCTCAGTTGGATGCGCCGTCCGACTGGAGACCAGGAGGTCGCGGGTTAAACCACCCCCCCCCTACCCCACCCCCGAGGTCGGCAACATTCTTTCGTGGGGATTGATCTTGAAATATTTTCTACGATCATTCTCTCCCTTCCGCTGATTCAAGAAGGGCAGTTATCAGTTTCTGGCGAAAGAATGTGCACAATACTGGTTAACCGCTTAGAGGACTAAGCCTGCCCAGTAAACGTGTGGTTAGGTAAACTGACCGCGCTCGACATGACCTCATTGGGTTGACTGGGCCGTAAAACCTCAACAAACAAACACTGTTTGGACAGGTTTGTCTGTTCAAATACTTAGGATATGTCCTGAGGACACATTTTCCCCGGATGATGGCATGTCTCATATAATATAGTCTTCCTGACTACATTCAGCTGAAAAAAAGAAAAAAAAAGTCTCTCTTCTTAAGATTGAGCGATGGTCACTTGTGCTTTTGTCATGCTATCACGTTTTCATTGTCAGAAATGGACACCTGTTGACAGGACATTGAAACACCAACATTCAAAAACATGAACGGAGTGATTTAAGTCCATTTGAGTCTTTTGTTAATACTGGCACGTTTCCTGAGCAGATAGCAATTATTGTGGTGTTTTCTAAATTTAGAAAATTCCCGGATTGCGCATGCTTACAAAGAGCTAATTTTCCAAGGGACATTATAGAATAGATTGGAATTCCCTTCAGTTATCTACCCTGAAATTGAATTTGGGTATTTTCCCATCTATATATAGATCAATAGTCCGTCTAGTTATATGACTGTCGTATACGTCCAATGTAAGGACAAGGGTGAGCAAAGAAGGAACTACCATGACAATACCAGGAAAATATCCATCTAACGACGACCGATTTCAATTTATTTTGAAGTCGTTTGTTATTGTAATACACAGGAGGAAGGCTTTTTTCAGGGCCTACCTTTTTACCCTAAATATTCGGGCTCTTGATCACATTACCATACTTGTCCTAAACCTTTCAAGAACAAGTCCATTTTACTACCCGTTGAAGTTATAAAATGCTACCAGGTAAGTGGCAAACAGTATTGACCCTGATCAGACGCCGCGTTCTGCGTCTACGCTGTTTGCCCAGGCCTACCTGTCCGAAAACTTAGGGTAAATACAGTATGCGAACAGGAAAGATTCAGATCAGCTAGCAAAGCCACAGAATCTTATAAAGGTTTTAGTTATACTGAGATTTTTTTCTACAGAAATAAAAAAAAAAAAATTCCGTAAGCGGTCACCGGAAACCTGATTAGACCGCGCGAAAGCTGAGCTTGGCTTGCGTTGTCCGCATAGCACATGCTACCAAGGCTCATTTTTGCATGTCTCTACTTCTGTCTATCTCTTTCACTGTATATATAGGCCAGTTGCTTCATTGTTAATTCTTTGTATGAGGGTGGTGGGGGGCGGGGGGGGGGGGAGGCGGGGTCTAGTAAAAGCCATGAAAACGTTATGACACAAGGCTGCTAGAAGCGAAGCGTTAAGACTTTAACCAACCTCAGTACGTTAAACGGGCGCAATAGTCAGCGCATCACTAACTACCTATTTACCTTAAATTTAACGACTATTTCAGAGCAATAAACACCCCCTCCCCCCCCCCCCCCCACACACACACACACACAATCCCGGAGTGGCACCGCACTTATCGTGGCGTACCGTATCTATTATAATATTCGAATACTTTAATTCCTTATTGTCCTTACCATACTATTCCAGATACTTGAATAACTCTTTTACATAATTGTCCTTAAATTGGAACAATAGATTCAAAATCATAATGACTAATTCAGAGCAATAAACACACTCGCGCGCGCGCACGAACCCACGCACGCTAAATAATGAATAGGGCCGAAGCGTCGAAGTTTTCTAATCCAAACTAGCTAGTTACGACCAATTACGCCTCATTCAGTGATCTGAAAATAAATTTGCAAAAATCCCGGATTGGCGCCACACTTATCGTAGCGTACCGTAGTTATTATAATATTCGGACACTTTAATCCCTTATCATCCTTACCATACTATTCCAGATACTTGAACAACTCTATCTCAACGCCTGTTAACGTGTCTAAAACTGCCGAATGATTGACAAATAGTGTAGGCGTCCGATCTGGGTCTGTACTGTTTGCTATTGCCTATGTGTCCGAAAACTTAGGGTAAAAACGGCATATGCGAATAACTAAGGTCCTGCTCATCCTGAGCAGCCACGCACGCTGATCAGGACCTTCGCTGTCCGTCGTGAGGAACTGGTATGAACACTGACGAATATACTCGCGAGAATCGAAGACACTGATCAGACTGCGGGAATGTAAAGCATGATAAGAGCCTTTGACGATATGCGTTCATGCAGACATTATATGGTCCAGGAAGTCAGACAGTGATTTTTAGAGGTAGAGGGGGCGCCGGTAGTGGAGTATTTCTAGCGCTCGCCTGCTAAACTAGCGGTCGCGAGTCTAATCCGCCTGGGACAGAATTCTTCTCACGCCTGAGCGATGTTCATTTAATACTACACATTTTCATGATCCTGAAAGGGTTGAACTAATGTCGACAGGACATTTAAACACCAATATACCTAATATATGTACGGAGTTTTTCAGGTTCACCTGTTCAACTGGGCCTTTTTGTTAACATAGGCACGTTTCCTGAGCAGATAGCAATTATTGAGATATTTTCTAAATTTAGAATATTTCCGGATTGCGCATGCTCACAGACAGCTTACTCTCCAAGGGACATAATATAGTCGCTTGGAATTCTTTTAGTTATCTACCCTGAAATTGAATTCGGGGATTTTCCCATCTAAATATAGAATCAATAGTCCGACTATTTATATGATTGTCGTATACGTCCAATGTAAGGACGAGGGTAAGCAAAGACGGAACTAACCCCACCCACCCCCCACCCTCCCCCAAGATACCAGGAAAATATGCATCTAACAACGACTGATTTCAGCTTAGTTTGATTTTTATCTGTGGTTATACATGAGCTTCACAGTGAGAAAAGGCGTTTTCGGGGCCGTTTTTACCCTAAATATTCGAACATTTGATCTCCTTACTTGTCCTAAATTTTGAGCAGGTCCATTTTTCTACCTGTTGAAGTGTCTAAAATACGACTACATGAGTGGCAAAAAGTGAAGACCCAGGGCGTCTGATCTGAGTCTACACTGTTTGCTCGGGTCTGTCCCAAAACTTATAGTTATTATAGAACAACGTTCCTCCTGCTACACGATATTGTAATGACTAGGACAAAATAGATAATAAGTCTAAAGGGATAGTTTTCTTTTTTGGATTCGGCTCATTTACCCATTTCACATATTGTTTTGACCTTAATATTTAGACACTTTAACTCTTTGTCCTAAACTTTGAAGTCCATTTGACTATCTGGTGATGTGTCTAAAAGATGGTAGTGGAATGTCGAACTGTGTAGATCCTGATCAGACGCCGCGTTCTTTGACGTTTGATATGTCTGCATAGTTTACACGAGTCTTTCTGTTCGAAAATGTTGTATAATTAAGGTATGGAAACAGAGCAGGTATTTCTAATGCAGCAGGAAGGAAGAGCTTACTTTCAGCGGACACCTCAGCGTACACCTGGCATCACCCATCTCTCTCTCTCTCTCTCTCTCTCTCTCTCTCTCTCTCTCTCTCTCTCTCTCTCTCTCTCTCTCTGTCTGTCTGTCTGTCTGTCTGTCTGTCTGTCTGTCTGTCTCTCTCTCTCTCTCTCTCTCTCTCTCTCTCTCTCTCTCTCTCTCTCTCTCTACCTACCTACCTACCTACCTATAGGTACCTACATGCAGTAATGTCATTCGAAAGACAGACTTACGAGCCCTATAATCACTGTGGAAAGTAAGCATTTCCTTCCAAGTACATGCGTAATAGTTCTATACCATATTTATATAAAATATTCGGACAGGCAAACTGTGAAGACTCAGTCATGCGCCACAGAATGCGGCGTCTAATCAGATCCACACAGTTTACTATTCAGTTATCACTTTGAAACCCTCATGAGAAGGGGTGCTGGCGAATGCGAAGCAAAAAGAATCAGCGAAGCCGAGCAGAAACGTGCGCAGCGGAAAGCCAGAGCTAAAGCATCACTAAAAGAGCTTTCATCCTCAGACCTCTGTTGTGCTATCTGCAACAGGCAGTTTAGAGCCAAAGTTGGTCTCATCAGCCATCTTAGAACACAGAAATAATAACACTTCACGCATTTGATTAGGATTGGTCATTGTCAGTAATGACAGACGAACTTATATATATGAAACACACCACCAGATGGACAAATGTGAGGACAAGAATGGTAATTAGTTAAAATGTCCGAATATTTAAGGTAATTACGATATGTGTTATCAGTAGGGTCGAATCCGAAAAGAAAGGCTATCTGTTTCCAAGCATCTAGTAGGTCACTAATAATCCGGTTCCATAGGTTAGTCGATAGCGCGTCTGATTATAGATTCAGAGATTGCAAGTTCGAATCCCAGCCCAGCCATATATATAACGTGGAGATTGATAATGAAATAATATCTACGATCATTCTCCGCCTTCCACTGATTCAAAAAAGGCAGTTGTCAGTTATTGGCAAAGTATGTGCACAAAGTACTGGTTAGCTGCTTAGAGGATCAGGCATGTCCATGAATAGTATAAGTAGATTAACTGGCATGACCTAAACAGTGTTGACAGGGATACAAAAACTCCAATCAAAATCAAATGCATGTGAACTAATGAATCGTATACCAGATACGTTGTACCGTAATAACAATAAGTACTAGGACAGACAGGCCTGAGTAAAAAATGTAGACACAGATCAGACGCCGCAAAATGCGGCGGCGTATCATGGTCTACACTGCTTGCAACTGATCCAGCAATGTTTAAGATATATCAACATGTATTAAAAAGGACTGTTCTAATTCTATGACAAGTATGGTAAGGAATGGGGGTGTCCCAATATAGTAGTTAGTGCTAGCCCATAAAATGTCTTGAGGTAGGCTAAAATTTTAGCTACCACTATCATCGCCATCGAAGAAAACTCAATAGGTAGTCAAATATATTTAACATTTTAGGACAAGTAAAAAGGAGTTAAATTGATCAATAGTTAAGGTAGATACAGTAGTCAGTGAATTCCTGGACGGTATAAAATCTACATGAACGCGTGTCGCCATAAGTGATATACGGCATTTAACTTTAAATATTCAGACATACAGGCCTGAACAAACAGTGCAGACCGAGTCGGGAACCGTAGAAGACTTTTTGACACACCTCCAACAGTTTTAGACACATCAACATGTTGGAGAATGGAGGAGGAAGGCTTAGGACTAGTATGGTAAAGAGTTAAGATTTCCTAATATTTAGTGTAAATACAGTATTACATGCAGGTAGGCCTGAACAAACAATGTGGACCCAGTTCAGACGCTGCAGATTCGTTCGAATATATAACAAAAATGGTAAGGATGATAAGGGACTAAGATGTTGGAATAATATATATGTACACTAAATACGGTACGCCATGATAAAGGGCGCTGTTCATATCCTGAATGGCATGGGCCTTGCTCGGGATGCCCAATTGGACATGCTGATGCAGCGGCAGGGCTTTGGTTTTGCGTCTGCAATAACTAACATAGTTTAATTTAAGGGGATTGGATACACTTTTCCGCCCTTTTTACATGGGAGACAACTTTTGTGACTACAACTTTGCTTCCCTGAAGACCAAACACCCTCTAAAAAGGAGTTTCTCTAAAAGGAAAGCGTTTGTTCTTATGGGGAGAAAAGTCTTTCCTTTTAAAGTAATCCCTTTTCAGAAGGGAGGCAGAATAATTTTGAGAGATTTATGTACCCTGAAAGCTTATCCATTGACCTGAACTTTATATGAGCGGTGTCATGAGTTAAAAGAACCAGAAAATATTATATAATAAACTACACTATAGTGAAGAACGGGGAGACGTTCTACGACCGCTCGACACGGCACTACCACCAACTGTAGTGAAGATAAATACATTCTTGAGAGCAATGGACCCACACACAGAACTGAAAACAGGTAAAGCGCCTGACGGAGCCGGGTTTTCGTGGTGACTTAGTCTGTGCGTCTCTGAATGCTGGTTTTACGCAGTGGTTTGGAAGGGCTGTCGCTTCTTGCAGGTAGATACCCAGAAAGCATTCTTTATAAATATATAGCGGGCCGTTATCGGCCCGTCAGGGTAGCTGGGCAAGATGCAGCGAGGGCGGTCTGCGGCGAGCTGTTAACCCAATTATGGTTGGTAACATTGCTGTCCTCTCTGACTGCAGGACGGTGAGTCGGGCCTGGAACTGGGTGGAGGCTGCATCCTCGGTCTATTACGGAGGATTGGTGCTTGTTTGCCGACGTCTGTTGTGGGTCTTGTTTGTTCCTCATCTTTTCTTCTTTCTTTGCCTCGGGAGGAATGCGTACATTCGGACACATCAACTCCTTACCATACTTATCCTAAAACTTAGATAAATCCACTGTACTACTTGTTGATACGCGGCGTCTGATCTGGACCTATACGGGGTCTGATCCGGACCTACACTTTTTTTTCTCAGACCTCTCTGTCTTTATCTCTCATTAAGCATCGTCGCATGTTAATACTCTCTCTCTCTCTCTCTCTCTCTCTCTCTCTCTCTCTCTCTCTCTCTCTCTCCAGGAATCTACAGACTACTGTATTTACCCTAAACATTCGAACACCTAACTCCTTTATACTTGTCCTGACGTTTTAACAAGTCCATTTGACTACTAATTGCAATGTCTCAAAACTGCTAGATGAGATACAAACAATGTAGACCCAGATCAGACGCCGTGTAAGGTTGTGTCTGATCTGGGTCTACACTGTTTAAGCAGGATTGTCTGCCCAAATACTTAGGATAAAAATACGTTGCGAGGTGCGCCATAAAAAAGGTGTCTTCAGGGTACATATCAACAGAAACGATCCAGATTAGCCATGCAGCCGCACAATCTGATAACGCCGTTTATGTTATACAATATACATGGATGTATCCTGAAGTAGCTAAGATAATATAAGCGGACATCGAGTGCTGTAGCCAGAATGCACGATGCACAGGGTGATCTGGGCCTTCGCTGTCCGGATATGCCCCGAAGACACATTTTCCCATGGAGTGTCTCATATACATGTATTTACATGTATATAGTTGCCTGGCTACATTCAGCTGGAAAAAGGTTTGTCTCTTCTTATGACTGAGCGATGGTCACTTGTGCTGAACTTTGACATGCTGTCACGTTTTCATTGTCAGGATTGAACACCTGTCGACTGGACATTGAAACACGAACATTAAAAAAACATGTACGGAGTGATTTATGCCCATTTGAGCCTTTTGTTAATACTGGCACGTTTCCTGAGCAGATAGCAATTATTGAGGTGTTTTCTAAATTTAGAAAATTCCCGGATTGCGCATGCTTACAAAGAGCAAATTCTCCAAGGGACATTATAGAATAGATTGGAATCCCCTTCAGTTATCTACCCTGAAATTGAATTTGGGTATTTTCCCGTCTAAATATAGATCAATAGTCCGTCTATTCATATGATTGTCGTATACGTCCAACGTAAGGACAAGGGTGAGCAAAGAAGGAACTACCATGACAATACCAGGAGGTGTGTGTGTTGGGGGGGGGGGGGGGGGAGGGGAGGGGGGGAGGTCGGAAGGCGGGGAGAGGGTGGAGAGTTCAAATCCCAGCTCGGCCAGATATATTTCTTGTTGAAATTGACCATAAAATCATTGCTACGGCCATTTTCTCCTTCCACTGGTCCAGAATTGCAGTTTTCAGTAAGTGGCGAAAGTATGTGCACAAGCACTGTTTAAGTCTGTCCAGAAAAAGAGTAAGTAGGTTAACTGACCGGCTCGACATGACCTTTATAGTGTAGACTGGGCTCAGTGTAAAACTTAAATTTAAACTCACTTCTAACCATACTTGTGATAGGATTTGAACAATATAATTTATCGAAGTCAAATTGATCTTGGGAACAAAGAGAACACATGAAGAAATAAAATCGGATTTTCTATTTCATTGAGCCTCTTCGTATGACAGTGTAGTTTGCACTGCTTCTTACGCCCCATAGCGCCGGCTTAAACGGAACTCGAAAATTTTACATCATTTTAAAATCCTACGGCAAGTAACCAGAACTCGAATATTTTCTTCATGTTGAAATCCTATGACAAGTATGGCCCCTTTTACTATATGTTGATGTGTCTAAAACAATCCGGATGGGTGGCAAACAGTGTAGACTCTGATCGGATGCCACGTTCTGCGGCGTCTGATCTAGGTCTATTCGGGTAGCCCTAGCCTGTCTGTCCCAATACTTAGTTTTGTTACAGCACATCATTTCTGATATATACATCATTTATTAGTGACATATTACACGCTTTGTAACATATATCTTTGTTTTTTCGGATTCGATTCTTCACCGAATTCACTTACCATTTTTATCTTAAATTCTCGGGCATTTTAACTCCTAACTTTCTTGATCTAAATTTTGAAATGAAGTCCGTTTGACTATCTTGTGATATGTCTAAAGGGAGCTGTTAAATGGCAAACAGAGTAGACATGAAGAGACGCTGTGTTCCGCGGTGTATGGTCTGGGTCTGCACATGATGCATGTTAGTGCAACATAAAGGGAGTACTTATATTTTCGCGGACACCCAACATTACCCTTAGTTACTGAAGGTTTTAATTTGTTACCGTATTTACCCTAAACATTTGGACACCCGAATTCTTTACCATAATTGTCCTAAAAATTTGAACAATAGATTCTAAATTTAATGACTATTTCAGAGCAATAAACACACGCACGCACGCGCGCGGAAAAAAATAAAAAAATATTGTGTGAAACTAGAAGGCCCAGGCCTTTGATAGTTGGTATGTAGCTTCATCTAGTTAGCCTTTATCAAGATTATTCAAATTACAGCCTTGGGATCAAAAATTGCTCCCTCCCAGAGGTCATTTGTTTTCTCACCTGAGCTATTGTGATCGAGCACCATTCGCTTCCGTTGTCTATCCTTCCGTCTAATCGTATGGATTTTGACCAAACTTGAATGGAGTGATCATTACGAAAACATATGGCAAGCCGTTTTACTATTTATTAGGCAAAATAGATATCTTATATACTATATCAGATATCTTATATGGGATATAAGATATCTAATATAGGATATAAGATATCTGATATACTAATTCAGATATCTTTTATCCTATATTAGATATCTTATATCCTATATAAGATATCTGATATAATATATGAGATATCTTATTTAATTCCGCATATAAGATATCTAATTTACCATATAAGATATCTTGTTTGTTAAATAAGATATCTTATTTATTAATATAGATATCTAATATACTAAATAAGATATCTGATATACTAAATGAGATATCTTATTTGATTTAATAAATGAGATATCTTCTTTAGTAAATAAGATATCTTATATCCTATATGAGATATCTTATATAGCATATCAGATATCTTATATAGCATATTAGATATCTTATATGTCAATTCAGATATCTTATATAGCATATTAGATATCTTAATTGACATATAAGATATCTATTTTATATAAGATATATGATATAATATATCAGATATCTTATATATTATATAAGATATCTGATATATTAAATTAGATATCTGATTTATAGAATAAATAGTAAAACGGCTTTCTGGCAAGCCGTTTTACTATTTATTATACATTATATCAGATATCTTAAATAGGATATAAGATATCTAATATAGGATATAAGATATCTGAATTAGTATATCAGATATCTTATATCCTATATAAGATATCTTATATCCGATATGAGATATCTGATATATCATATTAGATATCTTATTTAATTCCACATATAAGATATCTTATTTACCATATAAGATATCTTGTTTGTTAAATAAGATATCTAATATATTAATATAGATATCTGATATACTAAATAAGATATCTGATATACTAAATGAGATATCTTATTTAATTGAACAAATGAGATATCTTCTTTAGTAAATAAGATATCTTATATCCTATATAAGATATCTTACATAGCATATCAGATATCTTATATAGCATATAAGATATCTTATATGCCAATTAAGATATCTTATATAGCATATCAGATATCTTATATAGCATATAAGATATCTAAATTGACATATAAGATATCTTATTTATATAAGATATCTAATATAATATATCAGATATCTTATATATTATATAAGATATCTGATATATTAAATCAGATATCTGATTTATAGAATAAATAGTAAAACGGCTTGCCATAAAAACACGCCTATTCAAATATATTGAAATTTTCACCTCCAAAAACTGAAAATTTTCAGATAAAAAACTCTGATATTTTTCATATTTCTGCTCAAAAACATAGATTGTGGTCTAACGAGTACCCACAATCTATGCTTTGAGCAGAAATAAGAAAAATAATGTATACCCCTGTAAACCCCAGTTTTACTATATAAAAGTGGGGTTTAAGGGGGTCAAAATTATATAGGTATGTTTTCGTGATGATTTGTATGGTCTTCTTTGCATGTTGTTCAAAGATAGATTAAAACAAAAGAGGCACTGATTGTCATATAACATAGATAGGTCGATCGATCGATAGATAGATAGATAGATATGCAATTATTATTTCAAACATAGATAGATAGATAGATAGATAGATAGATAGATAGATAGATAGATAGATAGATAGATAGATAGATATGCAATCATTATTTCAAAGATGGATACAACTTAATTCAAGATCATTTCAGTCCAATATAAGTCTACCGTTCCTTAGAATGACAAATGAAAAATGGGAATGTTGCCTCTACAAGACCAAAGCACGGTTACCATAAGGCTAGTCACGGAAAAGATGGCTGCGCCCTTACAAAACTGGGATCAAGCTCTTAATTCTTTTGTTGACGTTGCTTTAAAGTCAAACAGCTTGGATAAAGTCAAAAAATTATCAACCGACATTGAAAGAATAATATATCTGCGGCGAAACATTTACTTTGAGTATGTCAGTTTTATCAAAATTTAATGGCTAACTTTCACTTTAAAAAGTTAAGATACCGACTGAAACCAGTATTCGTAATTTTGGGTTTAGCACTAGAGATTAGGGCAGGGAGGGTACAAATTTTGTGCCCGGATACCCGATACCCTGTTACACGCGGGTACCCGTTATCATGGCATTTTAGGCTAGGCAGCAGTTAAAAAATATATATTTGAATGAAAATAGTAAGTAGTGGCACTCTCTGTCTGTCTGTCATTTGCACATAGCCTAGACTCATGGGTTTTGACGCACTTAAGCATTATTTGATATGTCATTAAATTCACAGACAACTCCCAGTACATTTGTTTTGTGCAAGACAATCATGGACTTCTAGAACATTATTTAATATCATTAAAATAAGTTTTCATCAACTGCCTTCATAAAAATTCCAAGTGAAATAGGACCAACATGGTGATTGTCATTTTGGTTTACACTCATATGAAATGACGCATCTAATAGGCTGCTATTTTTCTTGCAAGATAGTAATTTAAGTTTTACAATAATACCAGGACCATGTTCAGGCAGCATCATTTGTCTGTTAGAACAAAATAAAATGACAAAAATCACTGTTGAATGACACCTGTATAGATTTTAAAAATCTGACCTCATTTTGCAACTCGCCACAATTTTTATGTCTCAGATTTAAGGGGTAGGGCAGCTGAAGTGCTTGTTTCTCCTGCTTGCTGCACAAATTCGCCACATGTCTTAATAAAATATGTTCTAAATAGATTATTTGTTGTCAACAAAAATATTTTTCTTCAAATTATTCATGCTTGGCATCAAACAAATACACAGAAAATTACTTTATGAATTTCTCTTCTTCCAGTTGCAAAATATTTTCATATAAGACCTTACATTTGTTTGATAAGTAATATTGTGTATGCAATAGCATTTCAACCATATATTATACTTGTGAATAAATGCATCATGTGACACTGTAACAGACAAGCATGTTTGATTCAGATGTAGCTGATTCATCTTAAAAAATTTTGAGATTCAATTCAATGGAAAAATGTGCTTTAAGCATTTCTTTCAAAATGTTGACCATTTAAGGTTACATGGTTGTAATTTTCCAAGAAGATCCTAGAATTTCTACTTAAACACCTGGATGTGACCCTCTTATGTTGCTCTACCCCATTAAGGATGAGGCATTACAAAAGAGTTTCTGCAAGTCCAAGAATAGGAAGAAACATGTAAGCGCGTCAAATTAGATGTGCGTCAAAATACATGACAGGACGATATAGGCCCTAGGCTATGAATAGGAAGAATCATCACATAAAAAATGGTTCGACTGGTGATCAGGGGGTTCTGAGTTTGAACCCTGCCGGTTCGGCAACATTCTTTCTTGGAGATTTGATCATGAAATATTTTCTACAGCTATTCTGTCCCTTCTACTGATTCAAGAAGGGCAGTTGTCAGTTTCTGGTGAAAAAATGTGCACAATACTGGTTAACAGCTTAGAGGACTAAGCCTGCCCAGTAAAAATGTAATAAGGTAAACTGACCAAGCTTGACATAGGTAAACTGACCAAACTCGACATGACCCCATTGGGTTGACTGGGCTGTAAAACCTCCACAAACAATCAAACATAAAAAATGGACATTTTATACTGCAACAAGGTCACCTGGCAATAATATGAAAATAGGCTTAGCCTAACAGCGAGCACAGCACAGACCTATCTGTAGTCTCTTCAAAAGTCCTAAATAATAAAAATAATCAGCAAAATATGTTCGTGACAACCCTTGAAATTGGTAAAGTGATAAGCAAACACTAAACACTAACGATGAAAGAACATTCATTCTTGGACATTTTTTTAGTTTAACATATACTCAGTATATAGCTATAAATGGTTACCGAAAAGCACAGAGTTCACACCAGTATTCAAAAGTTGTCATATGTTCAGTTTAATCAAGACATGCAAGCTATCAAGGTCATATTTCATAATTTGCTTACACTATTAATAACTTTTATATATAAAAAAAGAACAAAAGAAAAGCAGTTGTAGGAAAAATATATATATACATGTATTAAGAGCATTCCAGTAAATACCTGTGTGTTCCAGTCTTTCTATGTACCAGAAGGAACACAAGTGATTTGCATTCAGCAGCCTTGCATTCTTTGTATGCTAGAGCTATAGGCCAGCAAAGACAACCAATAGATTTTTTATAAAAGGACAGGGAAGAACCTGGCCAGACACAAACTGATCTTTGCTGTACAAGTGTAACATCACAAGAAACAGACATTTTAATGCACACTGGTTTTTGGTTTGATGGTTTACAGTTGAGCCATAGTATACAAATGCCAAAATTTCCTTATGGTAGTTGTCCATGTGATTATCATGGCAACTATAATCAAACAGTGGGTTAAGACTTAATCCAGGTGACGGTTATTTATAGCCGTGCTAGTCTTGTGGCAGTGACATCAGAGTGCTGTTGATAGAGGGTTATCTGCCAGAGTGCTGTTGACAGAGAGCTATCTGTAAAACCGGAACTGAGACATTTGGGATATTGGCAAACAGTGCAGACCAGAGGCGGTAGAAGATGGCATCTGATCAGGGTCTGCATTGTTTGCTTAAATTATAGGAAGTTAAGAGTTAAACGAAACAGTCTTAAGTCTCCATTTAGGACTGTTTTCCCAACCTACATGTACATTCAGAGATAGTCAAACCACCAGTGCTGTCAGTGCTTTGATTAACATAGTTCTTTTTTTTGTTTTAGTGAGATAGAATGGATAAAGAATTATTTTGAACAGTGTAATAAGCTCCACAGGAAGTGTAAAGAAACAGCTGCTGCAGAGAGACTTGCTGGGAACCAGCTGTTCCAGAAGAAAAAGTACAGAGATGCTGTTGATAAATACACACAAGTATATAAGCAATGTTGTGGAAAATGGGTCCTTGGTGCATATGTGACCAGAGGTGGTCAGAGTTAGTCGGCACATCTATGCAGTCTGATCATGGCCTTTACAGCTTATTTACAGAAAGCCTACATGGTTAGATTAACATATACGGGGCCAAGATCCAAGATTTGTTTTAACCCTTAAACTGCCAATCACAACAATTGTCGTCTGCTTTGCCATCTGCTTGTGATTTTAAAAGTCAGTTTTGCAAACCGTGTGGACACAGATCAGACTGCTCCTTTAGGAGCAGTCTGATCTGGGTCCACACTGTTTGCCTGTATGCAAAAATAGGTTTAAAAAGTTTGCAAGAATATTCAGCAAACGACATAAACAGACGACATTTTCAGATGCAGGTTTTCTTGGCGTTTTAAGGGTTAAATAGCTTTAATTTTCAAATGGGGTTTGAGTTGAGCATTTTAACAGGAAATATCTCTGATTTATCTGACTCCCTTAAAAATTCTCTGTGAAAATGAAATTATTTAGAGGGTTCAACTGAACCGCCTATTCATCCCGTTTTATACTTTCATGTTTACCTGACCTGTTAAAATCATAGCCATTTCAGCAGTCAGAGGCATAACTTCTACAAGCTAATTTTTTTTTAACTCAAAAGGGTAAACAATTTTGCTACAGTTTGTTGATTTAACTTATTTCAGTTATTTTTTAATTTGTACCATTTTTTCACCTTCTGTGTGTGGACTTACAGCAATTTTCATGGGCAAGTGTTTAATTTTGTATGAAAGATCTGTTTCGTATTTTTATGATCAAGCAATAAAATTTTGTACACATCATCTAGAAATGTGAAGGCAGGGCCTTTGAAGTTAATGAAAAAAAAAACAACTCTTTTTAACCTATATATACATGTATTTACAATTTTAACCTTCAGAAGTTATGCTCCTGACTGTCCAATAACAAACCAAATTAATATTTCGTTTTGAAGCAAATGACCCGCTTTGGTTCAATCTGAACTCATCAGGGCTGGACCCAGAAGGTCTGAAGATGGGGGGTGGGGGGGGTGGGTGGGGGGCATTGACTGCTGAAGGCATGTATCGAGCGGCGTAAGCCGCGAGAGGGGGAGAGTATAAGAGGGGGGGTTCCCCTCATAAGGTGGTGTGGGGGGGGGGGGGGGGTGGAATTTTTAACTGTTAATTTGCCAGAGAGTGCATTTCCATGCTATTTTCATTAATCTTGCAGGCTGATTTTTTTTTCTTTTCTGGCAATTTTACGAAAACTGCTGGGGCAACATACATTTGTGGGGTCATTCTCTCCCTTCCACTGATTCAAGAGGGGCCTTGGTCAGTTTCTAGCGAAAGAATGTGCACTGTACTGGTTAATCACTTATGTATACATAAGCCTACCCAGGAAATGCGGTTATGTAAATTGAGCGGCTCAAAAATAACCTGAATAGTGTTGACTGGGCCGTAAAACTCCAAAACAAACAAATAAAACCTTCAGCTTTATACAGGTAATTTCAAAGCTGCAAAAACAATTCTGGCTGGTTTTATAATCATCCGTGCTAGATATGCAGAGTCCTGGATAACCTGCCTGTCCCTTCAGCCACCACACCCATACAAATATATATGGATTGGATTGGGTAAAAAGTGTGGGGGTGCAAATTCCCATGCCCCCTCGCCCCCCCCCCCCCCCCCCCCCCCAACCAACCCACTGAACGTCCAAAAAAAACCAAAAAGAACATTCACTCAAATCCTGTTTAGAGGGCAAAATAAGACAAATGTCACCAATTTGTCGACTGCTGAATTAGCAGAGAGAGTGGTTAGGATTAAAATCTCCTCGAAAACAAATTAAACAAATTAACACTTCGAACAGCAAAATAAAACCGTTTCTACTCATGCATGTACATTATCTAGATGTATGAGTAGAAACGGTTTTATTTTGCTGTTCGAAGTGTTCTATTAATTTTTATAAATACATGATTGCACACCTTACATCTTTTTATGTACATTATCTAAATAAAAAGATGTAAGGTGTGAAATCATGTATTTATAAGACAGAAGCCTGTGTAACTGACCATATGCTACCTATCAGCAGGGCAATATTAACAAGTTATTGACAAATCACAGCATGCCATTTAGTAATGGCTTTCATTATCATTTATGAACTCCCTGTTTCTGGAAATCACAGGTATCTGGATAGCTTATGCATAAGAGTATAATTCGAAAAATACCAGGGGGCAAGGTATGACTAGCGGTCACTTCGGGGGGGCATGTGCCTCTTTTGCCCACCCCTGGATCCGGGCCTGCTCATTATCATCAACTGAACCACCTGAATTCCCTCTGGATCTGTACAGTACTTATACATTAGACATTGTTAACATAATCAAGGATAAGCCTGGAAGCGACCCTGTGCTAAAAAGGTCCATAACTTTTCAAAAAAGCCTATTCTTGAAAGTATGGGCCTTTTTATCATGCAATGGTGTAAGGAAGTGCTGTTTTATATATCTAGTTTTCTCTAGAATTTCCTTCAAAAGGCCCAAGAGCACTCTTGGCCAGAAATATACCTGGGCCCAGTTGTTCAAAGCATCATTAGCTTAACTAGCTCCTTAGTGGTCAAAATCTTAATTCTTCTAATAAGTACAATATCTAACTCACAGGTATTTTTGCTGAAAAATGTGAGTAGCTTTTGCAAAGGCAAAAGCTACTCACATTTTTTCAGCAAAAATATTAGTATATTTGCCATATTTAATGATCAAGTTTTTAACAATACGTTCACTTATGACGTCGCTAGTTTTGAACAACTGGGCCCTGCATAATATACTGCAGAATATACTAGAGAAAATTGAAGGTTGTACCGTATTAACCCTAAGTATTGGAACACCTTAACTCCTTACCATACTTATCCTAAAAGTTGAAAAAGTCTACTATACTATCCTTTGATGTGTCTAAAATATTGTTTGTATTTATGGTAAACAGTGTAGACCCTGATCAGATGCTGCCTATGGAGCATCTGATCTGGGTCTACACTGTTTGATCAGGCCTGGCTATCCCAAATCTTAGGGTTATTGCGATAATCACTAAATTGATGCGCAGGATGATCAGATTGCATTAATGCACAGAATGTCACATAATTCCGGAAAGGAAGGGTATCAACATACCGTATGTACCCTAAGTATTGAGACATCTTATCTACTTACCATACTTGCCCTAAAATTTGAAATAGTCCATTCTACTACCTCATGTTGTGTCTGTAAAATATTGCTGTATGAATGGCAAACATTGTAGACCCTGATCAGATGCTGCATTCTGCAGCATCTGATCTGGGTCTACATTGTTTGCAAAGGCCTATCTGTCCCAGTACTTAGGGTTATTATGGTAAATAGTTTTCTTGTTTCTCCACAAAAAGATACGTTATGGGTACTCATTAGAAGTGCCTCACTGAGGCAGTTCTAATGTATATCACATCATATTTTCCTAGAGAAGTAAGAAAAATATCAATACTTGCAGGTTGAAATAATGGGCCATATCTGGAGCTATGAGGATGAAATTGCCCTCACTTTTCACATGTATGCTAGGTATCTTTGTATGTGATATGTGATATGGTTGGTTTACTCATTAATCTTCACCAGAGGCTTATAAATGTTCTAAAATTTCGAACACCTAAGTGTCTGATAAAATCATACGCAAACAGTGCAGCAGTCTGATCAGACTACACTATTTTCCATTACACTAAATATTAAAAAAAAAAAAACAAGTACATGACAAGCAAACATTATGCCAAAAAGTATGGAATAAAGTGTTCATAATTTTAGGAATTGTATGTGATTTTTCCAGGCTATTATACATGGTCCATTTAGAACAGAAGAACTAGCCCTGGCTTTTGGTAACCGATCAGCCACATGGTTTCATCTTAAAGAGTACAAGGTATGATAATGGTCATGGTTTTTATCTTGCTAAGCGGATAAAATTTTAAGATATTTTTCAATTAAAGAAACATGCCAATTGATTTTGTTTTTCTTTTTTCTATTTATACCCCTTCTTTGAAAAAAAAAAATTGTTTGAGTGGGATGTAAGTGTATACAGGTTGACATCCTCCTTCTGTCCATCCATCCATAATACTTTTCTGTTATTAATATCTCAGCAGCTGTATATATTTACTGTTTGAACTTGGTATATCCATTAAACACAAAAAGTACAATATTTACCATAAGTATTGGGACGCCTTATCTACTTACCATACTTGTCCTAAAATTTGAAATGGTCTATTCTACTATCTGTTGATGTATCTAAAATATTGCTGTATATATGGCAAACAGTGTAGACCCTGATCAGATGCTGCATTCTGCAGCATCTGATCTGGGTCTACACTGTTTGCAAAGGTCTATCTATCCCAATACTTAACATTATCATGGTATTCATTAAAGACAAAATCTAATGTTCTGTAAAACAGAATGGGATTTGTTTTTTTGCTTGTATTTTTTATCCGTTACTTCATTCTTTCCCTAAAGGACAGCACATAAATGTTTGAGTTTTCTCAGGAACAGTGCTAGCTGCAAGCTTTAAACTTTGTAGAATTATGCACGAGACAATGCTCTGTGAGTAAACACTTTCTTTTAAGAGCATCAGTCATTTAGATGAAGAAATCTGTGTACTTACTTTGGTAAACACTCAGCATCAAACACAATTTGTTAGGGGGCTTGATTCCTGATATGAAGATTTAAATATATTCTGCAGTAGTGTACAATTTACCCTTGTGTCATGTCCTATAAAAATTAAATAGATTTATCTAAATAAAAAGTAGTTATTGGACCTGGGAATCAGTGATGCAAAATGTGAGAAAGTGGTGTTTTACTGGAAAATTAAATGATGACATGCAGTACCTGGAGATAAAACCTGTCAGTAAAGTACTGCAGAAGGCTAAACTACTTACAATTTGGACAAAAAGCTAACTGACCTTAAATTAATGAAAAAAATTTAGTAATTAATAAACTTTTGGATGGTAATCTGTAGAGGAAGATCTCATGAGAATTGTCCCTATGAAATGATTCTAATGAGAACATATTGTAATGGAAAATGTGAAAAATGTTTTTTTTTTTTATTTTGTAGAAATATGTCTTATCTGTGTAGAGTTTTAAAATGCATAATTTTTTTTATCCTAGAATTCACTTGAAGATATTGGTGAGGCCATCAAGAATGACTATCCAATAGCATCACAGTATAAATTAGAGATTAGACAAGCTCATTGTTATTATCAACTCCAGGATTGGGCAGCTTCTTCCAAAGGTAAAATTTTGTCATGTTAATCATTGAAGCCTTGCAGATCAATTTAATACCTGTGCAAACAGTGTAAATCTAGATGAGACAGCTCGTGATGAACCATCTCATCAGGATCAACACTGTTTGCCATTCTGTTTTTGAGTTTAAACTGAGACCCCTATTTGCATCAGTGGACAAACCCAAGTTCAAGAATGGAAGAGTCCAAACATGAGCCTGATCAAGACCTTGATTGCCCACTTAAAATACTGGATACTGTAATTTTCTTTTATATGCAGGTTTTTTGTTTGCATATGACATAAGGTACCTTTTTTGCTTGCACATCAAAAGGTTTAAAATAGAAAAAAAGAGAGAGAAAAAACAACACACACACACACACACACACACACACACACACACACACACACACACACACACACACACACACACACACACACACACACACACACACACACACACACACACACAATTTCTCCATAGACACATATTGCATATCTCATTAGTATTGTTGTATGGTGATAGTACATGTATTGAGGTTTTACTGTCCATTCAACAATGTTTCAGTCATATGGGGCATGTGGTAAGATGAAGTGATTATATGGGCATTGGGTTTCAGTAGACAGACATCTTTGTCACTGTTGCATGCAATGTGGTTGGTTGTTATATGATGATTAACCCTTGCCATGCTGAATAAATTAAGATGCCCCTCCCACTTCTAATTTTCAGCCTATCAGATTACTTGATCCAGTTTGTTGACATAAATTCACATACTGAATGTCAAACAGTGCAGATCCAAATCAGTTGGCTTCTTCAGAAGCCAACTGATCTGGATCTACACTGTTTTCAAAGGCAGGGCATATATGGGGTTCAGCAGGACTAGCGTTTCTAGCGAAAGAATGTGCACAATACTGGTTAACCGCTTAGAGGACTAAGTCTGCCCAGTAAACGTGTGGTTAGGTTAACTGACCGTACTCGACATGACCCCATTGGGTTGACTGAGCCGTAAAACCTCAACACAAATCAGCAGGACTAGGGTTAAACATATATTCTGCCTGAACAATCTTCCTTAGGATAAATCCTCCTTAATCCTGTTCATTAGGTGGATATGTTAGCATCTTACTTTTCTTATATTGTACAGTGGTACATCAATTATTCATTTTCATTTTTGCTTGCAGCAATGGAGAAATTTTTTATGCTCATGGAGACAGAAACAAACATAACAGAGAAAAGAAGAGGTATGTGTAGTTACAAGATTTTTAACCTGATTTTGGAGTTGGGGCCCTTTGAACATAACAGCCATTTCTACTATGTACTTGTGTCTTCTCTATATTTTCACAAAACTTCACACAAATGTCTAATGTACTCATGTCCACCCTGTAAGTTGAAAACTGTTTGAGATAGTATTATCAAATTTAAATTTCCCACAATGTAAAGCACCATGAGACAACATGCAGAACACTTAAAAACATAACTCTGGTTAACCTACTTTTGGAGTTGTGGCCCTTTGAACATAGTAGATAGTGAAACTAGCCATTTCTACCATGAACTTGTGCCAGCTCTGTATTTTCATGAAACTTCACAAAAGTATAAAGCCCTATAAGACGACTTGCAGAACACAGGAACTGTAATTCTAGTTTGCCTACTTTTGGAGTTATTGCCCTTTGAACATTGAACATAGCCAAAATTAACACATGTACATGCAACAATGTTGATAATATTTAGGGAAAGACTGAAGCACCTTCTCTTTGATTTTATTTCGACAGATGTAAGTGCAGTGGCAGGGCCTGGTGCAGTGCTTTTATTAAATCACATTTTCAATGTAAATATGACCTAGCTGGAATATTTTTTGCATTTTATTGATGTATAAATGCTAGCTAATAATCACAAATTTAACATAAAGCTCAGGCTTCATTGAATGTTCATTTATTGAGTGCCAGGTTCAGGGGCTTCAGTGACTGTTCTTCCCATGTTGCGCATCATATGGAAACTGATTATAGTCACTTGTTTCTACTCATTCCATATGCTGATACCTTTGTATTTGATAGGTGAACTTAAGAAAGAAGCTGGAGACCTGAGAAGCAAATTAGAGAAGGCAAGGTGAGTGATCCCCCCCCCTCCCCCCCCCCCCCCCCCCCCACACACACACACACACACCCCTACCCCCAATACCAGCAGGCAATTTGCTTAGTTTAATTTTTCACTGGAATGCTTTAGATGGATGAGGGCTACTTTTTTTTTCTTTAATTATTCCTATTTTTCTAAGTACTTGTAGTAGCAGGTAAATGTTGCAGGCTTACCCGGCATCTTGTATGTCTTCTGATTGACAATTCATACGTTAGCACCTGCTGATTTGCTGTATTGTAGAATCAAAATCCAGATTAGACTGGCAAGCCTTGTAGTGATTTGCTTTTGTTCCAGCCTAATCTTTTCACCTCTGAGTTCTGAAGTGGCCTTTTCCTACTTTGAATTGAGAAAACAGGGCCCAGTTGTTCAAAGTGTCGTTAGCTTAACAAGCTCGTTAGTGGTCAAAATGTTAACTGTTCTAGTAAGTACAATATCTAATTCACAGGTATTTTTGCAGAAAAAATGTGAGTAACAAAAGCTACTCACATTTTTTCAGCAAAAATATTAGGATATATGCCATATTTAATGAGGTGATTCGAATGAGTACCCACAATCTATGTTTTGAGCAGAAATATGAAAAATATCAGAATTTTTTATCTGAAATTTTTCATTTTTTTTGGTGGTAAAATTTTCAGTATATTTGAATAGTCTTGTTTTCGTAATGAAGTTTCATCATTTGGACTGAAGACTGATCAGACAGCATGGATATGCCAGCTGATTTGAGTCCGGCTGTTTTGAGTCTTTCTAGGGGGCATGTCAGAAGGTAAATTCTCTCACATTGCAGCACAATGATGAGATATCTAGTTAGAAGCATCTTGGAGATTGATCATGAAATATTTTCTACTGTCATTCTCTCCCTTCCGCTGATTCAAGAAGGGCAATTGTCAGTTTCTGGCAAAAGAATGTGCACAATACTGGTTAACCGCTTAGAGGACTAAGCCTGCCCAGTAAACGTGTGGTTAGGTAAACTGACCACGCTCAACATGACCCCATTGGGTTGACTGGGCCATAAAACCTCAACACAAACACAAACTTATCTGGCTCTATGCTGTTTTTCTAACACTGTCTATTTTGGCTGGAAGGGTTAAATGTGTCTATTTGTTTTGTCTCAGGTTAAAAGGTCGCCACATTTCCAAAGAAGATACCTGTATACCACCTGTTAGCTATGGCACCAACCCTATCCTAGTTCAGGCATCAGGCGCTATTGATTTAATGTGTAATGATACACAGGGACGATACCTGGTTGTGAGTATTACTAAAGCAACAGTTTCCTATTGTCTTGCTCAGAGTGATCAGTGCCCACAGCCTATATATTTTAACCCTCGTCCTGCTGGTCCCAGATATGCCCTGCCTTTGCAAACGGTGCAGTTGGCTTCTGAAGAAGCCAACTGATCTTGATCTGCATAGTTTGTCGTTCACAATGTGAATTTGTATCAACAACCTGGATCAAGTAATCTGATTGGCTGACAGAAGTGGGTGTGGCATCTTAATTTATTCAGTATGACAAGGGTTACTAAATAAGGGGACTTAATTCACTTGGTAGACTTTCTGCCATTTACATAAGGCATCTAGATTTCATATTATGATTAAGACAGCCTTTCTATTAGCTCTTGCCACTGCCAAAAGATGCAGGGAGATTTATGCCTTGGCAATGGATGCAAATCATTTAAGATTCAATCAATCTGATGGCTCAGTATCATTGATAGTACAAACTGGGCTTTTGGCTAAGAATCAACTTCTGTCCATCTGCCCAGATCCTTGAGAGGTTTTAGGACAAGTATGCCAGGGAGCTAAGGTGTCCAGATATAGTGTACTTAGGATAAATATAGTATACAAGTTATTTATTTTTCCAACAGTACGGAGGTGGTCAGATGGTGCCAATGTGCCGTGTATCTTATGCCACCGGGGCGTCCAACGATACTGGCTAACAGTTGGGCAAGGCCTGCTATCCTTGTAGCAGGTAAGGGTAGAGGGGGGATGTTTCTATTTTTTCTATTTCTTCCCTTTATATTCCTGTTCCTCTTTCTTCCCTGTTCCTCACTTTCATCTCCTCTACTATCTATTCTTCTTTTTTATAGGAGATGATCCAAATGCATAGCAACAGATAAGGCTCTTTTTTCATCCGAAAAATGCTAATATCTTTCTTATTTCTCAATGAAAACATATGTTGTGGGGACTCATTAGAAGCGCCTCAGCGAGGCGCTTCTAATGAGTACCCACAACATATGTTCTTGTCAAGAAATAAAAATATTATGTGGATACTCCCTCTTATCTGTAGCTATGCAAAATGACCCACCAGGATTGACATGTCGTTAAACCCCAACACAATCAATTTCCTACAGTACCTATGAGCCATGTTGTAAGAAAAAGGCTCTTCAGACTTTCCGTTGAATCAAATTTTCAGTGCATATGCCCAACTCCTTCATGAGGTCATATGTTTAGTTCTTTGCCTGAAATTTCCCCTTGGCCCATTGATTACGTGAGCAAACAGCATAGGTACTGCTGAGACTTTGCAACTCATTACGAAAACACGCCTATTCAAATATATAGAACATTTCACCTTGAAAAAAAATTGAACATTTTCAGATAAAAAACTCAGATTTTTTTTAATATTTCTGCTCAAAACATAGATTGTGGGTACTTGTTAGAACCGCCTTGGCGAGGCGGTTCTAACAAGTACCCACAATCTGCATTTTTGAGCAGAAATAAGAAAAATAATGTATACCCCTGTAAACCCCTGTTTTACTATATAAAAGTAGGGTTTAAGGGGATCAAAATTATACAGGCATGTTTTTGTGATGTGCACAGGCTCGTCTGAACCTTTGCTGTGTGCATATGCTATAACAACTCTTTTACCATGGAACAGCTCATACTGTTTTGTTTTCAAGGCTAATAAAGATATAAAAGCTGGGGACACCTTGATAGTAGAGCGACCCTATGCAGCGGTTCTTCTGCCAGATCATTATAGAAGCCACTGTCATCATTGCTTCAGACTTCTACATTCTGTCTATCCGTAAGTACACCACAACTTCTTTATAACACTATTGCTGGGTTTCAATGCAAAGACTGTGTAGCTAAACAAAAATGTATAGATAATATAGAAAAATGACCGTGGAAATTTGTTCTCCACATGGGTAGTTCGAGACACTGAGGGTTAATCATGACACCAGGTCAGGAAGCAAACGGCTATAGTTTAGGGAAATCTTTTTGATATTCTGTACAATAATGGTATGTTGAGTGTACTCATTAGAATCACCTTGATGATACATTTCTAATGAATACACACAATGTACAGTTTCATGATAAACTAAGAAACATATCTGCTTTTAAAGATTTCTGCTTCTAGTAGTGGGGGAATGGAAAGCCAGGACAGATCAGCCTGAGAAATACCCTGTGAAAGCACCTGACTTGGAAGGTGACAGTCAAACTATTGAATGATTGATACATACCGGCAGATTTTAATTGATATTTTTTTCACCACCGGATATATTTTTGCTAGCGGCTCTAGCATGATTCGAACCTGCAGGGTTGAGCTAGTCGTGACTCAAATGTGCTCCCAACTGAGCAAATCGGATTTGACTCACATGTACATATACACTTCAACCTCTTTATAACACAATTCGTTATAACACGGTTTTGGATATAACACAGTTCAAAGATGGATCCCAAAAATGTATAGATTATTTTGAAAAATGACCATAAATGGTCATTTTTCAATATAATCTATACATTTTTGTTTGGATATAACACGGTTGTTTAACTAACACGGTTTATGCTATGGACCCCAACAATAGTGTTATAAAGAGGTCGTGGTGTATGTGCTTTTGTATGTATATTTAATATCACATTGTTTTATCATGTACATTTGCTAATCTGTGGTACTGACATAAATATGACATGAGAAAACAAACCTTCTTGTATGTGAGTCCAACAAAGACTCAGATCAGCCTGCTCATCCGCACGGTCTCATCAGAGTCTTTGCTGTCCGCAGAAATAAACTTTGCTTTCTTATCTATCCAAAATGCACCCAGTAAAGATTCAGATTGTGTGAATCCTTGCGCAGGGGCAGATCCAGAAGGATTTTTAACGGGGTGGGGTTCGATTTAATCATACTTACATCATTACCATACTTACTCTACGTATTTGGACAGACAGGCCTGAGCAAAGAGTTTAGACCCATATCAGAGGCTGCAGAATGCAGCATCTGATCAGGGTCTACACTGATTGCCACTCTCGCAGCAATCTTACGCACATTCACAGGTAGTAAAATGGACTTGTTGTAGAGAAGTATAAGGAAAGGTGTCAAAATTTTGAGTCAAAGCGGGGTGGGGTTCAACTGAACCCCCGAACCCCTACTGAATCTGCCCCTGACCGGCTGATCTGAACCTTTGCTGGGTGCCCATTTTCTGATGTTGTGGCTCATTTACAAACGAAAAGGGCCCTTATGTACTTTGCGGACAATGCAGGCCCTGATCATTGTCCGCGTACAGAATCAGTGGATACTGTAGTATATGTCGACGAACAGAAAATGTCCAGAGTAGACTGCACAGATGGGCATGCTGATCTGGACCTATGTTGTTGTTAAATTGCAGAAGGGCCCTTTTCATGTGTTGCACATCAAAATAAATCAATCAATTATAGGTGTAGACAGTGTACTATGGTGAAGTACTGCAGCCCACACTGTGAGGAAGGCTCATGGTTATCTTATCATCAGATAGAATGTCCCTATCTAGATCTCCTGCATTCTGTAAGTTTTTGTTTTTGTTTTGATGTTATACCCTGTCGCACAATAATGACAGGTATTATGGTATCATGTTGGACATCCGTGTGTCCATCCGTCATTCTGTCCGTCTGTCATCAGTCCATCCATATTTTGTTTCCAGATAATAACTTGAGTAAACATGAATGGCCAAACTTGGTATGTGCATTGATATTATGCAGATCTGCATTCGAGCAAATTTCGTCAATTTTTCACAGAGTTATCTGCCCGTCGCACATCCATATTTTTGTTTCTGGACGATAACTTGAGTCAATGTCAATGGAGTTTCACCAAACTTGTGCATTGATATTGTGGAGATCTGGTTTGGGATTGCTGATGGGCAAACTTTGTCAATTTTTGACTAAGTTGTCTGCACACCACACTTCCATATTTTCATATCTAGACGATAACTTGAGTAAATACAATGGATTTCCACCATTGGTATGTGCATTGATATTGTCGAGGTCTGGTACTAGATTGCTAATGGGCAAATTTTGTCAATTTGTGACAGAGTAATCTGCCCGCTATACTCCACATTTTCATTTCAGGACAATAACTTGAGTAAATCTCAATGGATTTTCACCAAACTTGGTATATGCATTGATATTGTGGAGATCTGGTTTGGAATTACAAGTGGGCAAATTTCATCAATTTTTGACAGTCTGCCCACCACATGTCCATATTTTCATTTCTGGAAGATAACTTTTTGAGTAAATATCATTGGATTTTCACCAAACTTAGTACATGTATATGCATTCATATTGTTGAGATCTAGTTTGGGATTGCTATTGGGTACATTTCGTGAATTTTTGACAGAGTTAAAATGTATCTGCCCACCACTTGAGTAAATTTCATTGGATTTTCACCAAACTAAGTACAGTAGAACTTCAATGTCTCGAACCCCGATGGCTCGTTTACCATGGATGTGTCGAACACATTCTTACATCCGCAGGGATTTACTTTAAATATGATATAGGGATAATTTAGGGTTATTTTCTTCTTTCATCTTGCAAATGTATGCTGTATGCACTCTAATGAGTTCACACAGCATACATTTATAATATAGAACACCGAAAAGATATCCCACAATTATCTCCATTATGCCTCCTAGTATGGCACTAATAGTCACCCTCCGTGATTTGAACTACCGCTGCATCGAACAAATTTTCATGGTCCCAAAAGGGTTCGAGCCATCGAAGTTCGACTGTATATGCATTGATATTGTGGAGATATGGTTTGGGATTCCAAATGTGCAAATTAGGCCACTTTTTAATAGAGTTATCTATCCACCATATGATAATAGTGGGGCATTATTGTTTCATGTTTTATATTTTTATTTTGTTTTTGTTTTTGTTTTGATAGTGCAGTTGGTAGCATGTCTCACTGCAGATCCAGGGCTTGCAAGTTCAAAACTTTCATGAAAATTGATCATGTAATCATTTCAACCTCTTTCTTCCCCTTCGGCAAATGCAAGAAGGGCAGTTGTCAGTTACTGCCAAAAATATGTGCACAGATACTGGTTAACCACATAGAGGACTAAGCCTGCCCAGAAAAATTGCGAGTAGGTTAACTGTCTGGCTTGAGGTGTCGTACTGGCCTCTGTGTCTCAGACAGATGTGCATCTGACAGGGATCAGGAGGTCACAGGTTCCATCCCGGCCATGTCTGGCAACATTCTATTGCGGAGATTGATCATGAAATATTTTGTACGGTCATTCTTTCCCTTCCCTTGATTCAAAAGGGCAGTTTTCAGTTTTTATGGTGAAAGAATGTGCACAAGTACTGGTTTATCACTTATAGGACTAAGCCTGCCCAGGAAAAGTGTTGTTAGGTAAACTGACAGGCTTGACATGGCCTTAATAGTATTGACTGGGCCATAAAACTGAACAAAAGAATATCTTTTGTCACTGAAGGGGACAGAATACACGTGGATGATTTTCTGCAATTTTTTTTATACAGAAGACAATTCTTTCATCTCCTCTTTCATCTACTCTACTGTCTCTTGTGTCTCTTTTCTGCCTTTCTCTGGGAGACGACACAAAATGACCCACAAGGGTTGACGTGCATTAAACCCCAACAATTTAAAAAAAATAAATCGTCTCGATATGACTTAAATAATGTTGAAAGGGATGTAAAACACCAAATCATCATCATCAAATATTTAGAGTAAATGCTTAAATATTTTCTTGTTTTTCCAGGTTGGCATAGCCCATCTCAGCCTTAGGATTATCCTAGTTGCTGGTCTGAAATTTTTGCTTGGTAGGTGATTGCAAGTGAACTTTCACTGTAGTTTAGTAACATTTGACAGTACATTAGCACTTAGCATGCTGGGTAAAATTTTCAGCAGATGACATTTTGAAATATTTTCCTTTTTTCCCCAGAAAATAGGCTTTGACATTTCATGCAGATTGTCTCAAAATGTCAAAGCGTATTTTCTGGGACAAATAAGAAAAAATATCAGTTGTCTATTGAATTTTGCCTGCTGCTATTGTAATTGGTGCATTAACCCTTAGCACTCTAAGTAAAATTTCCAGCAGACAACATTTTGAAATATTTGTCCTTATTTTCCCCAGAAAACATGTTTGACATTTCATGCAAATTGTCTCAAATGGAGACAATATGCATGAAGTGTCAAATCCTGTTTTCTGGGAAAAACAAGACAAATATCATCAGTTTGTCATCTGCTGAAGTAGCCCAGTTAGTTGTAATGTTAATGGTTAAGAATTTTCATTCTTTCCTATTGCTGATTTCTAAATTTTCTTTTTTTTTTTCCATTTTCAACCTCCAGCAGTATTGTAATAGTCAACAGTGACTGAAGGTACTTACCACTTGGATGTAGGTGTAGAATCATATAGGCTGCGCCAAGCAAAAATGCACATATACAGATTCATTCCCCACATACGCAAAGTCTCATTCAGGCATTTGCTCTCCATTGATACATTCTATAATCCAATGATTCTGTTAGGGCGGCCCATATAATTCTCTCAGTCAGCTTTGGTCATTGTTGATTGGAAGACTTTTACAGACATTTTTTTTTTCTTTCCCAATTGCTTGGAAACTTTTTACGTCTGAAGATGCAAGAGATCAGATTAAGTATACCCAAGTTCAAACTGCCATCAGAGAACAGTTTGATTAGATCTGCATTGTTTGCCAGCAGTTCTCAGATATACGATTTGGTTGTCTAATGAACTTTTAATAAGTAGAAGGGCTGATAACAAAGTATTAATTCATGACGGTGATGTGGGAATGAATCAAAATTTGCATCTGCACAACAACACCATGCGTCAATCACGTTAAGTCTCAGTGGAGAAAAAATATTTAGATTATAACATGATACGGAAAGGAAAATTAACATTCCGGCATTGTTTTCCAAAGAACTCTTTTGCGGATGTTGTGAGAAGTAAAATTTTACATGTGATGTCATCAAACTCGCCCTTCTGCATGCACTAAGTTGACGACCTGAATTATTGTAGTTTGATCTTGGTGACATTTCCATTAGGCTCAGTGGGAAAACATTAACAAAATGTGGCATCTGATCTGGGTCTACACTGTTTGGCTCTCATCCATCAGTTTTTAGACAGTTTAACAGGTAGTAAAATTGACTTTTCATACTTAACCCTTGTCCTGCTTAACCCGGATAGACCCTACCTTTGCAAACAGTGTAGATCCATATCAGTTGGCTTCTAAGAAGCCAACTGATCTGGAACTGCACTGTTTGTCATTAAGTATGTGAATTTATATCAACAATCTGGATCAAGTAATCTGATTGGCTGAAAATCTGAAAAGGGCTTGGCATCTTAATTTATTCAGCAGGACAAGGGTTAAGGACAAGCATGGTAAGCAGTAAAGGTGTTCAGATACTTAGGGTAAATACAATACTTGGTTTTCACTAATGTAGTTTTTTGATCATTATAAGATTTCAGATTGATCTCTGAGAGGTTAAGAAAGGATGATAGAATAGCAGGACTAAATGAACATGGAAAATATGAGAGGAACTATTTGACAGTGTATGATCTGATGACACACACAGAGGATATGACCTCAGAGGATCTCTATCAGTACTCTTCTGTATGTCAGCCTTTTCTATAAGTTTGGAAGTTATTGGCTAAAATTCTTAAATAGAGGGCAGGTTCTTTTGAGATTGCCTTTGGAAACAAAGAACACACAAAGTCACGAAAATTGGAGACTCGGTTTGATTGAGTGTCTAAAATAAGACACTGGTCTAATACTTAAAATGCCAAATAATAAAGAAAATATCCAGGTAGAGACATAGACACAGAACAGCTTACCAATAACATCATGAGGAATAGTAAACAATCTTCAATGGACAGAAAACCTGGGAATTGCCAGTTTTAATCTCCATTTCAGCAAAGAAATTTTTCAATCATTAGAACAAGGAGACTGTACCTGTGTTGAATATAAGGTGTACAGAGTGGCATTTAGACATGGATAACAGCTCTATATGTGCATGGAAGGTCCATGAAAATAAGATTGTACTAATATTTGCAAACTCTTTCTATTCCAATAAACTGAAATATTGTACAAAGGGCCCAAAAACTTCAAAACCGCCACCATTACCTAAAAACTGTTTTCAATTTAATTTATCAGATACGAGGATAACTTGTTCATTTGTACATCAGAATTTGACTGAATCTTTTTCAGGTTTTTCTTTGCATTCAGCATGATCGCACATGTTTGTTTCATTGCATTAAGATTTGCTCGGTCCCTCTGAAGATATTTGAACACTTGGCCTGTGGTCTTTTGTTGAAACAACTTCAATGTTAATGTATGAAAAAAGTGCAATTCCACTAGAGAACTGAACTTTGCTCTGTCTGTAGTCTCTTTTCTAATGTTATGAGATTTTTTTTTCAGACAGCCCTCTTGCTTTTAAAGATTCTTCAACATTCAGGTTGGTTTGGACCACATAAAGTAACAATTTCAGAAAGTGTTGAGAAACAAGATACAAATGAATGTGAAGAGTGTGATGGCAAGGAACCTACAAGTGTGCAAAAATGTGTTGACGTTAATGAATCCAGTGAAGCAAGAAAAGTAAATAAAGACATAGACACATGTTCATATACTTGTGATGAAAATTCTGATAATAATGTCAAGGCAATGTCTAATTTGCATGTACACTGTGATTCTAAAACTTCAAACTTAGAAACAGACACTTCTTTTGAACAACATTCTACAGACTCCAAATGTTCAGAAAGCATGTTACAAGCTCAAACAAATGACTCAGATATAAATGATATTGATACGTATATAGGTGGATTACTGTTACGTCACATACAGCAGTTAGTATGTAATGCTCATGCAATAACCGAAGTACAGGTAACTCCCGCAGGGGAGGGAACTCTGGTGGAAGAAACAAGTCAAGTGAGAGTTGCCACGGCGATATATCCTACTGCTAGTCTCATGAATCATTCCTGTGATCCTACCATTATCTCCAGGCATGTGCTTTTCTTAGTCTTTTTAACTTATAGAATAGACATTTTTTTCAATATAAAGGATTGATATTAGTTTTTATTCAGTGGTGGCAGTATGGATATATATTTTAACTTCATAATACATTAACCTATGGATAATTGTGCTATTCTCTTCTATACTTAAACCTTACACAGAAAAACAGCTTGAGTCTTAATCCAGAAGGTCCTTTGAGGCTACCTGTATGGCATCACCTTTCCGGCTATTTTGATCACGTGCAGTTGCTTTGTAGAATTACACAATATAACTGGAAGGAAGCGGGGAGGGAGTAGGGCAATCTCTTATCCATAAGTTAAGTATTCCTTGTTAAAATATGTTGTATTGCCTTTTTAAAATATGTTTTACTATGAAAACTTCATTTTAGTTACATGTACCTTACAATAAATATCCTAAAATTTTATGCATCAAAGTTTCTAACAAAATGGTTAAGGCAAACAGTGCAGACTAGGATCAGACTAATCTGAAGGAGAAGTCTGATCAGGGTCTACATCTTTTGCCATTTCACTAAATATTTTAAGAAACAGCTGCACCAAAAGCAAATTTATTTGAATACCCACTGATTTATCTAAAAATACTGGCTGAATGGTTGGATGTACTTTTCTTTACAATTTCTGCTGAAATACATTTTATATGTTTCTGTTACTTTTCTTTATTTTAGATATATGTTTAATATATTTGTGTATTTTCTTTCTGTATGGTTTCTGTATTTTTCTTTACAGTCTGATGCCAATGACTTAATCCTTTTTGACTTTTATTTTCATGAGTGAAGCATCATTAAATCTGAACTCGTTATCATTCTTTACAATTTAAACAAAGATACATTGGATATATTTCTACCTTTCCTTACAGTTTCTTGAAAGACTTAATATATTTCTGTACTTTTCTTTACAAGCTCCTCAAAGATACATGTACAGTTTATATGTTTCTGCACTACAGAGTTGTTGCAGTGATATTGGTGAATATTGACCCAAGTTGGGGACAAGCTTGCAAGCTTTCATCCTTTTATATCCCAACATGGAGCAATATTCACCAATATCAGTGCAATATCCCTTATATTTTATAGCTATAAATATTTTCCCTCATTTTCAGTTGCTTTTAGCCTATTATCTAAATTTATGAGCTTGCAAAAATGCATGACAGAATTTCTCATGTCATCATTGCCTAACTATGCCATCAGAACATATAAAAGCATCCCAGTAAGCTTGCAATATCAGATTTTATTGCACATTTTAATTATTTGAATATTTATAGCTATGTAATAATTTTATTTCAGTTTCTACAAAGATACATTGAATGTAAGAGCAGTAAAGGATGTGAAGGCTGGTGGGGAAATCTTCAACTGCTATGGTTTGTATAATTAATTTGCAGTGCCAAAAATGGGCGGTGGGAATATCTCTTGGTTTCTCATTTATATATCAATGAAGAAGACACAATAGGTCCGTATAAGGCACTTTTTTTGACCAAAAGTATTGATATTTTCTTATTTCTGCACATAAACATGTGTTATGGGGTACTGACTAGAAGCATTTACTAAGATGCTTCTAATGAGTACCCACATCATACAGTAAAACCTCAATGGCTTGAACATCTTTGGGATCATGGAAATTTATTCGAGACATGGGTAGTTCAAGCCACTGAGAGTTAATCATGACGCCAGATCAGGAAGCAAATAATGATGATTTAGGGATTAAGTCTTTTTGATCTTCAACACACTAATGGTATGTTGACTGTATTCATTAGAATTGCCTCATTGAGGCAATTCTAATGAATACACACAACACACAATTTCATGATAAAATAAGAAAATTTCCTTAAATATTTGTTTTCTGGAGCTATCGGAAGAATTTCGTAGGGACTCAAAAGAGAGTTCAAATCATTCAAGGTAAATAAGCTGTGGGTGTTTGCATATGTTACAGGAAGTTAAGGGTTTAATGAAATAGTCTTAAATTCCTGTTCTGGACCATTTTCCAAGCCTACAATCAGAGACAATCGACCCACCAGTGCTGTCAGTGCTTTGATTTACTAGGGAGGCATCTTTTGTGACTTCTTGTTTCTGTACAGCAAGCCACTTCAGATAAAGGGTCCACTCTAAAAGGAAAGAATTTGCTCCCAAGAGGAGCAAATTCTTTTCTTTTAGAGTAGACTCCTTTTACAAAGGGAGGCAAAACATTGAAAACAATTTTGAGAATTGATTCCCCTGAAAGCATATCATTTTCTTTTAAATGGATGTTAAATTCAGGTCCACACTGTAAAAGGATGAGAAGAAATGAGAGACAGCAATGTTTGAGAGAACAGTATTTCTTCACCTGTACCTGTCAGCCTTGTGTTAATGGAGTGGAGGAGGAAGCAATATTCTCTGTAAGTAATTTTAGGGGACTTGATATACCCTGTAGAGTTTTTACCATTTCTGCCAAGGGGGAAAACTTTTGTGACTGTCTGTTGGCTTTCTTGCACACACTCCCCCTTCTGAAAAGGAATGTATTCTAAAAGAAAAGAATTTGCTCCAAACAAACATTCCTGGTCAGACAAGGTAGAGATCAAACTACTAACGAGGGATATGATCAGAGCCTACACTGTTTGCCACTCGGCACACCATTGTGCAGTCTGACACTCAACTCACTACGCAGTCACATGGACTTGTTGTAGTTTTTAGGATAAATATGCTTAAAATATGTAGCTGTAAGTCGAGGTAAAACGAGTATTCAGTAGATAATTTTTATTTTAGCACCAAAACACATCTCACTGTGATAGTTCAAAAATTGCAAAACAAAATCTAACTGTGTCAGTTATCACAATATAGTAGGATAGTTATGTTATGAGTCACATCATCATTTAGCATAAGGCAGGGCCCCATTACATCAAATATCAAGTATCAAAATTTTGTATGGTGGGTGTTGTCTGCCCCTACTCAAGGTTTATCTGTACATGTATAAAATCATGAAAAAAAAAATCAACACAAAATCAGAAAGAGGTTTTCCTGAATCAAAGTTATTGAAGTAACAAATACTTTCAGCAGTAATTAAAAAAATATTCCCTAATGGTTGTTGAGGCACTTTTAATGAATACAAATAGTTACAGTCAAACATCGATGGTTCGAACATCTTTGGGACCACAGAAATTTGTTCGAGAAATGGATAGTTTGAGCCACTAATGGTTAATCCTGGTGCCAAGTTAGGAAGCAAAAAGCGATAATTTAGGGAAATCTTTTTGATTCTCTACACAATCCTCTACACAATGCCTTTATGAGGCAATTCTAATGAGTACACACAATATACAATTTCTTGATAAAATAAGAAAATGTCCGTAGATATTTGTTTTCATGAGCTATCGGAAGAAATTCGTAGGGACTCAAAAATAAGTTTGAATAAGCCATAGTAAAAGAATCATCTGTCTTTGAGCTATTTAGGTTAGACTGTATATATGAAAAATATATATGTATATATTTGTCAGGATACTAGTCTTATCTGGATCTGTGATTTATTTTGTTACAGAGCTTCTGCTGTCCAGAATGCACTGGTCCAATGTGTAAAATAAAGAAACAGCTAATATGTAGAACTTGTCAGTATACCGGGGATAAGATACAAAAACTGGAGGAATTAGCAGAGAAAGCTAATGATCTCTTCTCTCAGGCTGTTCTTCTTCTGCAACAGCAAAATTACAAAGGTAGGAAAACATTATGCAGAAATCTAGGGTTGGGGTGGGGGTAGCATTCAACAGCAAGTGGATTTGGCGGAGAGAACTATTATTATTATTACTACTACTGTTATTATTATTATTTGACTGGGTGGCTCAGTTGGATGCACATCCCACTGGTGATCAGAAGGTTGCAGGGTCGACCCCAGCGGGGTCAGCAACATTCTTTCGTGGAGATTGATAATGAAATGTTGACTACGGTCATTCTCTCCCTTTGGCTGATTCAAGAAGGGCAGTTGTCAGTTTCTAGCGAAAGAATGTGCATAATACAGGTTAACCGCTTAGAGGACTAAGCCTGCTCATTAAAAGTGTGGTTAGGTAAACTGACCAGGCTTGACATGACCCCTTGGGTTGACTGGGCCGTAAAACCTCAACACAGAATTATTATTTGTTGTTTGAAAAGCCAGAGCTAGTAAGTGGAAGTGAGAAAGAAGTAGGGACTGAGAATTTGAACTGGGAAATCAGAAGTAGGAAATGGGAAGTCAAAAGCAAAAAGTTGGAAGTCAGAATTTGTAGGTGGGAAAAGAGAAGTAGAATATCTGCTTTATATTTCCTGTTGCTGACTTCTTTCTTCTGACTTCCCATTTCCAACTTCTTAGTTTCTGTTCTCAAGTTTCAACTTCTCACTTCTTTCTGACTTCTGGCTTCTTATTTATTTAAACATATTTTGTTCAGAATTAATGACACATTAACACATGTAAGACATACAAAATACGAGGATTGGAACAAAGCTAATTGCTTATCAAGTTCCTCTCCTCACAACATATAAAATACTAGGATTGGACAAAATACTAGGATTGGCTTCTTATTTCTGACTTCCTGTGACATATTTTTCATTTCCCGCCACTAATTGCCACTTCCAATGTCTGTTTCCCACTTATGACTTCAAACTTCTGAACTCTTTTATGCATGTCATTATATATGTGCTGAAACCTATAAAACAAGGAAGTTGGATATTAGAAGTTGGAACTGAGTGCTAGGAAGTAGCTACTGGTCTTGTGATCCTTTTATAATACAATTGTTAGAGTTCAGTGAAATGGCATGGCATTATAAGTATATTAGCCATAAAAGGGAAATATTCAGAAGATTGTTTTTAGCTATTTTTTCTCCAAAACCTTCCATGTGAGAACTGACAAGCCACAAGATATGTTTTGTGCAAAATAATGATAAACAATCCTATATACAGAAATCTTAAACCTTTTCATGCTGAATAAGTTAAGATGCTCATTTCCAGTTGTCAGCCAATTAGATTACTTAGTCCAAATTGTTGATATAAATTCTCATACTGAATGACAGACAGTGCAGATCCAGATCAGTTGGCTTCTGAAGAAGCCAAATGATCTGGATCTACACTGTTTGCAAAGACAGGGCATATATGGGTTCAGCCAAACTAGGATTAGCCTAAATGTTTCAACAGACAAAGTGTAGATCAAGATCAGACTGCTCATCTATGAACACTTGGATCATGGTCTGCACTATTTGCCATTCAGACAACACTTTTTAGACCAAACAAAAAGGTTGTTGAATAGATATTTAAATAAACTTAAAAAAGATTGCTTTTGGAAACAAAGAACACAGTACAGATTAGAAAATGGGAGTCTGGGTTTTATTGAGACTCTTCGTAAGCAGAAAAGAAGTTTGCAACACTGCTTACGCCCTCTAGCGTATACATGAGCAGTACTCATGTTTCAGATACACCACAATGGGTCCAATGATCCCAAAGGAAATAAAATATAATCTGCACTATGATGATGGACAGAGAAATGTTCTACTGCCACCACATAGCACTAACACCATCTGCAGTGTAGTAAAATAAATGTAAAAAAGATTGCCTTTAGAACAAAGATCACACTACGGTTTTATTGAGACTCTTCAGTTTTATTATAGTTTTGTATATTTAGGGCTTAAGGTGTTGGAAAGGATAAATAAGGTACAGTATATCCCATTTATTGTCTGTCAGTTTCAACTTCAATATGCTATTCCAGGAGTAAAACACCTCTCAGGGTAGGCCTTGAACTTTTTTCTAAGACTACCACCAAGTAGACTTTAATTGTATTTATAATCAGACATGTAAAGATTTAATTACTTAACGCTTTCAGCACCAACTTTCAGACTACATTTTGTTGTCTGCTTTTTTTTTGAAAAACATTTATAAGTTAAGTTGAAAGATTGAATGTCAGACACCGTAGATCCTGATGAGACGGCTCATTATGAGCTGTCTCATCTGGATCTACGCTGTTTTCAAAAGCCTATCATTATCGCCTGTGGCAGTGAAAGATTTCAAGGCCAGCATCACAAGAATGTAGTTTCAGATTCTGTCCTAGTATGTACTTTTTCCTGAAAACTCCTAAATGGTAAAGTCTCACTTTTTTTTTCACAGATGCAATAACAGTTGTAACTTCCTGCTACAAGTTGAGAAAGAAATTGTTATATAAACACAACAAAGAACTAGCTGAGACACAGGATTGTTTAGCCAGGTGTTATGCTATGACAGGTTTGTTCAAAATTCTGTCTGTTTATATGTTGTTGTATTAATGTTTAGATTTATTTTAAGCTAGGGCACAGCACTCTTACAAGATTGCATCAAGCAAAACCTCGGATCAGCATGCTGATGTGTCCTTTGTGATCAGAGTCGTTAAAGGGCACTGTGCCAAAGCTTCATTAGGCAGGGAGCAAAGACTCTGGCGTGCAGCACAAACATGTATGATGATATAAGCCTTTGCTGGGCACACATGCAGTCTTGTAGGAAATGCTGTGCCCTGACTCATTTGTAAATTCTTATGTTTTTCCTCAGTCAAGTTAGTTTGTGTAAGATCAAGCCCTAAAGCAGCATTTCTTTCTGTGGTATATCCATGAAAAGGTGTACTCAGAGAGGTTGTTATTAACCCTGGTCCTGCTTATCACATATGCCATGCCTTTGCAAACAGTGTAGATCCAGATCAGTTGGCTTCTGAAGAAGCCAACTGATTTGGATCTGCACTGTTTGTCATTCAGTATGTGAATTTGTATCAACCACCTAGATCAAGCAATCCTATTGGCTGACATTTAGAAGTGGGCGCTGCATCTTAATTTATTCAGCATGCCAAGAGTTAAGAAGAGGAGAGTTGATATACTTTCAGGGGAGGCAATTCTGTCATTTTTTTGGTCTCCCTTCTGAAATGAGGTCCAGGCTTAAAGGAACAAGTCGAGGGTTGAGCGCAAGACTATGGTAACTCAAACGTATTTTTGAAACCCTTGTTTAGGGGCAACTTGGACCCCTTTGTAAACAATGCAAATTTAGGTGCCATTGTTCATACGAGCAATGGCACCTAAATTTTCATTGTTTACAGAAAGAAATGTTGTAATCTTCATAATGCCTTCATGGTGAGGAGATTAGGTTTGGGGAAAAACAACCATCTGACTTACGCCAGTCTTGCGCTCAACCCTCGAAGTTTGCTCCCCTCCACCCTCACATAGGCACTTCTAATGAGTACCGACAACACAGACAAATAAGAAAGAATAATTTAATGTATAAATTCTTAAATCAGCCTGCACATCCCTACAGTCTGAGTAGTGTCTTTGTTGTCGACTTGAAGAAACTTTGCATCTTGGCTATCCAAAATAGAGTCTGATCAGAAAACTCTGTTATTGCACAGGTTGATTTGAATCTTTGCTTGGCTCACATGCTTGAAGGTACGTATTAACTGATGTGGCATAGCATTTAAAATGTCCACCACCTCCAGGGAGGGAGACATATTGCTTTTGGTGCATATCCCGTTGGCGTCTGCAATTCCGTTGGCGTTGGCAACACAGTTTCTTGTCTTCACAATATTTTGTGAATTAGTGATTGGATTCTTACCAAATTTTCATGTTTATATGATTTGGACATAATAAAGAACTGGTTACATTTTGGTGACCTGGACTTAATTTTCAAGGTCACAGCAGTAAAAAAACTGACACTGCGATGCTTTCATGTCTGTGCAATAGCTTATAAACAAGTGGTTGGATTCTTAGTAAATTTTCATGGATATATAATTGGGACATAACTGATTAGATTTTGGTGACTTGACCTAATTTTCAAGGTCACAGCATTAGAAAAAGTGACAATTCTGTGACTCTTTCTCGTCTGGGCAATATCTTTTGCATCAAAGATCTGATTCTTAGTAAATTTACATGGCTATATCATTGGAACATGGCAAACAATTGATTATGTATTGGTGACCTTGGCCTAATTTTCAAGGCCACAGTGGTAGAGTGTGTGTGTGTGTATGGGACATCTGGGCCCAGTTGTTCAAAGCGTCGTTAGCTTAACGAGCTCGTTAAGGGTCATTTCGTTAACTGTTTTAGCGGATTCAGTATACAATATTCTGATATTTTTTGCTGAAAAAATGTGAGTAGCTTTTGCACTGCAAAAGCTACTCACATTTTTTCAGCAAATAATTTCAGCATATTCGCGTATCACTCGATTTAAATTTTAACAAATCGTTAACTAACGACGTCGTTAGCTTTGAACAACTGGGCCCAGTTTTCTCTGAAAATACTGTTCGTCTTTATACACTACCTACCTGGAGCTCTGATTCACTTATAACTCTATGCCACCCCGTGGACTCCAACAATAGCATTATAAAGGAACTGTCCTGTACACTTACCCATTTACATCGAGTGGACTCTTCTACCACAACTCTTTGGATTGGTCTATTTCCAATAGCTGGTTATTTTTTGTTATTACTGTGTTTTATGGAAATTCCTGTTTATTATTACTAGTTTTTATAGAAATTCCTGTAGTTAATACAAACAGTGTAGACCCTGTTATCAGTGCTACAGCATCTGATCTGGGTCTGTACTGTTTGCCAGATACCATTTTTGTCTTTTCCAGACTAACCTATTGTAGTCTGGAGACCTCTAAAAGTGTAATTGGCAAATAGTGCAGACCTAAATCAGATGCCTCATAATGTGGCATCTGATCAGGGTCTCCACTATTTGCACACAGTTTAGCCATATTTCCCTAGGAATATCTAAATCTCAGAGCCAGACATACCTAAAAATAAAATTGGACTCTTCCAGTATATAGTGTGGGGGAATGTATTCTGTCTTCAGTGGGCTAAAATAGGTTTATAATTATGCTGGCAGATTATAAGATGTTAATCAGAGTGGGAGATTAAGCAGTGTGTCAGGTATTTGTTGTTTTCCTGTGTCTTCTTGCATCTAAAACCTCCTCTTCAATGTCAGAAAACGTGTCTTAGGATATGTGTGTGCGCAGCAAAGATTCAGATCAGACTGTGCATTTTGTGCATTCTGATCAGAATCTTCTCTGGGCATGCTTTGAATTGCCAGGGATGCAAAGTTTCTTCATGCGGTGAACATAGACTGATTAGATTTGGCAAATACACAAGCTGATTTGAGTCTTCATTGGGCACACATATCAGAAGCTATGTTATTGCTCTTTTGGGCTCATCTCGCCTCGTTTACTCTTTCTTTCAGGTCAGTTTAGGGAGGCCTCCAAGTACTTATTGGAAAGCATACAGACTGTGAAGGTGATCTATGGTTCAGAGAGCATAGAGTTAGCCAATGAACTTCGCAAGTTGTCAGAAGTTTTGATTAGTTCTCATGATTGGAAGCATGCTCTAGAAGTTACAAAAGAAGCTATACAGATTTTTACATTGCATTATGGGAAGTCACACGACTCTGTGAAGGAACTATGTGCAGCTGAGTCTGAATTGAGAGATTTGTTATGAGATTTATTTGGCAATCTTAATAAAACAAATAAAATCAGTCCCTTCTGCTTCTGTGTTGAACTGACCTAATTCATACATTTTCCAGCTGCCATTTCCCAAATAACTGCTGAAGTATATACAGTCAACTCTCGTTATCTTGAACTGGCTTATCTCGAATAACCGCTTATCTCGAAGTGAAAATCTGGTCCCTGTTTTAACACAGAGATCTACCAACAGGCAACAAAATATTGTGGAAAAAAGGAGAAATTGCTCCTTAGGAGCAATTTCTCCTCTTTTCCACAATATTTTCAATATATCTCTAACTTAGTCAAATTAAAGATTCATTATGTTAAAGGTGGTTGTTCGATTAATTGTTTTCCACAGTTCCGCAAATCTGATATGTTGAAGTACAGATATCTCATAGTGTTTCATAGAGTCCCTTGGATTTCGAGATAACGAGAGTCGACTGTATTTTTATTTTGTACATATATGATCTAGTGGATGGGGGAGGAAGGACAATCACTGTGTTCATTCAAGTTACCCTTAAAGCGTCAATCACAAAAGCATCAGATGAAAATCTAGATTATATTAGTTTGAGCTTACCTGAACACGAATGCTGAAAGTCAGCTACTCTGATCACCCTGTATCCTCGTTCATCTGTCATCCGTTGTCAACATTTGCCTTGTGCATTCTCTAGAGGACACAATTTTTCTTCATTTTCTACGGTCATTCTCTCCCTTCCGCTGATTCAAGAAGGGCAGTTGTCAGTTTCTGGCAAAAGAATGTGCACAATACTGGTTAATTGCTTAGAGGACTAAGCCTGCCCAGTAAACGTGTGGTTAGGTAAACTGACCATGCTCGACATGACCCCATTGGGTTGACTGGGCCATAAAATCTCAACACAAACTCTTTATGAAACCTTACCAGAACGATTGTCTTGATAATATCTAGGACAGGTTTGAGTAAAAAATTAGGTCACTGGGTCACAATTATTATAAACCTTATGTATACTACAGAGACCACAGTTTTCCCGCATTCATGAAATTTCATTAGACTTTTCCTCTTGTTATGTCTTTGTTAAGTTTAAATATTGGTTATGAGTGGTCAAAAACTAGGTCCTTAGGTCAAATTTCTAATAAACCATGTGTGCACTCTAGAGGCCACAGTTTTGCTTCATTCTTCGTGAACCTTCATCAGAAGGTTTGTCTTGATAATGTCTTGGTCAAGTTTGAAAATGGGTTTGTGGGGTCAAAAACTAGGTCAATATTTTGAATTTCTTTAAAATCTGTGTACTGTATAGAGGCCACAGTTTTGCACCAGTCTTCATAAAACTTCATCAGAATGACTTGTTTGTTTTGATATCTCAGTCAAATTCAAATATAGGTGATATTAGGTCAAAACTAGGTCAATTTAAACAAATATTTTAAATCAATCTGCTTGTGTAAAACTTCAATATTAAGTATGCATTTCTTTTAGCTCAGGTGAGCAATAAAGGACTATCATGGTCCTCTTGTTATGTTGCTGATAATTATGTTGTTACATTGTCACATGATCCTTCTACCCATCAACTGTTTGTGTTCACTCCGTATCTACTTCATCGATTGAAGGATTTTTTTGACACTTTGCTCGCCATACCAAGACGATATGCAGAACTTATAAATCAATTCTGTCCAATGAAGGTCAAGGTCACACATCAAGGTCAAAGTTAAAATGGCAATATTTCATGTCTGCTCTAGAACTTAAAAACTGTTTAAGATGTCTTCATGAAACTTTGTACAAATATAAGACGTGATCAGACAATGTGCAGAGAAAAAGAACTGTAACCCTACTTTCAGTTTTGACGTAATTATGCCCCTTTGTTCATTTCATATAATGAAGTTGTGTCCACTCCATGTCTTCTTCACCAACTGAAGGATTTTTTTATATGCCTTTCAAAAGACGAGTCTGATGTTATCTGCTGTCCATTTACTTTTCTTGTCCACTTCAAATCTACTTAACAGATTGAAGGATTTTTGTGATGCTTTGGTTCAATGTTCACCATACTAAGGCGATGTGCAGAACTCATAACTTAACCCTGTCTGATGAAGATCACGGTTACACTTCTGGGTCAAAGTTCGAAAGGTAATGTTAAATGTCCGCTCTATAATTTTAAAAGTTTAAAGATTTCTTCATGAAACTTTGAACAAATATAAAGCATCATTAGACTGCTCAATCAACACTTGTGAAATTCTCAAATAGGATGTACTAGATGATAATAGAAACACGTAAGTACATTTTATGTCATACAAGATGGCTCCGATGCCAGTATACCAAATACCCTTAAAATCTTAATAACTGTGAAATCTATGATCTTGAATCAGCCAAGTTGTATAACAACAGCCACTGTTAGAGTAAGTTTCGCATATATGACTTCCAACATGGGAAAATGGTCATCCGCTACCTAGCTTGCCATGTTAGTAAATGACCTTGTAAAATGGATAACGTGGGGAGGGGTGGGGGGAAACAAACTGTCCTAATTTCATATTTTATTTACAAAGGTTTTTGATGGGTTCATTCACCCAAAGCTTGGAGTTACACCAATATGGTATCAGAGTCAATGCCTTTTACCTAATTGCTATACCAGGACTCTGTCCTAGGCCCAATTCTGTTCGCTTTACACATCAAAAATAGTAGAAGATGCATAGAAGATGTCCAGGAAGAGCCACAATCACGGAGCATAGCCTGCCAAAAATACTATCTATCTATCTGCCATTACTTCTTAACCTCCAATTTCAGGTGTTCCTGTAAACCAAGTACTGAAGGGGGTTAGCTGAAATAAAAGATAAGGAAAGTTGGTGAAATGTGTTTGTACAGTGCGAAAGAGAGTGTTAGTATAGTTAAAAGGTAAAAACAGGAACTAGTGTCTAGAGGGACACATGCACCACACGGCACACAGCATCACTAAACTGTGCCATGGTAGGAGCATAACTGTGGCTAGGTAGAGCATTCCAGTGTACATTGATTTGGGGGAAGAATGAGAATTTGTAGTAATTTGTTGGAGTTGTGATCTGACTGTATTCCAAAGGGTGGTTATGTCTGGAGTCCGTCCTGATATCTGGGATGAGATATTCAGTTGCGGGGATGGCAACAAGGTCATAAGTGATTAGGCGACTATCTATGCGTCTCTGGTCTAGTTGATTCCACTGGAGGTTGTTGAGCATAGATGATACACTCGAAGTGTGCCTACAGTCGCGGGTGGCCCATCTGGCAACTGTGCGCTGCACAAATTCCATTTTATAGCTGTCATTAGCAGTGTATGGTGACCAAACAGTGGAGGCGTCTTCCAGCTGTGGTCTAAGGAGTGTTTTATAGGCTGTTGACTTCGAAGACAGGATGTGTACTTTAATATTCCGTTTTAGGAACCCAAGGGTTTGGTTGGCCTTTGTAGAAATGTTATCAATATGGGTACCTCAGCTGAGATCATTCGATATTGTGACCCCGAGTTTTTTTGCTTTTTTTTTTGGCTGCAGGGACACTTTTCAGTTCTTGGAGGAAGTACATGGACGGGATTTGTTGTTTTAACCGGGTGACATGTAGGACTTGACATTTTGAGGGATAGAAGTTCATATCCCAGGATTTTTCCCATTGTTCAAGGGTAAGGAAGTCTTCTTGAAGGATGTTTGATTCTGTCAAATGGTGTATAAATAATAATAATAATAATAATAATAATAATAATAATGATAACTAGATAGCGCAGGCGACGGCACACCATCGCAAAATCCCCAAGCTTACATTACAGATACGGTGACATTTTGACCCCACCCGAAGGTCACATGGGACAGAGTGAAAAATAATGCTCTCGCACATCTTTACCACGCCGGGAAGTCCTGTAGTAAGTTTGGTTAAATTTCGCCCAGTGGGTTAGGAAGGAGTAGCTTGACGGACAGACAGAGGTGTTTACAATATCCCCATTGCTATTAAAGCATGGGATAATAATAACGCTTGCTAGACGGAATCTCTTTCTAAATCCGCCTGTTATTTGATGACTCTGCCTTATGTCTGACAGTGAGTACGAAGACAAGTTAGCACTACAACAGGACCCTGATAAGCTTTCGGTGTGAGTTAAGCAGGTGGCAGGTTCCAGGAAACAAAATACCATGCATGGCCAGACCTGTGCAAAATATCTTGTGGTTAATATTTCGAGTAATCATCATCATCATCATTATCATCATTGGATTTTTAATACGTGCAGGTACAGGGGCAACATCTACATCAGTGGCCCCCTTCCTGGTAGCTGGCTTGCTGCACGCATGGCAGATCTCGCACCAGATCTCCAGGTATGTCTATCATGGGGGTCGATAGCCGAGAGCTTCCACTCTCTGCATTCCCTCTCTGTCAGCTGCGTCAATGTCATCTTTGGCCTCCCAGGCCCACGCTTTCCATCAACCTGTATGTCAAAGGCTGTCTTGACAGCACCATTGGAGCGTTCCACATGTCCACACCAGCGAATCCTTCTCTCCTTCAGAATGAGGTCCAGATCCTCATTACCAAGCCGCACAAGTAGCTCATTGGATCTGGTGGTGACAGTGTCATGCGGCTTGACATTGCAGATCTCTCTCTCATTCCGCTGCAGACGTTGGAAGTTTGGATTGTCAATGGCCAAGCCTCACTGGCATGGAGCATTGCGCTCCGCACACAAGAGCTGTACACGCTTGAGTAATCTCTCCTGGAAGCCCCATAGCACATCACGATCTACGAGCTGAAAGAATGCAGTATAGGGATGCAGACAGGGCACTCATAAATTATGACAGACAGGCCAGGCTGAAATGCTGCAAAACCTTTCTGGCGTAGTTTGTACCAAATACGGGCTGATGTTTGCCTTTGATCTTCAAGATTATCCATTGTGTTATTGCTGACACCCTCCCAGATTATATACATCCTAGCAACAGAATTTCCAGATACTTCCATTCTATGAACTTCAGGCAGGCCTACAGATCAAAAGACTTACAAAATTATAAGTGAAGATACCCAGGAAATGCACCAATCATGAAGCACTACCTTCCCGAAGGACCAAAGGAAGGAAAGATGAGGAACGAACAATGACAAAACAAACCTTACATATGAACCAACGACGCACTAACAAAGAACTGCAACTGAGAAATCACCTTGGGAATTCAAATGATCCTTTTCCAGCTCTCCAACATACAATGGAATGCCCTTCCGTAATCTATGGCATATTTGTTGAACCTTGACACCTGCAGGGCTGCAGTTATCAAACTGCAACACTCCAGGCTCTAGTACAATAGTAGATTGTTTTAATAGACGCCTGATTACCCCTCATTTGTTCTCGGTCTATGTCTGTCCGAACATTCCTAATTTTGTCTTTGCGTATATCGACTTTATGATTTTCTGAAATATGATTTTGGTAAAACTGACCTCAAATTCATTTTAATCTGATCACATCTATTTTGACTTGTCGTCTCGTTTTTATCCACGTTTTTTTGTGTTTACCACTAAAATTTCGCCTTTTCACATTTCCTGTGTTAACTGGAGCACATTTGTGCACCCTGCCTAGAGTGTCCACGAGGGCATATGGCACTAAGGGATATATAGGGAGATAAATTTACTATTCTTTAGATACTTTAATACTCTAGTGACAACCACTGAAAATGCTGACCAGACTGCAAAGATATGATGTACCTATTATATATTTAAGCACCCTTTCAGCGTGACGTGTATAATATTGCATAAAAAAGCTTTATCTCTTGTCCATTCAAAATTCAGTCAATGTCTCAGCTTGTACTAAATACAAAACAAAAACCTATGGCAAATATTGCAGCAAATGTGGTTAGCAGTGTTGATGTTACTAACGTTCCAGAGGAGTTTTGACTTCCCCCAATATTAGCAATTACAGTGGGTCCAGATACATGAATTGTTGAAGTTACTGTGACTGGCGCTGTGGATGTGGCCGTTGAAGTGGGTACTGATGAGGTCATTGAAGCTGTTACTGCTGTTGTAGAAGATGTCTCTGTTGAAATCGTAGAAGATGTCACTGTAGATGTCACTGCTGTAGTAGAAGATGTCACTGTAGATGTCACTGTTGAAGTCATAGAAGATATCACTGTAGGTGTCACTGTTGAAGTTGTGGAAGTTGTCGAAGTAGTTGTAGTGTCTGAAACAAATAAACAGACCCATTGTGAGGCACCCAATAATATCCCTTTTGTGGATGTGGTCAAGAGCTAGCTTATTTCTATAATCGAAAATATTTATCTGACAAGATCTCATAAGCTTTGTATGTAAACAACCAGCAGCCTAATAAATTGTCAGGAGTATGTGTTTTAATTGTAAGGGCCTTACATGGAAATCGAATGCGATACTTTATTCTTTGTAAATATTGTGACTTTTCTTACAGGCGTTTGGTGCTGCTTTTAGGGGATCTTTTTTTATCAACCATTGATGCTTACATTCTTCTGGAAATGCACTATTACTTTATTGTGGATGTCCAGTATAAGTTTTTTGTTTTACTTTAATTTGTTCTTCATCGAGATATTTATAAATGTTACAGATAAAAGGGAGGTTGGTACATGTGAGACCAGGTTTAAGCCCCGAACAGTTATGTTGTTGAACATATCAAGTCGGTACTGTTTCCGGTTTCTTTGTTCCATTTACGATTTGGTACCGTCTTGTACGCGTATTTGCAGTTCTTGTCAATGTAACTTATCCGGTGCCATTGGAAGGCTGAGTTCCATGAATATGGCATTTCCTGGGTATCTCCATGATTACTTTTGTTACTTTGAAGGTGTAATGTGAATATTTTGGATTTCTAATTCATGTTTATCACTGCGATTTGCTCACCCATGTCCACTCACCAAGTGTTCTTTTTGTATCGGAATTGTTGCCATCTTAATAATAAAATAATTATATACCCACTTAAGTATACAAATATAAATGAAGAACAAAACATTTAAATATTGAATTACGTGTAATTGATACTCCACTCTTACTTTGCTTCCGTCTACATAACGTCACATTCATTCTATAATTTGTAAATAGAAGCTAAAAGGAATGACCCTTGCGAGCCATGACACACAAAGTTGAAAACAGCAAATTTTTTTGGACCAGAGCATCCTTTTTTCGGCTAACTGGGCCTCGAGACCTTCATATAAACTTTCAAAAATCCCATGGGCACAATGCTCATAAAGGGCCAGAAAATATAAACCGCTATAATGAAGTACTAGGTGGCTGGGGAGATGGAGTGGGATTGGGCCGGGCTTTTTACGGCCTCCACATGGCAATTTCTACAGCTGTAGAGAAAATAGATTTTGAAAGGAATGAGCCATGAGAGCAGTGGACACAAAAAACTGAAAACAGCTGAGGCGTGAAGTTGTCTGGGCGAAACTTTCCAGTTTCTGCCAAGTGCATGTGATTGTCTGTGTCTTATTTGCCTTGGTTATGATTTTAAATATAAAGAAACCACGATTTTAAGGGAGAGTAGATACACCTTTGGGGAGACAACAAATCTGTCTACTTTCTGAAGGCGATTGATATGCAGGATAGCCAGCAGGAAATCACAAATGTTTTCTCCCTTATGAAACCTGGCCCCGAGGTTATACAACTGTTTTCATGCACAACTCAGCTTAGCGTGGAATTTTCTTTGCTAATAAAATTGAAATAGCCAACAATAGTTGGCATTTTCATTTTCATGCTCAGCTATGTTTAGCATGTAAGAATTTGCAACTGTTAGTAACTTGAGGTTTATTAGCAGGACAAAGTTCATGCTCAGCTGAGGTGAGCATGAAAAAAAATATATCCTCGGGACCTGGTGGAAAATCTACTAAGTGTATCCACCACCTAAAACTGCATCTAATATGGCTGTATACGAAACAATAGTATAGACTGATCGAACGTCGCGTTTTTTATCATGATTTGTTTTCTCAGACATGTTCTATTCCAAATACTTGGGATATGATAGGTACGTACCTAATTGGCAAGGGTTTGCATGGTTCCAGTTCTCGGCTATACATTGAACACTACTGACCAAAGGTGAATATCCCGGCGAACAAACAAAATCACACGTTTCAAGATTGTGGCGGTTACAGCTGGCAGACAGATTCCCGTCTGGAATCATTTCCGGACACAACACAGCTGAAATTGACATAATTTTCGGCTCTACAACTTGATGATAAACACAAGTTTTACCCATTGACTTTTTTACTGAGTGTACGTAACGACAAACAGATAAACAAGCGCTTGAAGTGCATTAATAAAATAGCCATAGCCGGCTGTCTAAGCCAAAAAAATGTACGAAGCTCGCTAACTAACGTTTTGGCTTTTACAACAACCAGTTTAGACTACTTTGATAATAAACATCAAATCAATTAGATGGAAATTCGTGGCTCAAATCATACAACAAGCGTTGTTGCGCTGGACCTTGGTCTGGTCAATATATATTTAAAATCCGATTAGCAAGGAGTAATTTGATAAAAACAGTAAAATGAAACAATCCTTCAGAGTTTAAATGTGAGAGTATAAGAATCCATTATGAGTTTCCATGCAGGATAGGGAAATCTCACCCGAGGGGTAGGAATTTCAACCAGGGACGAGGCTTGCCGAGTCCTTGGTTGAAATTCCTACCCGCGGCTGAGATTTCTCTATCCTGCATGGACTGGCTCATGATGGATTCTTTTTCTCCCACTTTTAAGTGGATTGTTCCTAGGACCAGCGGATTAAATGGTGGACTGCAGTGGTCAGCGAGAAAGAAGTTTCTCACATGGGCATAAAAGCTTCTCATATAGACAAAAGGTGTGAGTAAACGTGCTCTCGAGACATGTCTTACGCATGTATCAGAAGTTTGTTGTCTGATGGCAATGTGTTTGATAAAATCAGTCCTGATTAAACTCAGTCTTCAGACTGTTTTAGTCCTCATTTTTTATTATATAAGGTGTTTGGTAACTTAATATATTTGATTGTGATGAATGATGGTGAGTTTGGAGACCCTTAAATGGATCGAACATTTACATGCAATTTTCAACCACCAGAGCTGACGATGTATTGTAACCCAGTTGTCTTACCACTGACTTTTCCAGGGCGATTCATCTTTTGCGGTTTCTCTGTGTGCCTCTCGTCAATAGCTATCCCTGAATTGCTCGAGGATAAATATCAATACGGAATAGACAGTCACCAATTTTGTCAGCTGCCAACAGGACAGCTATACATTGCATTACTAGCTTACGTGCGAGGAAATTTGGATCTAAAATAAGTACAGTCGACTCTCGTTATCTCGAACCCGCTTATCTCGAATAACCGCTCATCTCGAAGTGAAAATCTGATCTCTGCCTAAACATGAAAATCTAACAACATGTAAAAATATTATTGAAAAGAGGAGAAATTGCTCCTATAGGGAGCAATTTATCCTCTTTTCCACAATATTTTCAATATATCTCTAACTTCAAGAGTCCAATTACACATATATTTGTTAAATGTGGTTAATCGAATTAGTTTTTCCTCTATTCTGCAGATCTGGTATGTCGAAGTACGGATATCTCGAAGTATTTCAGAAAGTCCCTTGGAATTCGAGATAACGAGAGTCGACTGTATTCAGAGATGTGAAACTCCAATACAGTTATCGATAATATTTACTTATATTTACTTATTTTGGTTTGGATGTTGTGTACTTTTTGTAATAACATACAGTCGACATCCGTTATGCCGACATTGCTAATCTCGAATAAACGCCTATACTGAAGTGAAAACCTGGTCCCTGTTTTAACATGGAAATCGTATAACATGTAACAAAATATTGTGGAAAAAGAGGGAGCAATTTCTCCTCCTTTCCACAATATTTTCAATATACATTGTATCTTAAAAATCAGGAGTCAAATTACATATTCATTTATGAAATGTGGTTGTTTGATTTATTTTTTTTTTCTCAATTCTGCAAATCTGATATGTTGAGGTACGCATATCTCGAAGTATTTTAGAGAGTCCCTTGAACTTCGACATAACGAGAGGCGACTGTATTTCAAATGTCGTGATATAAGCCGCACGTCAGAAAATGTACCTTCTGAGATTTGCGCCTCACGAAAACTCAAATCAGCCTGCGCATCCGCACAGTCTGATAATAGTCTTCATTGTTCGCAGGAAGAAACTTTGCATCCTGGCTATCCAAATTGCACCCAATGAGGATTCTGGTCCGACTGCGCGAATGCTGACTGATCTGAATCCTGTCTGGATGCACATGTCTGAAGGTACGTTTTCTGACGTTGAGACATATTATTATGATTCTTATGTCAGTAAAAGTCAAATAAGTGCTACACTCACCGTTTTCACATGTTTTTAAATTTGTCTTCATTGATATTCCATAGTTGCATTTACATACGTGTCCCGTAGAAGAAGGTAGACAAATATGGCTGCAATCCCCTTGTCCTTTCCTGTCCATGCAATCGGTAATTCCTGAATAAAAGATCATCCTTCAGCCGTTAAGTATCATAAGACTGATTCCTCTATTGTAGTTCGTGCGTCTGTGTTTGTTTTTGTCATTGGTTTTAACTAATCTATTATTTTACTGTATCTGGAAAGCTGTACTTCGTGATTGTGGTATTTCCTAGGCATCTTCACTTATAAACTCTTGGAGACGAGCAAAACCTTTTCCCTCTTGCTCTAAATACTGAGACACCGTAACTCCTTACTATGCTTATCCTTAGTGCGCATAAGCAATAAGAAAAAAAACACACACAAAAAAAAAAAAAAAAAAAAAAAAACGTACTGTATATACTAATTCAAAATTCGGTTCGTAACAACTTGACATAAAACTTACGGCTTATCTATTAATGGCATTCAGAACTATTTTCTATGATGTATTATTGCATAAAACGCAGTGTCGCACGTTATTAACAGCCGTGCATTAACCGGCGAAAAGCCGTGTATTAACAAGGCAATTTCACGAGCTGTTAATGCACGGCTACGCAACTTTCAATATGATCGTACCGGAGCCACAGATTTGCTGCCATTACAAGATGTATACTGCCCGGTCCTAGAACGAGCATAGTCAGTGGAAATTACGTTCGCGAGACATTGGTGAAAAGGCGAAACAAAATAGTGCAAGAAATGTAGCAAATGTTTTCAGTTTTATGCAATAATAGCGATCGAACATGGTTTTTCAATGCATTAACATTCGCCAGGTCCCTTGGAGGTGTTGAAAACCGCGGCCTTCGGCCTCGGTTTTCAACACCTCCCACGGGACCTGGCGAATGTTAATACAGGAAATACCATGATTGATCCCTATAGTCCAAGATACCAGGTGTTTTGCTTATTTCCAAACTATTTCTAATTCCATTCTTTTGACATGGTTCTACTGTAAATATACTATCATTTATAATTGATTTCAATGAAAAGTAATGTCTTTTAGTAGGCTTCGAACAGACCGGCTTACGACGAACTTTTTAAAGTACATCTTTAATTTTTTGAATGGTTTAAACGTGTACAGTGTTTGAATGTGAGCAGTTTTAATCCGTTGTAGATGCATGTTGGAGATTTAGACATCCTGAAAGAGACCATCAAATAATATTTAGCCAGTCATTTACCACCACTACTGAGTTAATAACAAAAATCCTGGGCGACACATAAAGTGTCGAGAACTCAGGAAACGAAATGATGAGAACTCAGAAAACACAACAATGAACCAGGAAATGCCAGAATACAATATACTATCTAGTAGAATATGAGAGGAGATAAAACAACTGAAAGAGAACTGTTTAGATAATCGTTGTCAAGATGACGAGACGTACTTCAGCTGGAATAGCACAAAGAGAGCTTATATCCTTTGGTGAAATACATGACAAAAAAAAAAAAAAAAAAAAAAAAAAAATAATAATAATAAAAGAAATAAAAAAAAATAAATAAAAATAAAATAAAAGTCTACTACTATCCAAAACAAATTAGGAAAACGCCACACTGAACAAGCCATTATCGATAGCATACCAGCATTACTAGTTAAAGCTGGAGGAGAAGCCATGATTGATGTCATGACATTAATCTGAGCCGCAGTACGAGAAAGCATACCTTATGACATGTAAGCCCGATGAAGACTCAAATCAGCCTGAGCATTCGCGCAGTCTGATCTGTCTTCGTTATCCGCATGAAGAAACTTTGCTTCCATGGCTATCCAAAATACGCCCATTGAAGATTCTGATCTGAATCTTCACTGGGCACCCATGTCCGAGGGTACATTTTCTGAAGTTGAGGCTTACTTGTAACAAGATCTGGAAAACAGGCTAATAGCCAACCCCATGGATTGATTCAATGGTGATTGTACTCGTACAAAAGTAAGAACTCTCACATATATACCTGAACTATCGAAACAGTAGTCCCTTAAGTCACCAAAGCAAGGTACTGTTGAAGATAACATTGCCCAACTCCAGCCTCAGGCAGGAGAAGCAAACGGGTTTCCGAACAGGAGGAAGTACTGCTCAGCAAATGGGCCACGTCATGGAAAAGTGTCATTATAGCATATGCGACCAACAAAGGTTGGAGCGAGCATGCGCATCCGCAAAGTCTCGCCAAAACCTATGCTGTTCGCTCACAAGCGGTAGGTCAAGGAAAAAGATCAGCAAAAAGCTACACACGAAAAAGGTAAGAGAAAAGTCCAGGGAATGCCACAATCACAAACCGCAGCCCCTCCCAGACCCCAAGAGGAAGAGGAAACCGACAAATCTAAACAAGCACAAATCGAACAAACGTACGAAAAGCACTAAGATTAGCTCTCTCTTCCCCAAGCGAGGTAATCGCAATACTAAAAGGACTGAAAAACACAAGGACAAAATGACACACGGAAAGACATACAACAAATCGCCTCGTAGAATAAACCACAAAGCAACAAATAGTAAGACTAACACCGGGAAGTCTCAATGAAGATCCGGGCTAGCAGTCTGACAGATTGATTTGACGGTGTCCAAGGAGCCATTTTCTCGTGACGTGGTTCAAATATTCATTTTGGAACACCTCCAACATCAGCAGGGTCCTTATCATGTCCACATGGACCAAGGAAATCTTCGACAGGGTGTGGCATGAAGCCCCACTCGAAGGACACTGCTCATACATAATGTCTACCAATACCCAAGGTCAGACAGTTTCACCTCTTGAAGTCTTAGTCGGGAGAAACCCCTTATTTACTGCGCAATAATCTCTAGGTATTCTTAAACAGTCTTAAAGCCTGGGGTATACACTGTTTGCATTAACTACAAGGATTTCTATAAAATATGGTAACAATATTAGCAAACCAGACACCCCTTCTATTAGAAATGGACCTGTTCCAAAGTAAAGACAGGAGAGTTAATTCGGCATATTTGGGTTAATGCCCGTTATTGTATTTGTTATACCAGGACTTACCGGACAATTGCTGAGTGCGAAGTGAAACAATAGCCATTGCATCAAGCCGGATGGCATTACTGATATCAGCTGTTAACTCGTCGCTTGTATTGCTGATCCTGACCCGAGTTATGGTGCTAAAATAGAATATATAATATGAATATATACAGGAATACAACAGGAAGAAAGAATGCAGGGACGTGCTGTCTGGACATTGGTCCGCCACACGTTCCTGTAGCATGAGATTCTTAAAGATGTCTGGCAAGAGACGGCTGGCGCAATTGAGTTTGTTCACGACCTACTGTTTTAATTTTCTGATTCCCCTGTTTTGTGAGATATCATCTTCTCCACATAATGTTGATTACCACATAATGTTAATTATATACACAATCTATTGATTTTTTTTTCAGGTAATAACAGAAAATGCTTTTGTATCTTTAATGATTATGTCATATGCCATCGTATATGTTTGTATTATATCCTCACTGGAATTTTTAAATAAATCTATTCTATTCTATTCTATTCTATTCAACAAAACTTCAATGATCGAACACCAATGCCTGGTTTACCGTAGCTGATTCGAACTCGTTTCCGAGTCCCTAGGAAATTCGTTCGCTAGCTCAAGAAAACATATTTATATAGGGGTATTTTAGGTTTTTTTTTTTTATTTCTTTTATTATGCAAATGTATGTTTTGTGTATCAGAATCGCCTAGGCGAGGCGATTCTAATGAGTACACTGAACATACCATTTTTATTGAAGAACGAAAAGATATCCCTAAATTATTCCAATTTGGCTATTGACCTGGCGCTATGATTAACCCTCAGTGGCTCGAACTATTCATGTCTAGAACAAATTTCTATAATCCCCAAGTTATTGAAATTCGACTGTACATTGTACAGTGAACCCTCGTTACAACGACAGCATTTGTTCCCAAAGACATCATTTGTTCCCAAAGAAAGCATTTGTTCCCAAAGACGTTGCCTTTAAAATGAATTTGCTGTTGTAAAGAATCCTTAATGGGCAGAATGATATGTAAGAAATGCCTTGTTTTATTCTTATTTCCTAATAGAAACAAAAAGGTAAGAGAAAAGTCCAGGGAGTGCCACAATCACAAACCGCAGCCCTTCCCAGACCCCAAGAGGAAGAGGAAACCGACAAATCCAAACAAGCACAAATCGAACAAACGTACGAAAAGCACTAAGATTAGCTCTCTCTTCCCCAAGCGAGGTAATCGCAATACTAAAAGGACTAAAAAACACAAGAACAAAACGACACATGGAAAGACATACAACAAATCGCCTCGTAGAATAAACCACAAAGCAACAAAGAGTAAGACTAACACCGGGACCACCGCCTTAGAACGGTCAGTAGAGTAAACCACCGTGGGGTTTAAAGCACTTTTACAGCGAGCTAACTTCACCCTGGGTCCCGATGCTACTCTTAATACAGAAACACATAAAAATTCGGTTCGCATAAAGGCTCCCAACTTAGTCAATGCATCAAAGCGAAAACACAAAAATCAAATTAATCACTATAATAAACAAAGACGAGTACTCATGGCTAATTCTACTGTATGCCAGAGTAAATAAAAACCAATAGTTGAACCACGGCGGGCCGAACATTATGCTTTAGAAATTTGTTAGACTCACCTCACTGAGGCGTTTACAGGGGTAAAACTAGGGTTTACAAGGGTATACATTATTTTTTCTTATTTCTGCTCAAAAACATAGATTGTAGCTACTCGTTAGAACCGCCTTGCTGATGCGGTTCTAACGATACCCACAATCTTTGTTTTGAGCAGAAATATGAAAAATATCAGAAAATTTATCTGAAAACTTTCAGTTTTTGGTGGTGAAATTTTCAATATATTTGAATAGGCTTGTATTTGTAATGTCTTGAAGTCTAAACTGGAAGAGACCCCTTATCAAGAGAGCAATGATAACTAGGGCTGAAGTATTCTTATACAGTCTTTGGGTCTTAGCGCTCAGGGATATAACAGCCAGTGTCAGTTTTATCTAAATTTAAGTAGGACACATCTGATCCTAAGGCGGACACTCTGCTAACTGGGCTTGTTTGTTTTGAGTTAAAAGGGGTATTTACATAAACATGTTATTTTCACAGCTCTACTTCCGGTAATACCGTATATACCCTAAATATTCGGACAGATAGGAAAACGCGGCGTCTGATCGGGATTATACATCAACAGAAAGATAAGACTGAACAGACAGTTTCCCACGTACTTTCTGTATTCCAGTCATATCATGGCACCCAGATCAGACTCCGTAGTGCCCATCACAAAAACATGCCTATATAATTTTGACCCTTTTATATAGTAAAACTGGGGTTTACAGGGGTTTAAATATTTTTCTTATTTCTGCTCAAAAGCATAGATTGTGGGTACTCGTTAGAACCGCCTCAGCGAGGCGGTTTTAACGAGTACCCACAATCTATATTTTGAGCAGAAATATGAAAAATATCAGAACTTTTGTCTGAAAACTTTCAGTTTTTGGTGGTGAAATTTTCAATATATTTGAATGGACGTGTTTTCGTAATGTATCAGGGTCAACACTGTTTGCTATTAATGCAACATGTTTTAAGTAAAATGGAGTTGTTCAAAGTTTAGGACAAAGACGATAAGGCGTTAAGAGCTCAAATCTTTAGAGTAAATACGGTAAATTTACGTATAATTCCAGTTAATGTAGTATATGAAACTGCCGTCGATGAGTATGTCCATCAGTTGAATGCCTGGAACCTCTTTGAAAGTTTCTAAGGTGTTGTCGCTTAGGTTGTATCTGCCTACTTTGAAATAGTAACCATCTGTCCAATACAATGCGTCAGCTGAAACAAGAATGCAACACTTTGCATATATAAGTCCTTACCATTTGCCAGCAGCAAAAGTCCAGACCAGCCTGGGCAGTTAAAGACTGAACACATTAGCTGGCCGGTTGGCCAGAACTTTGCAGTTCTCCAACTTAATGGAGATTTATTTGTAGACTAGCTATTAGGCGGACACCAATATGTTCATCTGTGAATTATGATTATTAATGTAGTTAATGAATAAATGACCATCTAATGACTACTTGCCTTCGCCTCTTTGATAGCAGCAACTTATTTAGGAGATATCCTTGATGTCAGAGACCAAAATCAAAGAATAAGATTTGAACAATCTTATAGTATGGGGTCATAAAACATGGCATCAAGGCCTAGGAGCTAGTCTGATTTATTTCGGGATTGTAATTTTTCATTCATTTCCGTTACCATGGAGCCTGCTACCTTTTCAGCATCACTTGGCAAGATTTATTTCTGCATGACATTTCATTCTAAGTAAAACCTTGAGTAGTAGTTGACAATATATTGTCAGAATGAAGCCACGTGTATTTTCTGTTTTCGCGTTGTTTTTTTCTCAAGCGATTACATTAATAGTAAAATTGTGGTAAAATTTGATCTATGCAACTTCTATGGTAAACTGATTGGTTTGCAAATGATTAAAAAGAAAGCGTGTTTTTTTTTTTTTTTTTTTTTTTGTTGTTGTTTTTTCTGCCGATTTTAAATCATTGATGTTTCATAAAAGTATTGTCAAAATTTAAGATTTTTTTGGACAACGGAACTACCTACCCTATTGATTTTCGCATACTTTGAATAGAAAGGAAGGAAATGTTCAGGAATCGATACAATTACGTAATATATTCCGTTCAAGACACCATAGGGAAAGAAGGGCGCACTTAAAGCAACAGCATCCCGATCAAAACACTACAAGCAGAGAGTCAAAAGACAGTTTGAAGCCGTTTTTATCATTGGAACAGTGTTTCTTTAAACCAGTGAAGAAAATAAAATTGTTGGTGGTAATTTGACATTTAAGTTACCGGCCGAAGAGTTAACGCAGAAGAAGGTTGACATGTGCAAACATGAGTACCCACAACATGTTTAAAGAACAGACAGTGTAAGGGACAGCTATGTAAGCCAAGGTATTTTCGCCATGTAAGCCAAGGTATTTTCGCCATGTAAGCCAAGGTATTTTCACCATATATGGTTCTTTTAGGCAGATTATGAATATTTCGTGAAGCACATTTAGACAGATTTATTCAGTACAAACGTTTAATAAACATAACGAACAATTTGAGGGTAATGGATACACTTTTAGGGAAAGTCAACTGCGTCAAAATAGTTTTGCTTCCCATTTAAAAAGGGACAGATTCTAAAATAACAGAACATGCTTGTTCCCTTTGGGAGCAAAGTACCGGCAATGTCAGTCGCAAGCCCATTAGGCCATTTGATCTGTGCGTCATTATTGGTGTTAATAGTGAATCACAAGCTGTTCAAGGATATGGACATTTAGAAACCTCATCAAAGACAGAAATATAAACTCAACCCAATCGCAAATGTATTTGATCATGTGACCAGTGTGTCATTGTTGCTGCTAATAGCCAGTCTAAAGCTATTCAAGGATATGGATGCAGTTTAAGAACATCACAGATAGGAAAATTATGGAAATACCGGTAATGTCAATCGCAAGTCCATTATACGTACAATGTGATCAGTGTGTCATTACTGGTGATAATAGTCAATAACAAGCTGTCCAAGGATATGGACATTTTAAAAACATCAAAGACAGGAATACAATGGAAATACCGTCAATGTTAGTTGCATGTCCATTAGGCAATGGGACCTGTGAGTCGTCATTGGTAAAAATAGTCAGTCACTTGTTATTTAAGGTTATGGACATTTTAAAGCATCAAAGACAGGAATATAATGGGAATACTGGCAATGTCAGTTGCAAGTCCATAAGGATCTGTTCCTTGTGGTGATAATAGTTACTCACACGCTATTAAAGGGTATAGACATTTTAAAAGCATTGAAGGCAAGAATATTCATATGGAAATACCGGCAATGTCAATTGCAAGTCCATTAGGCCACTGGATCTGTGTGTCATTACTGGTGATCAGTTTTGCGTTGCTTGTACCATCCAAGTAGGACCAGCCAATATGTGCTCCATCACCAGGATCACTGTAATAAAGTTTTCTGAAACAAAGAGAGAAATCATTAAAGAGGGAACAGAATAAGCAAACAAAAGCAAAACATTAAGAAAAGTAGTTACTACAAAGGCTGCAGAAAATGACTTTTTATCCTTACTCTTAAAGCGCCAAGCATAGCTGCAGCAGACGACTCTTTAAGTTTGTTTTATTGTTTTGATTATTTTAATAAAAAATAAGTTTTGACATTTCATGCGAATTAAAATAAAATGAAAATACATAAAAAATATGGAAAAAGACAGAATGTCGTCTGCGACAAATTCTGTTTGGCGCTTTAAAAGAAACATTCTTACTATTCTTATTCTAACATCTGAACAAATCCATTTGATTACCCCCCTGACGTGTCTAAAAGTGCCCACAGAATGGTAGTCAGTGTAAACCCTGATCAAATAGCTCAACAATGTGATCGCAGACTGCTCTACAGGTTTGTACAGGCATATCTGATCGAATATTTAGGGAAACAAAATTGTACTCATTTTAGCGCATCACTGATCACTCGTTTCATTATTCATGTTTTCAAATATTTATATTATATACATAATTCCCAGATGTATGATGCTGCGTTCCTTCCCTTGAAAGTTTTTTATCAGTTATTTTGTGGGACACACTGATTAAATTACATAAGGAAAATTAAGTTTGAACAATTCAGTTTAAGATCTGAAACACATTAATGAAAGTATGGAGGCTTTAGGCTTCATCCTAGCCTATAAGTGCCCAGTAGACTCTACTACCTCACAATTTGGACAGGGCCATTATCAACTTGAGGGTAGTTTCGTTTAGGTTTTTTAATGATGAGATCATTATGGCCTTTCATGTTTATGGAACGAGGAAACAATCTCAATTATTTTAGTGAACATGGGAAAATATTGTCTCCCGCATTGTCTTAAAAAAGATAAGAGAAAAGTCCATTTCTCTAAATTTTAGGAAACACGGGAACACTTGCAAAAAATATTATGGTACAAAGGACCATGATACATTGACTTTGGGGAACAAGGTTACATGGACTCTCATGGGAATACTTTATTAGAGCAAAGATTGTCTTACGAAGCCGAATATTTCTCACACGTCCATAATTAAAATAATCCCTTTCAAGATGGGACCAAAAAATAACAGATTTGCTTTTTCTGTAAATGCATTTTCTACTGTTATGAGGTCACATGCTGTTGATTATTTAATTGTCACGGAAACACGTGAGCTGCAACGTCAGTACTTGTACATTCGATAATGTGCTCCCAACGTAGATTCAGCTCATCCCGCACTTTCGCACAGTCTGATGAGAATCTTCACTAAGTGCATCTTTGAAAATGCATTCATTTCCCTTAAAAGTTTTTTTAAAGTGCATAAATAAAACCTCTTTTCAGGATGAAGAACAATATCTCTGGGTGCGTTTAATCCGGTTACAACTGGTACAAAATCTCCAGCAGGTGAAACAACAGCGAGGAAACTCGCTCCAGGTGTTCCGAGAGCGGAGACACCGGAGAAGTAAATATTCTTTGTAACAGGTTCAATCACAAGTTTATCAACATAGACTCCATAGCCTGAAATAAATGATTGAACAAAAAGGTAAGAGAAAAGTCCAGGGAGTGCCATAATCACAAACCGTAGCCCTTCCCAGACACCAAGAGGAAGAGGAAACAGACAAAACCAAACAAGCGCAAATCGATCAAACGTACGAAAAGCACTAAGATTAGCTCTCTCTTTCTCAATCGAGGTAATCACAATGCTAAAAGGACTGGAAAACACAAGAACAAAATAACACAAGGTAAGACATAAAACAAATCGCGTCGTAGAATAAACCACAAAACAACAAAGAGTATGACTAACACCAGAACCAATTCTTAACTTTATTTTGTTGTGTTATACAGTAATACAGTCAACTCTCTTTCTACCCCGACACTCGATACAACGACAGTTATGATGAAAATTTTACCTTCGATTAAGAGGTGACAGTTAATCAGAAATTATGCAGAACACTGTAATTAATTCTTCAAGAAACATAAGTTTTGGATATTTGTTAGAATCACCTTAGGCAATTCTAATAACTATCCAAAACATATGTTTTATGAGGTAGTAAGGATACAAAAATGCCTTTCTTACATATTATTATGCTCATTAAGAATTCTTTACAAAAGCAAGTTCATTTTAATGGCAACATATTTGAGAACGAATGTTGTCGTTGTAATGATGGTTCACTGTACAAAATGTGTGAGTCAGACTTAGTAATGCCTAGCGCCACCCCCCCCCCCCCCCCCGCCCAAAATAGTCAGTGTGAGGCTTGTTGCCAGTTGCCGTTTGCCAATTAGAATGAAAATACTCTGTATTGACACTGCAGCTGCGAATTTGGCTACAAGTTGCAAGTAACCACTTCGATATGAATTCGCATGGTTCAGTTCGTACACGCTTGGACTATTAGTCTAACCTGTTTGTGCCTTAAAATTCAAAGTGTGCGCTAGTAATCCAAACATTCATGTACTTGCTTATGTATAGATTTGGCATCTGGCAACTGGCAGCTGGCCCCTAAATTCAAGAACATCCATTATATTTTGTACTGCATAAATATTATATTAATTATACAATAAACAAATTTTCTCCCTTTCTGTATGGTATACAGTGAAAATGTCTTGCACAACTGTAGATACGTGAAATTTTCCAGACGAATATATAGTTTCCAGGAACTCATGAGCGTTTGGTTTTCTTTGTTGGTCACCTCTTCTTCTTTTTATGCCTCGTTATGGCTGTGCTTCGAAATTGTGGCATTTCCTGGGTATCTGCGTTTATAATTTTGTTATCAGAGCAAATACATTATATCAATAAATACTAATTTTATATAGGATTGATATCAAAACAACAAACGTCTCCATATTTTGTGTTGCAAAAAGAACAAACACCCCCCCACCCACCCCCCCACACACACACACACTCCACAAAAAAAAAACAAAAAAAACAAAAAAAAAAACAAAAAACTTTTTATTCACATAGGCCGCCATTTAGGTTTCACCAAACGACAACTCTATTTATAGCTCGTGGATACCTGTTATCGTCGGTAGAAAACTGTCACAACTGACCGGAAAGTTTGAAAACGTTCGTAAATATCTGCAAATGCTTTGCTTTACTGAATGCGACTCAGGAGTCTCATTTCACCGAACAGTCATATTTCTATCTACATGTATATATTACACTACATAAACAAAATATGAAAAAACACTGAACCTGTGTTGCCTAAGTTTGTTTTAACTTACTGTGAGGACTGAAGATTTGTTCCGGTGTTTGAGTGCCTGAGTAGCGTTTCCAGATCGGATAGCCATTGGTTTCCAGCGTCGAGTAGGCAAAACTGACATTGTCAAATGCAGAGTAGGGATCAACTGCTATGCCGACTGTTTGGGAACCAATTTGATACGTGTCTACTATAGTCAAATTCGGGTTTAGGGAATAAATCTTTCCAACAGCATCGACGACAAGCAGTCGAAAATCATCTTGGCACATCGCTAAATAAGTAAAAGTGATATATATATATATATATATATATATATATATATATATATATATATATATATATATATATATATATATATATATATATATATATATATAATGGAATACATGCCACGAGATTAAGGGCAAGCAACTCTGTTAAAATTGTTTTTCCCCCTTCTAAAAGGAATCTACTCTAAATAATAAATACTATCAATACATGTATGGGATAAACATCTCGAGATTCAGAGAGGAGACAATTCTTGATTTCATCTCCTTCTGAAAAGGAATTTGCTCTAAAGGGTAAGAATTTGTTCCCCTTGGGATCAAATCTTATAGTAGTCCCTTTTTCAGAAGGAACTTAATGTACAATAAAGCGAATAAATAGGAAGTCGCAAAAGTTATCTCCCTTATAAAAATGGCGGAAAATCTACCTAGTGTATCCAATCCCCTTAATCCTTAAAATGCCGAGAAAACCTGCATCTGAAAATGTCATCTGTTTATGTCGTCTGCTGAATGGGCATGTACGTACAGCAAAGACTCAAATCAGCCTGCGCATGCGCGCAGTCTGATTAGAGTCTTCGTTGTCCTCATGCAGAAGCATTGCATCTTTAGCTATCAAGTGGAGATTCTGATCAAACTGCTCGAATGAGCAGGCTAATCTGAATTAGTTGAGACTCATATATGGTTATTAAAACTTCAGGATCAACATAATATTTTCATACTCTAAATTATACGTATTAATGAACAGAGAGGAGCTTAATCAGTCTAATCGGAAAATACAAACTGATCTGTGTCTCGGCTAGCAGTCTAATTAAGTATATTTTGGACCGGCCGCAACAAGATTCCGACAGGGACAATAACGGTTCAATATAGATTTAATAGAATATCCCAAAGTTCTGTTCCTGATACATTGAAAAAAGCAAATGTGACGCAAATACATAAACAGGATAACCCCTATAAGGTTTCTTATTACAGACATATCATCATTAAATACTATTTTTAAAATCTTTGAAAAATAACACAAAAGCATATTGACAATTTTGACTGCAAATAATTTAATAACATGTCTCCAATCTTGCCTACAAGACGGAAGCAATGGTAATATCTGTATTGACCATGGACAATAAAACATTCAGGAAGTCGAATATCATAAACACCTTGGGTTGATATTTTCAAAAGATGGGACGTGATATGATCGTATTAATCTAATAATTCATTACCAAAACAAATATATTGAGAATTTCACCACCAAAGATTGAAAGTTTTCAGATGAATATTCTGATATTTTTTTCGCATTTCCGCTCAAAACATAAATTGTGGTACTCGTTAGAACCGCCTCGCCGAGGCGGTTCTAACGAGTACCCACAATCTATGTTTTGAGCAGAAATAAGAGAACTAATGTACACCCCTGTAAACCCCAGTTTTACTATATAAAATGGGATTTAAGGGGATCAACATTATATAGGCATGTTTTCGTGATGTACAAATAAAGCTAGGGACAGAAGAAATGTTATGCGCGAGTTAAAATTTTCCCTGGATCAGAAAGTATTAAAGATTGTATGTTATACATCTATTAGACCAATTTTAGAATACCCCAACATTGTCTGAGACAACTGTACGAATACGAGGGGAAAAAAAAGGATTTAGACTTAATTGTACCATCAAATTCGTCTTCATTTATTCATTTATGTGGAGAATTTGTTGGATGGGAAATTAAAAATCTAAAATGTAGCTCTTTGGAAACGGAACACACAAAAGAATGAAAATCTGAGATTCGTTTTTTTTTTAAGTCTCTTTATATACAGCTACGTGCATGTAGTCTGTGATGCTGAATACGTCTCTAGCATCGGCTTAAGTTCAAGTTCAAGTTCAAAGTACTTTATTCTCTCAAAGTCAAGCATGACATCAGAGGAAATGTAAGATACACAGTTGCAGTTAAGACGGTTACAGTTATTCCATAATAATATTTATCATAAGCTGTCTAATAAGAACCAGGACACATTAAAAAAAAAAAAAAAAAAAACTATTGGAATTCATTTTTAGTGACCCAAATTACGACTGACTGTAACTTGGGGGAGCAGAATTGCTGGCGTAACAGCCGTAGATAGATAGATAGATAGATAAATAGATAGATAACATTTTCATATATACATATAGATAGATAGATAGATAGATAGATAGATAGATAGATAGATAGATAGATAACATTTTCATATATACATATAGATAGATAGATAGATAGATAGAGAGATAGATAGATAGACAGATAGATAGATAGATAGATAGATAGATAGATAGATAACCTGAAAACAATTTGGATGGATAGACAGATAGATAAATAACATTTTCAGATAGATAGATAGATATGTGGAGACAGACAGGCAGGCAGAAGATAGATAGATAGATAGATAGATAGTGTAGAAACACTTTAAACATTAGAACTAGCGACTACCAACTATCTCAGTACCTTGTTTATACTATAATTATTGTGTCGCATGAGTGCAATGACCCGGTAACAACCATCCAATAAAATTTCCGATTCACCATTAAATTAAGTGATATTCGATTTTCAAAGTAGCCAGAATGGATTCAATGATCCCAAAGGAAATAAAAATATGCAGCCGAACCTCAATGGCTCGAACATCTTTAGGACCATGGAAATTCGTTCGACATGGGTAGTTCGAGCCACTGAGGGTAATCATGGCACCAGTTCAGGAAGCAAATAGCGATAATTTAGGGAAGTCTTTTCGATTTTCTACACAATGAGTGTATATTGAGTTTACTTATTAGAATCACTTCGATGAGTACACACAACATACAATTCCATGATAAAATAAGAAAAAATCCCTAAATATTTGTTTTCTTGAGCTATTGGAAGAATTTTGTAGGGACTGAAAAAAAAAAGAGTTCGAATCATCCACGGTAAACGAGCCATCCGTGTTCGAGCCATTGAGGTTATACTGTATTCTGCGGGCAATTATAAGGATTCGTTAAATTTTACGACAAATATGGTAAAGAGTAAAGGCGTACCAGTATTTCGGGCGGATTCAGAGGGGGTTCCGGGGTTCATTCGAATCCCCACCCCACGCCCTCTGACTCAAAATTTCATTTTCATGGAAGAGTTTGGATACATTTGATAAATTTGGGACACTTTTCCTTATACTTCTCTTTCCTATACTTCTTTATTACCAGTGAATGTGTGTAAAATTACTAGTTGTGTGGCAAACAGTGTAGACCCTGATCAGACGCCATGTTCTGCAGCATCTGACCTGGGTATACACTGTTTGCTTGGGCCTGTCTTCCCAAATACGTAGAGTAAGTACGGTAAATTGATCAAATCGAATCCCCCCACCCCCTCAGAGATCATCCTGGATCTGCCCCTGAATATTAAGCGCGTTAATACAGTAGTTACCTGTTTGCATTAACATCAGGAGCACCGGTATTCCGTCCATGATCTCTACCATCCGTTGCTGAAGAAGAAATTTTTGACTGTTACACTTTGGTAGCTTAATCAAAGGACTGACAGCACGGGTAGGTCTTTGCGTTCAGGCTGAGAAAATGGTCGTGAACGGGGACTAAAGATTATTTCATTCGGTCCTTAATTATCTGTAATTCAAGCAAACAGTGCAGACCCTGATCAGACACCGCGTTCTGCGGCGTCTGATCTAGATCTGCACTGTTTGCCAATGTTCCAAATGTCCCAGTCCGTGTTTTAAAATAAACCTCTTTACATTGCACTATGACGTCACAGCGACAGGAATAGCGCGGCTTTGAATAACCCTTACCTGGATTTGTCGGCGTTTGTATACTATGATTCGATTGTAAACAGTCGATCCAAAAACTGTATTCACACATGTGAAAAGTACATATGCCAGACAGATGCGCAGTTCTCTTTTTATGGCCCGTCATGTCATAGTGTTAGAGTATTAAAGTATTGCTTTCGTTGTCTGTCTGTCCGTTGTCCGCCCGTTTCTGTCCGATCGATAACTAAGGCTTCGTTAAAATATTGCAGGCATATGAGTACCGGTATGAGCGGTAGTTTGGGATTGTCAATGAGCAACACCCGTTAATTTTTGACTGCGTTATGACCCTTCAAGTGTCTGAAAAATAACGTTTGACCTCTAGCTCCCTACTGTATCAGGATGCAACTTCACAGATATGTAGGGGACCGAAGGCTATATTTTTGTTTTAGTTCTTGAGTCAACTACCCTTGACATACTATTATATGAAAACATACTTTGGCCCATTAGTCTTTCACTATATGCATTTTGTAGAGTACAAAATACTGAAAGAAATGGCAAATAAATTTAATTTGAGTATAGATAACAACCAACTAGGGCCAGAAGACTTGCTAAGGAGGACTATTTGCTGTTAATTCTGGGATATTTATTTTTATCTCATTTCTCCATAAAAAACATATATTGTGGTACTCATTAGAAGCGCCTCGACGGGGCGCTTCTAATGAGTACCCACAACATATGTTTTCATGGAGAACTGGAGATAATTATCCCAGAATTATCACCAAATACTCCTCCTTAACAATTCCTCTGTATACTCTCACATACACCGGTTTTGACTAAATATTATAGGAAAACATAGGGATGTCCTTTCATGGATTTATTTGCATAGATAATATATAAATAACTTTATTTTCTTCTTTTTATCCCCTACAAATAACCTGCTGCTTGCTTTTTGTGCCTTGGGATGTTGGGGTCTTATGCAGCCTTTGAAACTATATTGCTGTGAAGTCTCAAGTGTCTCAATGAAATGAGACTCTGTTCTTTTATATGTTTATTTATTTTTGTCTAGTGGCAACCTATATAGATTCTACTGAATGTGTAAAGCTATGTATTCCTTTTTTATAAGGGTAAACTGTATAGATTTTATATTCTGTTGTAGATATTTTTAAAGTTGTCGTTTTGTGTTTTATTGCAAAAAGTCTTTTATAACTGAAAATATGTTGTTTTAGTCTATGCGTTTCATAGAGCCAGGTTTTTGTTTGTGTTGAGGTTTTACGGCCCAGTCAACCCAATGGGGTCATGTCGAGCGCGGTCAGTTTACCTAACCACACGCTTACTGGGCAGGCTTAGCCCTCTAAGCGGTTAACCAGTATTGTGCACATTCTTTCGCTAGAAACTGACAACTGCCCTTCTTGAATCAGCGGAAGGGGGAGAATGACGGTAGAAAATATTTCGTGATCAATCTCCACGAAAGAATGTTGCCGACCTCAGCGGGGGTTGAACCCGCGACCTACTGGTCTCCAGTCGGACGGCGCATCCAACTGAGCCACCGAGGCCGGCAACACAGAGCCAGGTAAGAAAGAGTATCCATATAATATTTTTCCTATTTCTCCAAGAAAACATATGTTTGCGACGAACTTCTGATGAATACAACAACATAATTATGTTTTTAGGAGAAATATGAAAATATTAACACTACTTTTCAGCTGAAAAAAAAAAAAGCCATCACGAAAACACACCTATATAATTTTGACCCCCTTAAACCCCACTTTTATATAGTAAAACTGGGGTTTACATGGGTATACATTATTTTTCTTATTTTGCTAAAAAACATAGATTGTGGGTACTCGTTAGAACCGCCTCGCCGAGTACCCACAATCTATGTTTTGAGCCGTAATGTGAAAAAATATCAGATTTTTTTCTGAAAATTTTCCTTTTTTGGTTGTAAAATTTTCAATATATTTGAATAGGCGTGTTTTCGTAATGGCCTTCAGCCTTTAAGCGAACCGAATTTTTATGTATTTCTGTAGTAGGAGTTACATCGGTACCCAGGGTGAAATTGGCTGGCCGTAAAAGTGCTTTAAACCCACCCACCCCCCACCCCGGTGGTTTATTCTACTGACCGTTCTAAGGCGGTGGTCCCGGTGTTAGTCTTACTGTTTGTTGCTTTGTGGTTTATTCTACGAGGCGATTTGCTTTATGTCTTGCCTTGTGTTATTTTGTTCTTGTGTTTTACAGTCCTTTTAGCGTTGCGATTACCTCGCTTGGGGAAGAGAGAACTAGTTTTAGTGCTTTACGTACTTTTGTTCGCTTTGCGCTTGTTTGGTTTTGTCTATTTCCTCTTTCTCTTGGTGTCTGGGAAGGGCTGCGGTTGTGATTGTGACACTCCCTGGACTTTTCTCTTACCTTTTTTTTCCCAAATAATGGAAATATAAAATGACGATAAAAAAAGCAAATTTCAGCTTTTAAAATCATCCTCGTATGACGAAATGTATCACAGTTTAGATGAGCTGATAATTAGTGTACACATTTCAGCAACAAGCAATAATAAGAAGCAATACCTAACCGAGAGCGTGAGGACGAGAGACATGTGGCGGGAACCAATGTCAAAATAACATGCGAACGCGGCAAGGGAAATGCTCTGGACCCAGTAGAGACTATGCATGAACCAACCCACATGCAAGAAATTTTATCATCGAAGTTTGACCTTATCATTTGATGGCAATCTGAGCCATGCAGGTAGGGCGTAAGAAATAGCTGTGTTTCCACCAACCCGACCGACCATGGTTCAAACACCCGATTTTTTTATCAGTAAAAATGCAAAATAAAAAAGAAAAGCACCGCCCCTCATAATACATGTATTTTCATACAATTACAGGCACGACCCTGTTCTTTTCTGGAGAAAAAATAGAAAAATAATAAAAAAAGTTTCTCCTACTTACCGACCAAATGTTTTTTCAGCATGTTCGTGGAAACACAGCTATTTTTACGCCTTGTCAACTCCGGATGTTTCCGTCATTTTATAATCGACGGGAAAACCCGAACTATCACGAACCGATAAATGATTTAATACCTTATACAGAAAGTATCAATAAAGGCCATTTTACGATTATTTGATCAAATAAAAAAATATGCCTTTAAAAAGGACATATATTTTTTTTTTCATGAACCTGTTCGCACAGGCAATGTATTGCATTTGTATTGAAAGTAAATCAGTGTGAAAACGACTAAGATCGTCTTATTTTTTCTCAAATTACTATATATTTTTACATTTTGATAGCGGTTAAGTTCTTCTCAAAACGGACCATTTTTCTTTGAGGGCAAAACTTTATAAATTATATCATGACAAAGCAGAGTTAATAAGTATTATGGAAACGTTCGCAAAGGAACGATAGCTCCAAGTAGATGAATTAAAATTTTCCTTTAACATTTAATTTAAAAAAAATTGTAACTTGGCCGACAGCCATGATTAGATTTCTTCAATATGCAAAGAATAAAGATATCTTGAATCGTTCGATGTTGACTCATCTTGTGACATATTTCCTGTAATTACAGGTTCACCCTAGGCGGACATAAATTGCGTGGACTGTGCATTGTTAGAACGCAAAATGTAGAAATGTAGAATTTCAATACTTTGCGTTGAAGCTAACGAAAAAAAAATGTAGAAATTTGCTACATTTAGCGTTAGTCGCAACGCAAAATGCAGAATTTTATTTATTTATTTATTTTTGTTTTTAAATTTTCGTCGCTATGGTTGTCTTCGAAATGGTAAATGTCAACCGCAAAAAGAAGAATTGTTGAGAAATTGCCATTAATGTTTGTGGGCTGTATTTATGATTCCTTATTGGAAGTACGCATTGGTTTTGTCACTGTCGTCATTTATACCCGTCCATATAAGACAAATCACTGCTCCGAGAAATATGCTGACGTCACTACATCAGACAAAAAATAAATGTTATGGAAAAAAAATGGCATCTGAATAATGTCCAGACACAGTGGTACATATTTCGTATAAGCTGAAACGTAACTGTCCTCCTAAATATTAATGCAAAATGGAGAAAGGATTTCAGCATTTCTACATTTTGTGTTGCATCAACGGTATGCTGCTTTTGGATATTAGCTTCATTCACATGTCTCTTGGCGTAAATAATTTAGTTAATATTATGAATGGTCCATACGAATTATATGACTGGTGATTAGGACCTAAGATGATATCAACACATCATATTACGAAAACATGCCTATTCAAATATACTGAAAATTATACCTCCAAAGAATGAAAATTTTCAGATAAAAATATTCTGATATTCTTCCTATTTCTGCTTAAAACATAGTTTGTAGGTACTCGTTAGAACCGCCTCGACGATCTATGTTTTTGAGCAGAAATAAGAAAAATAATGTATACCCCTGAAAACCCCAATTTTACTATATAAAAGTGGGGTTTAAGGGGGTCAAAATTATATAGGCATGTTTTCGCAATGTGTACGTATCTAAACTGTTCTTCGCTGCTTTCTTCATTTCCATGCTTTGTAATTTCATTATATTTTGTATGTATATATTATTTATATACATTCATATTTTTGTTTCAATGTTATATACCACAAGATGTGGTAAATGCTAAATGTGTCCTACCTCTTAAAGTAAGGTATCTGAATAAATAAATAAAATAAATAAGTTACAAGTTTCAGGATAATGAGGGTTTAATCAATTACTTTGTCTGTCTGTCTGTCTGTCTGTATGTATGTAAATTAATAAACTATTACAACTACAGAAAAGGTAACACTTGTACGTACTGACACAACTTTTACATTCCCAAAACTCCTTTATACATGTACGACAAACAGGAAAATGTGACTGTGAAATTCCTAACAAAGGGGTTGTAATTATAAGAAACTAATAAATGGGACAGGGAAAAAAATAATAATGCTTGTACAAAAAAAAAAAAAAAATAACTGTAAGTAGAATAATTAGATCTCATACGAGTTGAAATAATTGGGTAGCTTTTATTTCTCAACTTTGAAAACAGACAACAGTACTTCAATGATTTGAGGGGCAATGTGAGAAGATGACCCTTTTCTTTATGCTTTCAGTGAAATATATAGATTTCTCGATGACATCGAAACCGATAATTTCACTGTTTCAAACAGTGAAATTATGACTTTCAGATTTTCATTGTTTGTGACTACTTTTTTTTTCCAATCGAATTTCCCATAAATTCTGGGTCAAAAACCTCGGTTTAAAAAACGTACTTATACTTGTCTGAACTTACGTGAAGCGGTTCACGTTCAGTGCTCAAACCGCTGACCCGTTACTGTGCCCATTACCTATCTTAAACATCATTAACATCTGACCTGTGAAAGGTATTTTGTCATATACTTTAAATAGCTTCAATTTTTTTCTAGTTCAAGCTGCTTGCCCCATATAACTTTGTCCTCATTATGTATAGGTTTAGTATTATAAGGTTATTGCATAGTTGAGAATTTCAAGCCGTCAGGAGGGAAATTTAAAACATGCAATTACCGCTTTGTCGCAATAAACCTTTAGGACCATATCTCACAGAATAATAAGACTGACCACAGTGTACACTAATCATGTATTTAACCTATAATATCACGTTTCATTTAATGGCAACTTGCGACATAGAAAAAGTTTGTTAAATGTAAAATGCAAGAACGTGAATTATATATGTGGCATAACCGAATTCAAACCCCTGAGTTTAGACAGTTCAGAGGAATACATGGTAACTTCCAACCTCATTGTTTTTGGCTATTGTCGAAACAGGCAATGACATGTAAGACGAATGTGATATGTGACGATAATATCCGGTTATTCTACAACTGTGGCATGTATTATAAAAACGTTGTGGATCACATTTTTAGCGAATGTTCCTACTTACACTGTGAATGAGTCTTGTTGTAGGACAAAATGCACCAGCTTATTTCTCATGTATACGAATATTTTAGAAGTTCGAATAACTCTCACTGACATCTTTTACTTTTTGGTGAACAGAGTTGTGATTTTAACATGCTTCTCTGTGATGACAGATGTGCTTTTTTGGTGTTAAGTTTACCATGCATGCATGTCAATTTGGTAAAGCAAACTAATATTATTGAGTGTATCCTAACTAGAAGGCACATGTCCTTATATTATTGTTTGATCTAACAGTGCATCATTTCTAAATCTTTTGCATTTCGTTTCGGCCAGAGATTTATAAGCAGTGATTTACTTTGAGATATAGCATATGTATTTTACAAAGCTTTTCTGTAAACCTATACTCCTGAGCAATTGATTGTTGTGAGTATGGTATAAAAGACAATATATGGATAGATTGTATTTTGTGCATTATATGTTTAGATACACAGGTATTTAATTATTGTTCCTTAATATATTCTATTTGTATGTAAATATGTTCTTGATGATTTTATATAAATATATCTGTTTGCGTGTGTTTTTTCCCTCCTATATGGAGAAAATAAAGAAATTTATCTACATGAGTCGCTTCGGGAGAAAATGGCTCTTCGTACTTTCCGTCGAGACAATCTTTCAGTGTGCATTCCCAGCCTATTAGCAAGGTCATATATCTAGTTCTTTGCAGAAGTTTCCGCTTAGCCTACCGCTTACGCGAGCGAATAGTACAGGTTTTGGTAAGACTGCGCGGATGGTTGCTTGAACATTGCTGTTCATAGCTGCACTAATGGCTTTTTTTTTTCAACAGGACCGCTCGTATACGGCAAATTTCCAACAAGTTGTGAAAATACAATTGTAAACACTGCAATATGATCTGCTGAAGTATTTCTTACTTTTTCTTTGGTAATTATGCATTTTTTAAATGTTTTATTCCCTCGTCACGTTCACACAGCTGCCTGTCTTGGTATGAAAATGCACCATATGGTGCACATATGGTTACTATTTAAATACACGCTGTCAAGAGATCGCCTAAGCGAATAGGAAAGGCATACTAAAGGAAATCAAAAGCACTGAAAGCACTGGTTTGTTAGTTGTCTCTGAGTGTAGTCTGAGAAAAAGGTTCTAAAGGAGGACTTAAGACTGTTTTATGTACTCTTAACTTCCTGTTATTTAAGCAAACAGCACAGACTCCGATCAGACGCCGCGTTCTGCTAAACAATCTTCCCACAAATGTAACCTTGTATGATGACTCGATGACCCGTTCTCGATCAATATTGTATTCGCTGTTTTACTACATAGGGTATGTATTTGAGCGATTTGCATATTATATGTAAGTTTATCAAAATGCGAAATATCTTGTTGGAAGTTAAAAAAAGAAAAATCTAGAACACGAGGGGTAATAAACAGAACACGTCTCGCGTTGCAGTTTGCAAAGTACATTTGTACATAAAAAAGCGTTGGATAACTCAGTATTGGAAAAAGGTAACAGTCCTCATTTCCTTTCTTTTAATACGATTACAATTATAACCTTGTGAAATGTTTCCCCCGTAGACCCAAGTTCCCATTCATAGATATATAATGTCAGTGAATAATCTGCACCAAAGGGCATCATCGGTCTAGGGGCGGAGGGAGACATATTTCATCAACTTTTATGTAGCGCATTCAATTTTGCATTTTTGCCGATATTGTACACAAGATGATTAAACTCGTATCTCAAAAGTTTGACCTTTCCTTTGCTTTTGTTCATTTAATCTCTATCATCGGGGTGTATAGAGCTAATATGTTTAATGCAGAACTGGCGTTATCAGCGTTAGCAGGGAACTATTTTTGGGTCGATTTTAGGAAGTTATAAGATACAACTGAACGAATAGTTGAAATGCGGTATAGTAAATATGGTGGCGGTAAACCGTCCCGCAATCAGACACGCGTATTGACAGTATTCATGTTGTATTCCCGTCATTCTGATGCAAGAATGATTTTTTCCCAACGGAGTAGACGTATTTTCGAACACTTTTTTCTTTAGTTTTGTCGATCAGAGATTTAAATTGTAGTCACTGATATCATATTATGTTTCAAACTGTTATAGGGTAATTAATTATTTACTTGTAGTATATATATGTTAAACATGGCATCTTCTGGTGAAATTTACAAGAAAGTACCTGTGAAATTGGGGATTCATTGAGCCAAGAAGACATTTTTTTGTGAAGTCAGTTATTAGTGTGGAATTTAAGGGTTTAAATAAGCAATTATTTAACACTAAAATGCCTATAAACAACAATAAAGCTTGACCTTTTCCTTGTCTCTTTCCAAGATTTGTAAATGTTTCCCATGTGTATGACTAACAGGAATTTATGATGGAATATAAAAAAAAAAATTATAGGCAAAACCACATCTAAAAATCGCACATTTGTGTTGCCGAATGTAACACCGGTTTTCAAAGATAGGTGATATCTGGTTACATCGATGCGTGAACAGTTTCAGCTGGCATTTACAAATATTGAAATAAACGTAAAAATGATTGCCTTTGGAAACAAAGAACACACTAGAGATCAGAAAATGGGAGTCTCTTCGTAAGCAGTGATGAAGTTGGCAATACTGCTTACACCCTTTAGCGCATACGTGAACAGGACTCTATTTTCAAATATACCACAACGGGCCAAATGATCCCAAAGGAAATGAAATATAGTCTGCACTATGGTGATGTACATGGAGACGTTCTACCGCCTCAACACGGCACTAATTCCCGCTGCAGTGTAGTAAAATAAATGTCAAAAAGATTGCCTTTGGGAACAAAGAACACACTACGGATTAGAAATTGGGAGTCTCCGTCGTGAAAGCCTGAGCAGCCTGGTTTTGTAACATAAGGCTGAATATATACAACAGTCACATAGCAAAGCTACTCAGACTGAACCAAATGTTCGCTGTTCCCACAAGGAATCATGCAGGACTTAAGCAGATCTATCCATGCCCAGTTATTGCCCTCAAAAGTTATGTAGAGTAAATTTCAATGACGACTGAGCCACATCGTGGAAAACGTACCTCCTGACGTGTGCGCCGAACGAAGACTCGAATCATTCCGTACATCCTCGCATACTGATCAGTCTTCGTTGTCCGCATGAAGAACCCCTGCATCCTTGGCTATCCAAAATGCGTTAAGAAAAGATTCTGATCAGACTGTCTGATGATATGTTTTCTGACGTTGCAGCTAAAATCTTTCTTACTTTGCACAGACTGACATTCAAGTTTGAAATATGAAATATATCATGGGTCTAGGGGCGGAGAGAGACATATTTCATCAACTTTTATGTAGCGCATTCAATTTTGCATTTTTGCCGATATTGTACACAAGATGATCAAACTCATATCTCAAAAGTTTGACCTTTCCTTTGCTTTTGTTCATTTAATCTCTATCATCGGGGTGTATAGAGCTAATATGTTTAATGCAGAACTGGCGTTATCAGCGTTAGCAGGGAACTATTTTTGGGTCGATTTTAGGAAGTTATAAGATACAGCTGAACGAATAGTTGAAATGCGGTATAGTTAATATGGTGGCGGTAAACCGTCCCGCAATCAGACACGCGTATTGACAGTATTCATGTTGTATTCCCGTCATTCTGATGCAAGACTGATTTTTTCCCAACGGTGTAGACGTATTTTCGAACACTTTTTTCTTTAGTTTTGTCGATCAGAGATTTAAATTGTAGTCACTGATATCATATTATGTTTCAAACTGTTATAGGGTAATTAATTATTTACTTGTAGTATATATATGTTAAACATGGCATCTTCTGGTGAAATTTACAAGAATGTACCAGTGAAATTGGGGATTCATTGAGCCAAGAAGACACTTTTTTTGTGAAGTCAGTTATTAGTGTGGAATTTAAGGGTTTAAATAAGCAATTATTTAACACTAAAATGCCTATAAACAACAATAAAGCTTGACCTTTTCCTTGTCTCTTTCCAAGATTTGTAAATGTTTCCCATGTGTATGACTAACAGGAATTTATGATGGAATATAGAAAAAAAAATATAGGCAAAACCACATCTAAAAATCGCACATTTGTGTTGCCGATTGTAACACCGGTTTTCAAAGATAGGTGATATCTGGTTACATCGATGCGTGAACAGTTTCAGCTGGCATTTACAAATATTGAAATAAACGTAAAAATGATTGCCTTTGGAAACAAAGAACACACTAGAGATCAGAAAATGGGAGTCTCTTCGTAAGCAGTGATGAAGTTGGCAATACTGCTTACACCCTTTAGCGCATACGTGAACAGGACTCTATTTTCAAATATACCACAACGGGCCAAATGATCCCAAAGGAAATGAAATATAGTATGCACTATGGTGATGTACAGGGAGACGTTCTACCGCCTCAACACGGCACTAACTCCCGCTGCAGTGTAGTAAAATAAATGTCAAAAAGATTGCCTTTGGGAACAAAGAACACACTACGGATTAGAAATTGGGAGTCTCCGTCGTGAAAGCCTGAGCAGCCTGGTTTTGTAACATAAGGCTGAATATATACAACAGTCACAAAGCAAAGCTACTCAGACTGAACCAAATGTTCGCTGTTCCCACAAGGAATCGTGCAGGACTTAAGCAGATCTATCCGTGCCAAGTTATTGCCCTCAAAAGTTATGTAGAGTAAATTTCAATGACGGCTGAGCCACAACGTGGAAAACGTACCTCCTGACGTGTGCGCCGAACGAAGACTCGAATCATTCCGTACATCCTCGCATACTGATCAGTCTTCGTTGTCCGCATGAAGAACCTCTGCATCCTTGGCTATCCAAAATGCGCTCAGAGAAGATTCTGATCAGACTGCGCGAATGCGCAGTCTGATCTAAATCTTTGCTTAGCGCGCATGTCTGATGATATGTTTTCTGACGTTGCAGCTAAATTCTTTCTTATTTTGCACAGACTGACTTTCAAGATTGAAATATGACAGCAACGATGGAGTACAACTACTTGGGCAACAGTGGTCTGAAAGTTTCCAATATCTGTCTTGGATCTATGACGTTTGGCACAACAGATAAAGCATTCACTGAGGTAATATAATATATTATTACATTTTCAGCAGTGATTCATTAAGATTTATCACTGAATCATAATCTATAATTCACCGAGTGAATTATTTCATTTCGAACGATTTTACTTCATTAATGCTAGGCGACGTTGCTGACGTTGTTGGTAACAACAATAAAAATAGTTGATGAATAGTTGATGTTTGGCAGAATTTTTGATAAAAATCATGGAAATCGGTATGCAATTTTCATGTCCAGTCAGCATTTTTGAGGAAAGACATGCAACACAAATATAAAGTATGAATTTCTTGATAGTCCAGTCCAGTTTTTGTGACATTGTTGTATCTGTATTTCAAGCACAGGACGATTTTTTTTAAAAGTTAAAACGAGATGGCGACTGATTTTCAAACTAAACCACGCCTCCTGAAATCCATGCACTGAATAGAACTGTTTTGGTAGGAAATCATAACGGCTGAATGTGAAAAATCAAAGGTAAAACATTAATGAAAGAAAGTGTAATAAACATTTTATTTATGTTGTTTTGATATTGCGAAAAAATGATTCACTCGCTCACTCGTATTTTTACGCGCAAGCTTTGGAACATTATTAAAATTATTTCTCCGTAATCGATCAATACAACCAAATAAACTCTATACAATATACAACATAAGAAAGCGTACCTGTCGACTTGTGTGCCAACGAAGATCTTTCATATGCTGTCGAATGCTTAATTGTACTGGCTGTTTGATTGATACATTCTAGAAGAGTGTGGACATTGGTGTCTGTCCAATTTTCTACCTTTTCTGTTTTCAGAAACAGAATAAATGTATGATAGCATCAAATTCAACACTTTAAAATCTTTGATATAGCTTCAGTTAGTCGTATATAATGTATTTCTATATATGAAAGAACTGTGTGGCAAAAAAATGGATTGCTTATTGAAATTTATTGAACAAACCTAAAAAAAACCCAAAAAACAAAAAACGAAGAATGTTTGGTTTATGGGTTTCAAACTCTTCGAAATGAGAAATCTGAGTTTAAAATCTAACAAGAAGTCCGACCTAAAATTTCTTTCTCTTGGATAATATTTATTTAATATCTCATAGTATAAACCCACAATGTACACTGTTAAAAACGTATAAATCTTCCTATCCAGGATGGAAGTTTTTGTTTCGGGTTTCGGTTTCGGTTTGTGGGTTTCATATCCCTTCTTGTTAAAAGGAAGCATTTCCATGGCACGTTCTACTGTCGCGAAAAAGCTTCGTGGATAGTAATCAGCTTCAAACGTCTAATAATCGTATTTGCAGCTGCCTGTTTGTCAGTTCTGATGCATGATTAGTTATTATTTGACAGCAGAATATAACGATATCCTTTTTACGGCATTCTGACAAAATCTTTGTAATAGCCAGAATGGCGCGTATACATGTATTATACTATTTGACTTTCCTGCAATTGATAGTTTGACTTTGCATGAATTGGAAATACTGGCAAAAGTGTTCTTTCAAAGTTTATATCGATTTCATACTGAAGCATTAGTGCAAACTCAGTCAGAACGCTTTTTTATAGAAGAAACAACTGACATTCTGATCTGCCGTCCATGTTAGCCTTCAAATTATCTCCTTTTTCGTTTGTGCTAGCCAATTAAAAATTGATCTGTAGGCAAAGGTAGTCGTTTTTCAGACACTTGCTCCGTTTGGAAGCTTATAACCGTTATTAAACCGAGCTGTGACGCCAAACTTTGCAGAATTACTGTTGAAAGATTGCAAATTTATTTTTGCAACAGAAAATATGAGATTTTGTTCCTGGGAAGTATGACCCTAGCAGAAAACGGGCTTTGGTGCACATTTCAGGAAACATTTTTTTCCGATCACTTCGCATAGGCTCGGCAGTGAAATTAAATAAGATTACTACCCAGTAAGCATTCTTTATAAATCTATAGCGGGCTGTTATCGGCCCGTCAGCGTAGCCCGCTGTAGATAACGGCCCGCTGTAGATTTATAAAGAATGCTAGCTGGGTACAGCGATCAAACATTAAATGATATCCCCATAATGCATAAAAGTCAAATGTTTTCTTTCTAGATTTTTACTGGAACAATTTCTTCACATACGCTTTTTATGTTTACATCTCTCGTCTCGTTAGTCATCTGTCGTCAAATGAGCCGGTTATACAGTGTTTTAATAGCGTTGAATTGTTGACTTTACCGTAGAACTCTAAATCAAAACTTGGTACGTGTTAAAAATGGCGCGAAATTAATTGCTGACTAGATTTTTATGATCGAGATCTTCTTTACATAGACTTTAGGCTAACATTATCATCGTTTTACCAGCCTGTCTTCAGGCCCAAACTGGTGGATTTGGTTCACGCTTGATATATAATTGATATGCTTTAACTACCAAAGCACTCAAAAGATTGTCAAATATTAAACAAAAGCGGCCTTTGTACACATTATCTCCTGAACTGACGGATGGATAGGGGTCAAATTTGCAACGGTACCACCTCACTGGGACAGTGTGTAGAGTTGAATACATCTTGGTAATCTTGACCCTATTTTCAAAGTCATCATGCTGGATGTGCATGTCTGTTTTCTCTAAACTTACATGTAGTTCTGTCACAATATAATACGGGAAAATGGAGATACATGTTTTTGGGTATATATTTTTAAATAATTCTTGACATTTCTTTCCATTTGCATTTTATCACACAAATTTAGTCTACTGAACCAGTATCTTTTATGACATTGTTCTAGTATATCTTATTACATAGTTTTAGTGTATTTGTTTACATTTTTATGCCCTCAACTACGAAGTTTGGGGGACATATTGCTTCTGGGACGTTCGTCCGTCCGTTCGTCTGTTCGTCCGTTCGTCACGCTTTTTGATGCAAAGCATAACTTTAGAACCGTGCACGCTACTGTTTTGAAATTTCTTGTATGGATTCCTCATGAAAAATAGCTGACGAATATTTTTTCTTGACAGGATTATGCCTCTTTCCTGAGTTATGGCCCTTTGAAAAATATGGACGCAATCTTGTAAGCAAAATGTCTCAAAAAGTATTGAAGCTTGAGCCATGAAACTTGATGAATAGACTGGTAGTGATGAGTAGACGACCTGATTAACTTTGGAGTAAATTTTGAAAAGTACTTCTTGAGTTATGGCTCTTTGTAATTTTGGGCATTTTTACCTTGTCAGCAAAATACGTATCTGAAAAACTGTTAAAGCTACAGCCTTGAAACTTGGTGAATTAATTTGTAGTGATGAGTAGATGATCTGATTAAATTTTGAATTTAAGTCTAATAAAATACTTTATGAGTTACTGCCCTTTGTAATTTGGGGCATTTTTACCTTGTCAGCAAAATATCTCAAAACCTGTTGGAGCTAGCGCCTTGAAACTTGATGAATAGATTGGTAGTGACGTATAGAGGACCTGATTAACTTTTGAATAATTTCTAAAAAAATACTTCATGAGTTATGGCCCTTTGTAATTTTGGGCATTTTTACCTTGTCAGCAAAATATCTCAAAACCTGTTGGAGCTAGAGCCTGGAAACTTGGTAAATTTATTGGTAATGATAAGTAAATGACTTGATTAACTTTTGATAAAATTCTAAATAATATTTCATGGGTTATGACCCTTTGTAAAATTGGCCATATTTTCCTTGTCAGCAGAATATCTCAAAATCTATTGAAGCTAAAGCCTTGAAACTTGAAGAATAGTTTGGTAGTGATGAGTAGATGGTCTGATTAACTTTGAATATATTCTGAAAAATACTTCATGAGTTATGGCCCTATGTAATTTTGGGCATTTTACCTTGTCAGCAAAATATTTCAATAACTATTAGAGCTAGAGCCTTGAAACTTGGTGAATTGATTAATAGTGATAAGCAAATGATCTGATGAATATTTGAATAAAATTTGAGAACTAGTTCATGAGTAATGGCCCTTTGTAAAGTTTGGCAGTTTTCCCTTGTCAGCAAAGTATTTCAAAAACTATTAAAGCTAGAGCCTTGAAACTTTGTGAATAGATTGGTAATGATAAGTAGATGACTTGATTAACTTTTGGATAAATTGTAAAAAAATACTTAATGAGTTTTGGCTCTTTGTAAATTTTTGCATTTTTACCTTGTCAGCAAAATATTTTGGAGCTAAAGCCTTGAAACTTGGTGAATTGATTGTTAATGATGAGTAGATGACCTGATTAACTTTTGAATAAATTTTGAAAAAAATATTTCACGAGTAATGGCCCTTTGTAAATTTGGGCATTTTTCCCTAGTCAGCAAAATATCTCAAAAACTATCGAAGTAGAGCCTTAAAACTTTATGAATAGACTGGTAGTGATGAGTAGAAGATCTGATTAACTCTTGTATAAATTCTGAAAAACGCTTATGGGTTATGGCCCTTTGTAGACTGGGCAATTTTTACCTTGTATTTTCTTTTTTCAAAGCATTTAAGTTTAGAATCATGTATGCTAATGTTTTGAAATTTCACATATGGATTCCTCGTGAAAAGATAAGTGAGCGGTAGTTTTTTCTTAACCGTATTATCTCCTATTTTAGAGTAGTTTACCTTTTAATAAAATAACATTGAAATCTAGTCAGCAAGATATCTCAAAAAGTATTGAGCTAGAGCCTTGATATTTGGTATACTGATTGCTACTGAGGAGATCACCTGATTAAATTTCGAACCAGTTAAATGAAATGGTGTTGGAGTTATGGCCCTTTGCAATTTCAGTCCATTTAATGTTTTTGCTTTATTGTGTATAGCATAAGTTTAGAACCATGTATGCTAATGTTTTGAAATTTCATATATGGATTCCTCATGAAAAAAAAAACCGTGACACGTACTTTTTTCTTCCACGAATTATTTCCCATTTTAGAGTTATTTCCCTTTTAATAAAATGACATTGAAATCTTGTATATTTATACTGTAGTTACCGTCATGGGCAAGCAGTGTTGGAGTCAAGCAGTGTTAGAGTCAGGCAGTTGGGGAGCATAGTGTTTTACAAACACCAGCTCTAGTTCTAGTGTATTTTATTACACTGTGTTTGATGTATTTGTTTACATTGTTCAAGTGTACCTTATTACATTGTTACGATATATTTTATAACATCGTTCCAGTGTATATTATTACATGTACGATGAGCCCTAGTTACAACGACAGCATCTGTTACCAAAGACGTTGCCATTAGAATGAATTTGCTGTTGTAAAGAATCCTTCATGCGCAGATTGATATGTAAGAAAGGTCTTGTTTTGTTCTTATTTCCTCATAGAACACATCTTTTGGATATTTGTTAGAATTGCCTCACTGAGGCGATTCTAACAAATATCCAAAACATATGTAAGTATAAAATACAATATTCTTGCATAATTTGTGACTAAATGTTACCTCTTAACTGAAGATTTCATGGCAGTCAAATTGTCATAAAAATGAATTTTGTCGTTGTATCGAGTGTCGGTGTAAAAGTGTTGTCTGTACATTTTTTTTCAGTTTTTCCAAAGTAGCAGACAAGTCGACGAAGCATCATCTCACAAGCTAATGGACCGGTTTGTCGAGCTCGGAGGCAACTTCATCGACACAGCTGATTTATACTCATTTGGAAACTCAGAAGAAATAATAGGAAAATGGCTGCAGAAGTAAGTACACTCAGGGTTAATTAAGGAATTTTAATTTATTTGTAAAGTAGATAATTACAATATTTCTACAGAACAATTATGGCTGATTTACGTCATTCATTGTTGTAAACCTGGCTTCCAAAGGATCTATATTTACAGAACATATTTAAGCTCGATTTTGTTATAAATTTATTTTCAAATATTACTAAGCTCGATTTTGTTTTTATCTTTTCCATATATATATATATATATATATATATATATATATATATATATATATATATATATATATATATATATATATATATATATATATATATATATATATATATATATATATATATATATATATAAAATTATAGAAGAATATATGAAAAAGTGCTATGGACATGCAACATCGCGTAGTTTTGCTTTACATAAATGATCGAGATTTTCCAAACTATGAACTTCCACAGAGATCTTTTTTTTTTCTAAAGTCATGATTAACATCCATTTCGGTGAAGCAAAAAAGTAAAACACATACATACTTGATCCTTAAATCAAAACTTTTATTAAGTTGCAGATGTGGCGGTGCTCTTCTATTTTACGATTCTATAGAATTTTAGAATAATTTAAAACCTTCATCTAAAATGGCTACGCCAGGCTTCCTGTACAAAATTTATCCAAGAAAGCTGTTATGAACACGTACATTTAAAGTTAGCGAAAAAATTTAGCTCTAAACTGTTAAAATATCGCATTTAAAGCCGCAGTACAATAGACCCAGTTAACGCTTAGCACTCTGGGTAAAATTTTCAGAAGACGACATTTTGAAATATTTTTCTTATTCCCTCATCTATAGCATTATGGAATTCTTTTGAAGAAAGCTCAAGAACTATTAATTCAGTTAAGGTTTTAAAACCCACATCAAGAATCATCATATACTCACTTAGTTCCGTCTAATTATTTCACGAGGGACAGGTACCTAATAGTACTACATAAGAGAATCAGAAATAGTTGTTGCAACTTAAAAAATGATTTATTTGTTAATCACAAACGCGATGATCCAACATATCTCAGTCAAAATGGTATTGAAGATGCTGACCATTACTTCTTTCAGTGTGGTTATTACACAAACCAAAGATTTACATCTTCTCAAACAATTAAAAACTCTATCCGCTGAATTTAGAGAAACTTTTATTTGGAGATCCAAACTTCTCAGAGGAAGAAAATATGTTTTTGTTTAAGGCTGTTCGACAGTATATCAAATCTATGAAAATCTACAAATAGGTTTAACACTAACAATGTCATGTGAATAACCCTGCAATTCTCCGGACTCAATGTCTCTCTCTCTCTCTCTCTCTCTCTCTCTCTCTCTCTCTGATATGATTATCCTTTGCATTGTTATATGAAACGTACTATTGTCTAGTGGGTGTGGATATTTCTTTTTCTAGCAGTTACCATTATGTTATTTGTTTAAAATGTTGATGTTTATGTTGTATGGGAAGGGTCGCGACTAATGTTGTGAGAACTTGTAGGCAAACCAAATGCATTATTGAGTTTGCAATAAAATATGATTAAACTATATGGGCTTCGCTATCCGCATATGCCCGAAGACACGCTTTCGCTCGACGAGGCCCATATTCCTATCAAATACACATTGTCCTAACAACGCCGGTTCAACGTCGCTGCAACGTCGTGACGTTGCAGCGACGTTGAAACGACGGTGCGGCGACGTTATGTGTTTCCTGGGGTTTCCGTTGTCTTAACGCGTAGCACTCTGGGTAAAATTTTCAGCAGAAGATATACTAAAATAGGTTTCATTTATTCCCAGGAAACAGGATTTGACATTTCATTCAAATTGTCTCCAGTGGAAACAATTTGCATGTAATGTCAAATCTTATTTTTTATTTATTTATTTTTTTTTGGGGGGGGGGGGAGGGGGGGGGGGGCGAGGAAATTAGGAAAAATATCATAAATTTGTCATCTGCTGAATTAGCCTAGATAGTAGTAAAGAATAAGCATTATTGAGTTTGCATTAAAATAAACAAATATTCAAAGAGGAACGCAACCTTAAAAATAATTGTGCTTTAAAGTTAAGAATTTCACAAACAATGAATTTTGACACAAATTTGATCGAAATCGGTGGGAAATTAATTAAGTTATAGACAATTGAATATTTTAACATTGGTGGAATGGGCACCGCCATTTTGAATATTAAATGAGGTTTCATAAAATTAAAATTCGTTTCATAAAGATAGTTGTTCTCATAAAGTTGGTTTATTTTGGGGGAAATGATTGCTTGTTACTAGGATTAAAGGATTATAAAAAATCTGTCTTAAAATCACTTTATAATTTTGTTTTGCGTATTTAATTTGGGCAGTGTGACGTCACAAAGCCTACAATATTGGGGCATCCATGACAGACATTTTAAACAAATTCGAACTACCATAACTTCCTTTTTTCTAGGCCGATTTTGAAAACTCTTGCATCAAAATAAATGGCTTGTTAAGCACTTTACTCCAAGATTTACTTACCGCTTATGTTGCGTTCCCCTTTAAATAAAGTAAAAGTATTATTTATTTGCTGCTGGAGAGGCTTCGTAGATTCCATTTCAGAAGGCAGGCAAAATTAGTTTGACAGTTACCTCCCCCTGAAAACGTACTTTTTCCCTTAACTAAACGAATTGCAGTGTAGAAAGTCACAAACGTTGCACTCCTTGCCAAAATGGCGAAAAAAAAGGTAGTCGCATATTCAGAGCCAAATGCGCTAAGGCGAGGATTGACCTCTGGTGTTGAAAACTTGAATTCCAGGGTCATATTTGTTCACGGTGGACATAACTATTCGCAAAACCTCATGTCAAATCGGTAACAGAGCTTAATGTTAACTTTACTTCTTACAATTCACATATTATATGGGCTTGCCAAGCGAAAATGTGTCTTCATGCAAATAATGCACAGATACAGATTCATCCCACGCATGCGCAAAGTCTCATCCGGGCATCTGCTCTCCATTAATGCATTTTATAGTGTCCAATATTTCTTTTAGCAGACAGCGAAGACTCTGATCAGACTGCGCGGATGCGCAGGTTGATCTGGGCTTTCGCTGTCTGGTGTTCTTTTCAAAGAATCCAACTTCCTTGACAGTTTTTCTCTTCTGCGAAAAAAGGAGTCTTCTCTAAAAAGAAAGAATTTGCTACCTATGGGAGTAAATTCTTTCTTTTTAGACCCCTTTTCAGAAGGAGATTGGTGAGCGGGAAACCAAAACGGAAGTCACAATAGTTGTGTCCTTTTCAAAAAATGGCGATAAACCTATCAAATTTATCTAGTCTCCTTTATACAGACAACAGAGGGAGAAGATAGTCGTTGCAACAAAGGCCAGATTTCCCTTTGATTTTACAAATCCGAACTCTGCTGGTTTGAGCCGTCGACATCTCATAGCAAGCTGTGAAGGTAGTCTGAAACGACTACAGACTGACTTCATCGACTTATATCAAGTAAGAATCGTGTAATTAGGTTGTTGTCGACTTACTCACAAAAACAGCATTTTATAGATCTTGAAAGCCCACTCAAGTGTTAGCTCATCTCACTTGCTAGCCGTCGTCCGTCGTCGTCCGTTGTCCGTCCACACCTTTGAACAACTTCCCCTCTGAAACCCCTTTGTAAGTTTTCTTCCAACTTCATGTGGAGCCTTCTGTTAAAGGGGGATTGAAACTATATACAAATGGTCACGATCCTATAGTTAAGATGACCGCCATATTCATATATGTTAAAAACACTTAAATATCTTCATCTCCAGAACCAAGAAAGCTTTAAGGCTATATATATATATTATAGCATTATATATATATAGCATTGCGGACTCAAGTTCTACCAAGTTTGTTCGAATGATGATCGAAGGTTGACTTTTGACCTTTTTACCGCAAGGTTAAATTTACGTCCTCGATGCATTTGTACGGGGAAAATGTTGATAAATAGATTGGAAGGCAAAGATCAGGAATCGATACAATTATCCCACACCTCCCATCAGAGACTTCGAAGGGAAAGAAACACAAACACGAAATAACTAGACCCTAATAGAAGCATCACTAGCAGAAAGCCAAACGGACAGTTACTTTCCCATAAAGTGGCCAAATGGCTATCCAAAACAAACAGATGTAAGCGACACATACATTCAAAGACAAACTATAACAAAAAGAACCGCCTTGGAACGGGCAGTGAAAAGTATTTCACTGGGTGTGAGGGGGGGGGGGGGGTCTGGGGGGGGGGGGGGGCTTAAATCGATTTTTCGTGGCCACAATCCTCGCCCTTACTTTTGCCGCGGTTTAGACACATAATTTGTTCAGTCGGCATGAAGGCTTCCTAACTCATCAGTGCTACGTCTCCGAGAACACACACACACAAAAAATTAACTAATTACAGAGATGAAACAAGGAATTGGACTCGACAGCACGAAACAACTGAAATGCTGGAGCAAAAAAAATCCAACAGTTAGACTCCGGTGGGCCCGACCAAAGATAGAGCATCAAGTACCAATCAACATTACCCAAAATTAAATTTCAAGTAAGCCTTTTCGCTAGAACCATCATAGAATCTGAGGCCTAACCCGGCGGCGTGCAGTTAAAGAGGGAAGCAATGTTATTAACCGTGATTGGGTTAACAACCATGCATGCAGTCTGTCGTATAACATTTATTTTGTACCCAATCTTTTTATATCGAAAAATGATTTTACGAAATTGGGTACTAAAGTCATTTTCTCAAAATATATTAAACACTAATGACTGTAACTTACAATGTATGATTACATTATTATAACCTTTAGTTACAATCAACATTTTGTCCCCTGGGAGTTATCTGCCCTTGCCCCTGGGCTATATACATGTATAAAATTATGTAATTTTTAAATCTTTTCTCTGAAACCGCTTGAGCAATTTTCACCAGATTTCACATGGGGCTTTCTGTCGAAAGGGTATTGACAACTGGTTCTGCGCCATTTAGCAAAATGGCTGCCATGCCCGTATATATGGTAAAAATTCTTAAAACATCTTCTTCTCCAGAAATAAAAAAACTCTGAGGCTAAATCTTGGTATACTAAGTTTGTTAAAATGATGATACTAGGAGGACCTTTTTATGGTATGGTAAAATGTGTGTCCGAGTTGCAGTGACAATTCTGAAAGAAGTGCATGGCATTTGCAGATATCAATAATTGTTTTTATCTGGTGAGCAAATAGTGGACTCTTGTTTTTGCTCGCCAGAGCCGAAGGCTCCGGGGGAGCTGATAGGGTAGGCAGTGATCAGTCGTCCGTCGTCGGTGTCGGCGTCGACGTCGACGTCCGTGTCGTCAACATTTTCTAGCAACATCTCCTCTAAAATCGCTAGGACAATTGAAACCACATTACATGTGGAGCCTCTGTGGGGTGAAGGAATAAAAGTTTGTTCAGAATGTCTGGTTCACATGAACAATATGGCCGCCCTGCCCGTCTATAGTAAAAAATTGAAAATCTTCTCATGAACCGAATGGCCGATGACTTTGAAATTTGGTAGGCACCATTAGGTACTCGGCCTTCATTAAGTTTGTTCAAATGTGATACTTGGTTGACCCGGATCTATTTTAAGGCTAGGTCAAATTTGGTCACTTAGATCTTTGTATTGGAAAAAGGCAAAACTGTGGATTGTTGTGAAGCTATTGTAGCCTACGAGATTCAAAGCTGATATATGTAATCACCTTAATGATCTTTAATAACTACCAAAGGTCAAGGTCATTTACTGACTTTTGTCCTATTTATTGATCTTTGTCCTGGACGCCTCAGATTCAGTCTATTTATCGTCTTCTCTAAAAAGCTAGGTTGATTGAAACCAAATTAAATGTTAAGCCCCTGTTAGGTGGGGTTTCAAAGTTTTGTTCATAATGTCTGGGTCACATGAGCAAGATGGCCGCCATGCCAATATATGGTAAAAATTTGAAAATCTTCTTCTCAGAAACTGAATGGTCGATGACCTTGCAACTTGGTATGCCCCATTAGGTACAAAAAAAAAACAAAAAAAAAAACAAAAAAACAACAACAACAAAAAAAAAAACAAAAAAAAAAACAAAAAAAAAAAAAAAAAAAAAACAACAACTCAATTTATGTGAAGCTATTGTATTCTATGACAATCAAAGTTAATATATGTAATCACCTAAATGTACTTTTATAACTACCATGTCAAGGCCATTTACAGACCTTTGTTCTATTTACTGACCTCAGACACAGTATTTTTTTTTTATCTTCTCGTCTAAAACTGCGGGGTTGATTGAAACCAAATTACATGCGGAGCCCTGTGGGATGGGGGAATGAAAGTTTGTTCGTGGGATTTGGGTCAAATAATCAAGATATTTGCCTGCCCATTTATGGAATTTTTCTCCTCAGGCCTTTGCAAACAGTGTAGACTCAGATCAGATGCCGCAGAACGATGCGTCTGATCAGGATCTACACTGTTTTTTTTTTATACATTCAGCAATATTTTAGACACATCAACGGGTAGAAGAACGGACTATTTCAAATTTAAGGACTAGTATGGTAAATAGATAACATGTCCCAATAGTTATGGTAAATATATTATACTGTTGACATAACAGTGCAGTACATTTCAGGCTCATGCGTGGGATAATGCTACACCATTAGAAGAAACACTGCGCACGTTCGACGATCTCGTAAGATGTGGAAAAATTCGTTATTTCGGTTTCAGCAATGTCTGTGGTTGGCAACTTCAGAAGATCGCAGACGTCACCAAAGAACTTGGACTGAATAAGTGTATTAGTCTGCAGGTATTTACAATCCATTCTAATGCACTTGCGTATGTAACGCGACGTCTGATTGGATAACGTCAAAAATTTGCGACGGTATATTTTGCGATATACTGTCAGAAATCCGACGTCATCATGTATCGTCGCTTCTCATTGGCTGACATTTGGTTTTACGCAGCTCACAGCAAATGTCGCTTTGTGCAAAGAGTACATTTTTCAATAGAAAAAAAATGAATAAATGCATTAGAATGGGGATAACCGCATTCACGTTTGTCATTTGGGGAGGTAAATCGGCGGTTTTACGGTCGCAAATTACGTTTTACGGCTCCGCTGACGCGTCGCCGTAAAACGAAATTTCCGACCGTAAAACCGCCGATTTACCTCCCCAAATGACAAATTTGAATGCGGCTGTCCCCTAATTTAACAACTGAGCTACAACGTGAGAAAACGTACCATCATGACATAACACAACTAAGACTCAAATCAGCCTGCGCATCCGCACAGTCTGATCAGAGTCTTCTTCACCCGCATGAAGAAACTTTGCATCCCTGGCTGTCCAAAGTGCACCCAGTGAAGATTCTGATCAAACTGCGTAAATGCGCAGGGAATTCTGAACCTACACTGAGCGTGCAAGTCCGAATGTACGTGTTGTGAGTTTCGGCACAATTATTCTTTAATCAAATGAGTGTAGACAGTGTGCAGATATTCTTTAATCAAATAAGAGTAGACAGTGTGCAGACATTACAAAGGTACTTGACCTACGTAAGTCAAGGCGGGTAACCTAAGTCATAGTCATGTGACCTAGATATTGGAAGTGACTATAAAAAGACTGTATAAATTTCTCGATTCAAAACAGTACGTCGAAGCTTTTATTACTGTCTTAGTTTTTATAAGGAAAAAGACATGCTCATATAAGATAGCAAACTTCAAGTTATTAATCCATGCGGAAGTGATCGTGTGAAACCTTGTCGATTATGAGAACATTCAACTATAAATGCGGTTTATCGCCGGATACGTTTACACTTATGCCGGAAAATTTACCATGACAATGAACAAAAGGTCATATTTCAACACTAAAAGTTTAGCGACATAAAATATGTGTTTAAATTCTAACAATTTGTACATTCTGTTTAATTGGAACGGATATGTCATGGTTCTAAAGCAGAGACTCTGAATTATTAAAATGATACCCATTACAGCAATGATATGTAGCCTTTACACCTTTTCGAAAAGCGTCAGATACCCATTACATACTCTCCAAACTCTTCTAGATTTCAGTGATTGCGCTTCCTTCCTTTTCTAGAAATTTTTACAGTCATATGAATTTTGTTTTGTACGTATACATGTATGTATTTGACAAGCCAGTGTGACTGCGTTTGAGTTCTATGGCCCAGTCAACACTGTTAAGGTGGAGCCGATCAGTTAATTTAATCAGTCTTTTCCTGGGCAGGCTTAGACCTCCAAGCCGTGTTCCAGTACCTGTGCACATACTTTCGCCAGTAACTGAAACCTGTCCTTCTCGAATCACGGAATGGGTAGAATTATCGTTGAAATGATTTCGTGGTCAATTTCCACGGAAGTTATTTGGCAGAGTTGGGATTCGAACTCGCACCTCTGGATCTGCAGTGAGACGCGATTCTGATTGCGCTGTGGACCTGGCCCATAACTCGGCCTCATAATTCTTGGATACCTGCGTTTCTGTAATGGTCAGAGTTCAGAGTTCGGATTTGATTTTATTCTATAATATGTTTGATACTTGAGTGGTCACAACTTGAGCAGTACCATTTTTGCCGATAGTTTTTGCTATATTGATGTAGGAATCATTCATCTGTTTGCTAACAACTTACTGGTCAGAGATCAATTTCTCATCTTCTTTCAATCTCAATATGATATTTGGATTGTCTTTAATTGTGCTTTTTTAAGATAAATGCTTGATGTTTGGCCGAAAGCCATAAGATTTTGCCCCTACCCATCCCCACCACACATTTTAATACTGAAATTGATTCTCGATTGATTTGATCTGTGAAGATTGTCAGATTTCTAAGTAAATTTTTTCCAGTTTTTAAGTGTTTGATTTTTGTAATTACTTTTACTAGCCTGATGTGGTTTGGTTTAAACATATTTATTCAAATGAATTCTACATATATTCATACAATACTGACAATAAGAGATGGTATTCAGAAAGAAGCCAAAAGGCTTATTCGAATTTGTTTACCAGTATAACATAAATTACAATCAAACGGTGGCATTTACAAAGGAATAACTATTAATGATGCTTCCAAATTTTAGTTTAAACCAATATACATGAACATGTGATGTGGTTTATAGATTACTTTCTATATTGAGAACTCATGTAGGGTGGCGGATTTTGTCTTTTCTTTTGTCGGCGAATGCTCATCGACAACCTCTTTATGTAGCAATTCATGAGCCCAGTATATTTCTTCACATCATCAAAGATGTGGGCAATATGAAAAGGGATCTGGAGAAATCATACCTTTGAATGCAAAAAGTGAAAAATCTCAACATCTTTCTGTCATGATTGATTTGTATTTTTACAGCTAGAGTATAATCTGCTAGAACGCTTCAATGAATACGAGGCTTTTATGGTTTGTCAGAATCAAGGAATTGGAGTACTTCCTTACAGCCCACTAAAAAGGTAAATATTGTACTGTGAGGCTAACGTAGGTCGAGTGAACAGGCGACAATACCTATACAGTCAACCTTCAATGGCTCGAACAGCTGTAGAACAAACGAAATTTGTTCTAGACATTGACGGTTCGATCCATTGAGGTTTAATCATAGCGCCAAGTCAGGAGATAACGGGGGATAATTCAGCAATGTCTTTTCTATCTTCTATAAAATAATGATACTCTGAGGTCACACATTAGAATTGCCTCGATAAAGCGAGTCTAATGAGTACACATAACATACAGTTTGCTAAGCGCTACAGTTTGCTTTAAATTAAATTACGCGTCGCAAAGCTAGTCGGTGGGGGTATTTACCTTTATACTAGAGTCGAACATTCTGACCATTTACGAAACTTGGTAAGCACTCTGTCTGTCCTTTAAGGCACGGAGGGGCTCTGTTTTGCAAAAGCCAATGATCATTACCATTCGTTGCTTACCCGTACGGGACAATGAGGTTCGCGTAGATGGTTTGTGAGTTGGGAGCCTTTATGCGAACCGAATTTTTATGTATTAAATTACGCGTCGCAAGGCTAGTCGGTGAGGTATTTACCTTTATACTAGAGTCGAACATTCTGACCATTTACGTAACTTGGTAAGCACTCCGTCAGCCCTTTAAGGCACGGAGGGGCTAGGGTATTGGTAAACAACTTGTTTCGCAAAAGCCAAAGATCATTACCATTCGTTATTTACCCGTGCGGGACAATGAAGTATCGCGTAGATGGTTCGTGAGTTGGGAGCCTTTATGCGAACCGATTTTTATGTATTTCTGTATTAAGAGTAGCGTCGGGAACCAGGGTGAAGTTGGCTGGCCGTAAAAGTGTTTTAAGCCCCCCGGTGGTGTATTCTACTGACCGTTTCAAGGCGGTGGTCCTGGTGTTAGTCTTATTCTTTGTTGCTTTGTGGTTTATTCTACGAGGCGATTTATTTTAAGTCTTGCCTTGTGCTATTTTGTTCTTGTATTTTTTCAGTCATTTTAGCATTTTGTTTACCTCCTTGGGGAAGAGAGAGAGAGAGAGAGAGAGAGAGAGAGAGAGAGAGAGCTAATCTTAGATCTTTTCGTACGTTTGTTCGATTTGCGCTTGTTTGGTTTTGTCTGTTTCTTCTTCCTCTTCGTGTCTAGGATGGGCTGAAACCTGTGATTATGATATTTCCTAGACTTTTCTCTTACTTTTTTTGTAATTGCGGCACTCCCTGGACTTTTCTCTTAACCTTTTTTGTGAAGATTTGCCTATATAGCAAGTAGCAAAGGGTGACTATTCACGCTAAGAGTTCTTGTCATTCACACAGCTTAATGGTACTTAAGCAACTCTTAGCACAATTTGTCGCAGCGCTGTGGTGTGAGGGCAACTGCTAAACAGAGAATAGAAAACAACTGCACAATACTAAAACTTGCTGTAGAGTTACACCATTTACCATTATAGCTACACTCTGCCTCTTGAGGCTAATATGGAGGATGAATAACTGTGGCGCAAATAGCGAAGGTTATGAATATGGATAGACTGAAAGAGACATATACATATGCACGCGAAGAAGACTTAAATCAGCCTCCGCATCCGTGCTGTCTGATCAAAGAAGCTCTGCATCCTTGGCTATCCAGAATCGCCCTGTGAAGATTCTGATCAGATTGCGCGAATGCGCAGGCTGATATAAATCTTCGCTGGGCGCAAATATCCGAGGGTACGTTACCTGACGTTGCGCTCAAGTGTAAGTTATTAATGGTTCTGTTTTCAGTGGTCTGTTAACTGGGAAATTCAAACGGACAGATGTGCCTGGTGAAAAAGGAAGCAGAATAGGTTTGTTGAATAAATATGGCTCGTTTGGCACCGGGTTTCCTCAGTGGTCTGAGGTCTGCAACAACGAAACTTACTGGAATCTAGTTAATGAAATGGGGATCATAGCCAAGAAGCAGGGTAAGCGAACAATCAAACATCTTCCAGTTTCGTTACTGCATATTAGTTATTAACCCTGATGCTGAATAAATTAAGATGCATGCCCACTTCTTTCTTCAACGAATTAGACAACTTGATCTGGGTTGTTGGTACAATTTCACATACTTTTTCACATTTTGTTTTCACATATGTTTTCGCTTTGATGCATTGACTGAGTTGGGAGCCTTTATGCGAACCGAATTTTTATGTATTTCTGTATTAAGAGTAGCATCGGGACCCAGGATGAAGTTGGCTAGCTGTAAAAGTGCTTCAAACCCTTTTCCACTCATGTGGGATACTCTATTGACCGTTCTAAGGCGGTGTTCCCTGTGTTGGTCTTACTCTTTGTTGCTTTATGGTTTATTCTACGAGGCGACTTGTTTTATGCCTTACCTTGAGTTATTTTGTTATTGTGTTTTTCAGTCCTTTTAGCATTGCGATTACCTCGCTTGGGGAAGAGAGAGTTAATCTTAGTGCTTTTCGTACGTTTGTTCGATTTGCGCTTGTTTGATTTTGTTGGTTTCCTCTTCCTCTTGGTATGTGGGAAGCGCTGCAGTTTGTGATTGTGGCACTCTCTGGACTTTTCTCTTCTCTTTTTTTTTCTTAGTTACAAACAATGCAGATCCAGAGCAATTGGCTTTTTCAAGCCAACTGATATAAATCTACACTGTTTGCAAAGGAAGGGCATAACCGGGTTCTGCAGGACCATGGTTAAGATTGAAACGGATGAACATCAAGGTGGTTTCAGAGAATCATTATTATAATTAATATTTATTATTATTATTATTATTATTATTAGTAGTAGTAGTAGTAGTAGTAGTAGTAGTATTGATGTTCTGATGTGCAAGTTAACTTGAAAAATACTGCATTGGTCATTATTTTCTACGTATATAATACAATATATAATTTGAGTCGGGGCACAACATACTCTACAAGACTGCATATGCGCCCAGCGAAGACAGATCAGCCTGTGTATCCACGCAGTCTGATTAGTCTTTGCAGGACACTCCGTGGGTAGCCAAGGGTCCAAAGCGTCTTTATGCGGAAGGATAAGAAATTTCATAATCAGAGGCAGCGGCTCTAATAATCAAATGATCAAATGTAATGTGAGTCTTCTGGAGCACGGGCGGCTTCTCATATCAAACATAAAGGAGAATCGCATGCAATGGTGTAATCTTTTCACTTGTTTTCTACTCTAAGGAAAGCTTAGATAGGTTTAGAAAGCTGAGGGCGAGGGTGGGATACCGTAAAGCTTGCTTAAGCTCCCACTATCTCCAATAATTCATTACTGACAGTTCTAAGGCGGAACTTTCATTGTAGTTTTTTTTGTTATTGGTATGTATTGTTTCATTTTCTATTGTTTTCTTTTAACAATTATGTAAGCTGATTATATAATTAATTAAGTTTGGGTAACAGAGTTCCCACCTTGTTGGGAAAGAATTGCCAACTCTGCTTGCCATTTGTTCATATTGTGGCTGCTTTATTGTTTTTGTCTGTCTTTCCCTTTTGGTCTTGTGGGCTTGATGTGGATTTGATTGTATCGGCTCCTAAGTTCTCTTATTTCCTTTACTTATCATTCGTTCATAAATTTGCTTTTGTTACGAAAAGTTTCAAAACAAAGACGAATTACATGCAATTTTCTAGTCTTTTCACTTGTTTTCTACTATAAGAAAAGTTCTTAAATGTGTACGATCTTGCCTGTCTCGTATAGCGAGCCTTGGCCAATTTACAGACTGACAAGCAAATGTCACTTATTATGACTGATTTGCCATTCATTTGACATATGCGTGAGAATTTGGTGTTCTTAAAATGTGAACAGATTGTCCATTGTATCCCGATTCCCAAAAATAAGAAATGAAAATAAAGTAACGAAACTTGAGAATTAACAAACAAAGCCCTGACTTTGTCAAGCGGCTCAAAGTTTATTGGTCGGCTTCCATGTCTGAAAGCTTTTTGTTTAAGATTCATTCAGATCAATCTAAGTATATCAATAGATCTTAAATTTTGTAAATTTCTGCATGATAAATTAAAAAGAAGGTTTCAGGGTATGTGAGATTAAGCACACGTCATTTTTTTTTTTGGAAACTAGAGTTTTAAACAACAAACACTGTGACATCAGAGCTGACGGACATTGTCAGAGCCGCTCGACACAATCGGGTCCTTAGTTTATTTTATGGTCAATATTCATTATCCGTTTCCATTTTTAAATTTTGCAATTGGAATAAAATCAGACGATCAGTTCACACTTCTATACCACAGAAATCCTCAAGTTTATATCAATTCGAAAGCAAAATCAACCTGAATTGACGTCGATGTTTGCTTGGCGACATGTAAATTGACCATGTTTCAGTCCACGCCACAAATGATTCAGACCAGGTCGTTCACATTTGACAAGTTTTCTTGGAGCAGAAAACAAGTTAAAAGACTAGAGCACTGCATAACATTCTCCTTTTTATTAATTTTCCATAGAGATTTATAATTGTTAAAATCGTTCCGTTCCGATATCCAATAAAGCCGCTATGGCATCAGAGTGACATATATATTCAGAATTGCTAAAATCGTTCCGTTCCCTTTTACAAGATGGCCGCCACGTCTTAATCTCTATGTCGCTCCGATGCCTCCCTTCAAGCTTTTGCTTTGGGAGTAAATGTCGTTTGACGCGGCCATCTTGGGTATCAGAATGGAAAAATTTTAGCAGTTCTGAATTTATGTCACTCCGATGCCTTCCATGAAGTTTCAGCTCAATCTGACTTACAGTATCTCTGCTTTACCAGCTCAACTAATGAGCCTGAAATGGACCCAAGGCATAAAAATATATTCATGGGAAAACAGTAAACAGCATACAGTCGACTCCCGTTATCTCGAATTCCAAGGGACTCACTGAAACACTTCGAGATATCCGTACTTCGACATATCAGAGTTGAGAGAGTGAGGAAAACAATAAATTGAACAACCACATTTAACAAATGAATATGTAATTTGAGTCCTGAAGTTATATATATATATATATATATATATATATATATATATATATATATATATATATATATAAGTTGGGAAAAGGAGCATAACATCTAACAAAAAATCTTTTTGGTAGCACTGGATCCAGAAAGGATGCTGAAATGATAGGCGTTAAACTATATGTTGAGAATTAATCATTAACAGTGCAAATAATTTGTTTACCTGAGGCCTTTCGGCTTTTGCCTTTTTCAGAGGTTTTCTATTTTAAAAAAAAGGACATAAAAATGTAAAATTTACGAATAAAAGATTATGCCCTTTTCGGGCCCATGTTATCTAGCCCGCTGCGACTTTTTAACTGATCGTGTTTAGACATATGTGAAATGTAAACAATACGCGTAAACACAACGTGCAAAAAGTAGAAAGTTTATCTTCAAAACGTATAAAGCTTATCTTTACTATCAACACCGCTGTGTCCATATACGCAATGTATACGATGCACATAAACCTTACACCAAAAGGGATATACACCAAACTGAGTGTATTACACCAATACATAAGGCAAATGGGCCCAACTTGCGTAAAATCATATGAACAAAACGTACCACATAAGAGCTGTCGCATGCCCTGACTTAGGAACGATGATTCCCTCTACTGGTCGCCCTTGTTGATCCCATATGGCCGTAGAGTGTTCAGACGTCGGATCCAATAGCTCTCACTTGCTTTTCTGGTTCGATCTGTCCACTCCGGGTTATGGTCTAAGCAACAAAGGGCGGCGTGGTTGAGGAAATCATGCTCCGTTGAACAGAAATGTTCTGCGACAGGAGACCTCTCGAACCGCTTGTGTTTCCAATCATCTCGGTAGCCGTTCATCCGTTGGTTCACATGATCACCGGTTTCACCAACATATTGCTTTCCACACTTGGTGCATGTAATAAGGTAGACAACATTGGTTGTCTATCAACTGGTGTTGCACCTAAGTTTGATTATTGCCCCAGACGCTGACTTCGCGATCTGCGTGGGGGTTATCATTTTGCAGGTTTTGCATCTTGCTTTGCCGCACGGTCGTGTCTCCCCAAGTGGTTCATCATCACGCATGTCTGGTTTGAGCTTGGCACGTACAAGAAGATCCCGCAGACTCTTGGGTCTTCTGTAAGCCATGGTCGGTCTTTCTGTAAAGATCTCGCTCAAAGTGCTGGAGGACTCAATGATGGGCCAGTGTTTGTTAATTATTTTCCTCACTTTTGGCAAGTCTGGGTGATATGTCAACACGAAGGGGAGAACGTTTGACTCGGATTTAAGCCTTAAGAAATTAAGTCTTCTCTCTTTTGTTGCCGTGCTCTCTCAATGGCAAGTGAAATTTCCTGTTTCTGATAACCCCGTTTGCAGAGGTGGTCAGTCAGTTCTCTTGCTCTAGATTCAAAGGTGTCCGAATCAGAGCAGATACGTCTGAGGCGAAGTGCGAGGCTGTAAGGAATATTTTTGCAGCAGTGTTTCGGGTGGCAACTTGTGGGTAGAAGATACTGGTGTGTATCTGTCGGTTTTGTATACAGATCAACAGATATTGTATCGCCCACAAGACAATACCTTTTATTTATTTATTTATTTATTTTTATATAAAATTTGGCCTTGGCGAATAGTAAAGCTTACAGAACGTCACAAAAGTTGTCTCCCTTGTGAAATATGGTAAAAAACAAAATCAATGTGTATCCAGTTCTCAAAAATCATTAAAATCTCCTGTTTCCTTCGTTTTAGGGAAATCAGTCCCACAAGTTGCTCTCCGCTGGTTAATCCAGAAAGACATAGTTTCATCTGTGATTATCGGTGTTTCATCCATGGCTCAGCTGGAGGATAACATGGGAGCAGCTACAGGGTGGAAACTTACTGACGAAGAGGTATATATTCATTCGCAATAATTGCAGCCTACGTATTGAGAAACCTTATCTACTTACCATAATTGTCCTAAAAATGGATATAGTCAGGTCTGTTACCTGTTGAAGTTTCTGAAATATTGCTGTGTATGTAGCAAACATTGTAGATCCTAATCAGACGCTGTGTTCTGCGACGTTTGATCATGGTCTTCTCTGTTTGCACAGGCCTATCTATCCCAATACTTAGGGTTATTACGGTAGTTACATATATTGGCCGCTTCAAGCTAAAACCTTGCGCAAAAAAATATAGATTCACATCATTCTGCACGTGCGCAATGTATCATCTGGGTATTTGCTATCTACTGAATTATTCTATAGTATCCAATGATTTCGTTTGTGAACATTGAAGGCCCTGATAAGACTGCGCCGATTCACAGGCTGGTCTGAACATTCGCTGTCAGCATCTGCTCGGAGACACGTTTTCGCATATGACGTGAGCATAAGGTAAAAAAATGATAATTAATCACACATATGATATGTTCTTGCAGGATTATCAGGTTCTACGCATTCGAGCCATTCGAACTCTGATCAATGCTGCAACGCCGCCCAGCACTACACCTTGGCGTCTGTCCCCTTCTGAAAAAGGAAAAAAAAAAACAACTTTCTGTTCCCTTGTCAGAAGGGGCCAAACACAATTTTAATATAACAGAGTTGCTTCCCTTGAAAGTATATTTATATCGTTTACCTCTTTATTCCGCAGATGGCGAAATTAGATGAACTGAGTCGTCCTAAACTTCCTACTTCATATGTCCAAATCTGGGGAGTCCTCTCTAGCGACAGATACAATACCTTCAACAACCAGTCCATTAAGCTTTATAACACTGACAGTAATCTGGAGAAAAAATAGTCTGTTGACCTCTAAACAGTAACGGAAATCTGGAACAGAACCAGCCCATAATATATCTAAAACACTGGCAGTAATCTGGAACAGTACCCATCTATTAATATCTAAAACACTAAAAGTATTCTTGTACATAACCAGTCTTTTATTTTGAACATCTAAAACAGTGACAGTTATCGTGAACAGAACCAGTCTTTTGAGATCTCAAACGGTCCATTGAGATCTGGAACAAACCAGTCTATTATAATATCTAAACCAGAGAGACCAGTCTGGAACAGAACCATCTACATACCTGTATGAATATCTGAAGCACTAACCGTGATCTACTCTTCTTTCGACATCTTCCGGAAAGTCGTTGTTTGCCTGGCACTTTACACATAGGAAGTAAATGCAAACTTTTGCCATGGTCTCGTGCAAAACTAGTTGTCGTACCTACTTTTGCACAAAAAAGTTTTATTTTATTCATTAGTTTTAAAAATCGAAAATTTTCATTTTTTCCCATAGTAAAGATTGCTGAAAATTATGCAGAACTCGGTAGGATAGATGAATTGTAGGCAGGTTTTCAACAAGTTCTACTCATTCAAATTTTCTGACATTTTCGCATATTTGTTAAGAAAGATCGTTAATTAAAAATCAGCAAAGAAAAGTAAACAAATATTTTCTTAGATTAAATGATCACTTAACTAGGAATATAAATATTTGAGAACAAAACCCAACAAAGAAGTAGAAAAGACCAATGGTTTCTGGTTAGACATGGTCAATCAGAACATTTTTTTCATTTAGAATACAACGCGAAGCAAAAAAGCGTCTTTCCGAATGCTGTCGAAAGGACAATAAAATAGAGCCAGATAAAAACAGCGACATGAATCTGGAATTGAAACAACTAGCTTGCAGTGGATGAATTCGACTGACAGCTTTTATAGACTTTCTGCAAAGGGAGACACTGTTTGCAGACTGGAAGTTTCCTTAAAACGCTAATCGCAACTGCAGCAGAGGATATATTGATTTTTTGCGTATTTTTAATATATATATATTTTTTTCAGAGAAAAGAGTTAGCATTGCACGTGAATCATTCACAAATATCAAGTCTGAGTTTCTCTGACAAATAATGTGAAAAATAGTGAAACAAAAAGAAAAAGAAAAGATAAAAAAAAATGAAACAAACAGAAAAAAAAACAACAACAACAACAAAAAAAAAAAAAAAATAACAACGAAAAGTAACAACAAAAAACACGAGAAAAAGAAAACAAACGTGAAAACAATGGTAACTCTCATGTTGACAGTCGTGTCAATGTCAGTATTGTATGAATATAGTCAGTATTATCCGTTTGCACAATCCATTTCCATGGCAAAAGTACCCGTTATTACCTTGGAAACGCTACAAGTTTACGTGTCACAGATATGTATGCCTCAGGTAAATCTATTGCTACGAGTACATTATCAAGGCAACAAGAAAACTAGTATAGAAGATATTCAGAAAGAGACGCAGTTACAGAACATAGCCTACCAATGATACCAAGAAGAAGAGCAAACAAACCATAACAGACAGAACATGTGACAGATCATTCGAACCAATCAAAAGCAACGTAACGAGCTATCTTTCACCAACGAGAGATCACACTGGTGGTCGATTGTCTGTGAGTGTATACTGGGAAATAGACCTGAACGGGGACTCAAGCTGTTTCATTTAACCCTAGACTTTTTGTAATTTAAGCACTGGGCGGAATCGATGGAATTAATAAATCAATAAATATTTCTGTTAGAGAATGAAAATGTCGTCGTATTGCGGTAGTGGATATCATATTTTTTATTTATATGTTCTTGACTTTTTAATTAGCAGAAATGGATATTTGATGTCCAGATCTGCTGAGCTTGTCTTTTCAACTTAGGTTTTCATTTTTAGATTTAATCATGTATGATTAACACTTTGTCCTGCACATGTATTATCAACAGCCTAATCAATTTTCCACATTTTTCGGGATTTTCCTGCTTCTTTCTTTTTTTTTATCCATAAATTTAAGATAAATTTCTTATCGTAAGAGATATTTTTTGATTTTTGTATGATATTGTAGCCTGTTTTGTGCTCTTTTAACCGATCATCTAGGAAAAATACTTTGTGTTGCACTGGTACTATCAGCTATTTAAGCCGTTTCCGCCTTTTTTTTCGGGACTTTCTGTGTGTGTATTTTTGTATTCATAAATTAAGTATAACGTTCTTATCCTAAGAGATTTTTTCTCCATTTTATGCCTCTACGAGTTATCAAACTACCCCTCATAACAACAGCAACAATATTGCTAAGACTCTTAGGTGCTGCTGGTGCTGCTTATGCTGCTGCTGTCTCCAATATCATTACCATCATCGAAGTGCTAAAATAAGGAAATAGCTGCTCCAGTCGGTATAATATATACGGTTGTTATGAAGGTTTATTCCTGACTCGTAGTAGGAGTTGTTGTTTTTGTTGCTTCTGCTACCATTATCATTATCACTGGCTAAAATGAGGGAGCAAATTCTCCAGTTGAGGCTATAGCCAGAGTAATTGATATTAAGGGTTAATCGCTGACTAGAAGTAGTATTTGTTGCTGTTGTTGCTGCTGATTTCATTATCATTATCATTACAATAACCACTTGGAGAAATTGATGAAATGCATTAATTAATGGTTTTGTTACTAATTAATAGAATGCACACACACACACACACACACACACACACACACACAAATAAAAAATAGCTTTGTAGAAACTTCAACCCGATCTTCTGTCTGGGGTCTTTTAGACGGCTTTCAAATTATTGACTTGCATTTGTTTAAAACTATCTTTCTAGCTGATGATCGCATCATCAGTTTAATTGTTTTGTGGTATTGCGCATGAAGTAAAAAAGAAGGTAAAACTTGATATTTTTTTTATATATTTATAACATTTACATAGAGCACATATCAGTTCTTTTTCATGAAGGTGAAATGAGAAGGCCGTTTTCTGTATTATGACTTCTTGTGAATTATCTTTTTTTTCTTCAGTTACCTAGTGGTAACCCATTTATTCTCCCCGTCCTATGGTAAACAGAGGGTCAGAGAGGACCATCCCCCTGAATACCTTACAATATACATATGTATAGGCGATTACATTAAGATCGTAGTAGTTGTTTTGTGTCTAGTTAACTTATTTTTCTACCGCAAGTATTGGGACAAATTAGCCTGTGCAAACACTGGCAAACAAAAGCAGACACTGTACCATCTAATAATGCTTGAAGCTCAGCCTTTACGAGATATATGATTAAGAGTTAAATTGTCCTAGTGTTTAGAGTGAATATAGTGTGATATTTATTTAATAATATACATTTGCTTTGTCTCACTTCCACACACATTTATTCAACATACGGGAGACTATATGTCCATCTCTAGATGTCAGAACTGGTAAAAAAAACAGACAAGAGACTAACAGAACCACACAAAATAATAAATAAATAAATAAATAAATAAAGGTGCTCTGGATATCTTCTCTCAGTAAGATGGTAGTATGCAGAATAATCAGACATAATAGACATAATACATTTGTACTTGTCAGATCTTGCTTAAGATGTCATGAACATCATATAAATTCAATGTATTGCTTCTAGACTAATAATTCTTTATATTTATACCATTTTTGTTCAATGTTGTTTTCAAATGATTATTTTTTGTTGCTGCATACTTTTCTAGTTCATAATAAAAATTAGTTTGTTTCCCAGAGCTATTAATGACAATTGTTGATTAAATTTTCTTATGTATATGTAATATTTAACGAACATGATTGTCTGTATGTCAGATAAAAGGTATGTATTTCCTATATTAAAAATTAAAAGCTCTTCAACCAATGTCAGAGTTATATTTTTATTGATAAATTATATATATATATATATATATATATATATATATATATATATATATATATATATATATATATATATATATATATATATATATATATATATATATATATATTACATTTGATAATTCCGGTGTCCGTACGTCCGTCCGTTAACAACTCGTTATCGCATCTCCTCCGAGACCATCGGTCAGACTTTTTCATAACTTGTCAGGGATGTTACACTAGTGACCTGTTTTCGACCTAGTTGAAAACGATTCCGGTCCGTCGACTAATATGGCCGCCAGACAGCCATATTAGAATTTTTTTTGAAGTGTTAAAAAAAGGGTAAGAGAAAAGTCCAGGGAGTGCCACAATCAAAACCGCAGCCCTTCACAGACCGCAAGAGGAAGAGGAAACAGACAAATCTAAACAAGCACAAACCGAACAAACGTACGAAAAGCACTTAGATTAGCTCTCTATTCCCCAAGCGATGTAATCGCAATACTAAAAGGACTGAAAAGCACAAGAACAAAATGACACATGGAAAGACATACAACAAATCGCCTCGTAGAATAAACCACAAAGCAACAGGGAGTAAGACTAACACCGGGACAACCGCCTTAGAACGGTTGGTAGAGCAAACCACCGGGGGATTTAAAGCACTTGTACAGCTAGCTAACTTCACCCTGGGTCCCGATGCTACTCTTAATAAAGAAATACATAAAAATTCGGTTCGCATAAAGGCTCCCAACTCAGTCAATGCATCAAGGCGAAAACATAAAAATCAAATTAATCACTATAATAAACAAAGACAAGTATTCATGGCTAATTCTACTGTATGCCAGAGTAAATGAAAACCAAAAGTTGAACCACGGCGGGCCAAGCCAAAGACATATCGTCAAGCCCCAACCCACTGGTTAAAGTTTTACGAAGAGGCCGTCATTGAGTCTGAGGCCCGAACTGCCGTCGTGCAATTAAAGAGTGAAGCATAGCCATCAACAATGATTGGGTTGACAACTAGGTATGCAGTCTGCCGCATAATATCCAGGCTATAGCCAATTCTTTTATAACGGTTAATAAGTTTTCTGAATTGCTCCGAAAAATTTAGATTTACCTACATTTTTTCTAAATCTGTACACTACGTCACCGTAAAATTCGGGTTCCGATATACCTTGTTGCAGAAGTGTTTTCAGACTGACGCTATATTTTCCTAACAAAGCACTGTGTCTGCGATAAAATTTCGAAAACGCCTTATGTCTGATCAGTTTTCATTTTCCACACAAAGAAACTCTGTATCATTCGCTTTCCAAAAGTGCGCCGTGAAGATTCTGATTAGACTGCGTGAATGCCAGATGCCTCGTGAAGATTCTGATTAGATTGCACGAATGCTAGCATTCGCGCAGTCTTATCAGACTCTTCACGGCACAGCTTTGATAGCCAGAGATGCAATGGTCCAAAATTTCTTCGTGAAAATAACGAAGACTGATTGGATGCGCAGGCTAATTTGAGTCTTCGCTGGGCCTATGTGTCAGAAGGCACATTTTCTCATTTTACGGCTGATACTCTAACGGCGAATTACGAATGTAAGGAGTTTCAAACATGTCGGTCCAATGAAAAGGTATACCTGCATATGTTGAGGGCAATTGAAGTCAATATAAACACATTTGGGTGAATTTGCTGATACAGGATTTTAACGCGTATGGTGTATGCCAACAGCAAAGGCCCAGATCAGGCTGTGCACTTTGCAATACTGACAGAAGTACACAATGCTGAGGAATAAACTGGATGAAGTCGTCCATTTTGTGTTAGTTTATCTAAGTATTTGCGGTTTGTATGTAATTAACGGTTCTCTCTTACACCACTGCTTTTAGTGTCATTAGTATCATTTATACTTCTTGAGTTAAGCCAGATGGCATGTACAATTTGCTCTTGATTATTTGTACGATAACAGAAAGTATGTAATGGGAACATGTATATTTCGTTCTGTCTTTGCAATGAAATATGAGTCATCTCATGACAAAACCAACAAATGGCATGTGCACTCAGCGAAGCCTCAGATCTCTGGAACCTGGCAGGTTTTGATATTACAGTTCCAAATAGAGCTCCAGTATCCAAATATCCAGTTCCTTTTCATCTAGGTGAAAATAGAAGTCCATTTTCTGTATTATGATTTCTTGTGAATTATCTTTGTTTCCGCGTATGTGCTTTACATAATGGTAATTCATCCGCAGTCTGTTACATGTACTGGGTTTTGGCAATGGCAGACTTCTTTATCATGAAAGGTGCAAAATTTAAGCACTGGGGAACCACTGAAAACAGAAAAAATAGCGACCTTGTAAGAAGCAGACAGCAATTGATATAGTTTTCGTCGTTTTGATAGTCTTTCAGACAATGATTGCGAAATAAGTTATGCAATATTTGGGATATCATTTTAGTTTTTCGAGTGACATAATGTAGCTTTATCATACGTAGCGGATTGAAATCTTGGAAACATCGTATTTTGGCACTGTGAACAAAATTCTGTCCCGTGACATGTTGGATGAAAATGAAAGACCATATTCTTAAAACATAACAGTATTTATCGAGATTATTTCCAACCAAGAATATATCATTTCTTACTAATATTTTGAAAGAAAATTTATTTTTGAAAATAGTAACGCTTGTTGAACAAGCAAATGCTTGTGGTTTATGATGAGGACAATGTGTCATGACAAACTGTTGAGAGTTTACCTTAAAAAAAAAACTGATTTTGTGATTGGTTTTCTGTGATGATTTCTGTTTTAACACCAAACAATGGATTAAATTATCATTTTTAAATATTTTGCCCATTGTACAGATAATTTCATCCATTTTGAGATCACTTTTAAGACTTACATTACTAAAACAACGATAACGGCTTTGTTCAGTCAACTACTCTGTTCTGTTCTGTTCTATAAGTGAAAATTTCCAAACTGCACATGTGTTTTGCAGTTGATATTGACTTAAATCAAATAATAAATGTGTATTTGTTGCTGCTGATATTGACTTGAATCAATTTATAATTGTATATTAGTTGCTGCTGATATTGACTTAAATCAAATTATAAATGTGTATTAGTTGCTTTTGATAATGACTTGAATCAATTAATAAATGTGTACTTGTTGCTGCTAATATTGACTTGAATCAATTAGTAAATGTGTATTAGTGGCCGCTCATATTGACTTGAATCAATTAATAAATTTGTACAAGTATTTGTTTATGTAAATATGTATTTATCTTATAGATAAATAAGTGAACTCAGGAACTGAAACAATAAGATTCACATCAAGCTCCCAACACTAAATTGAAAGACAGACAAATATAATTAAGCAGCCACAAAAGGATCAGATGGCAAGCAGTTTTGGCATTTGTTTCCGCAAAAGGTGGCAACTCTGTTAAACAAACTTCACTGAATATATCTTAAACTTACATAATAGGCAAAAGAAAAACAGTCGAAAGTGAAACCTGGGTCATTTCGGCCTGGGTCATTTCCGTCTGGATCGTTTCAACCAGTTTTGGTGGGTCGGCTCGGACTGATTTAAATCCCTCGAGACCTACGTTAGGTAAGAGATGTTAAACAATGATATGGTTGTTTTGTGAATTCTAGAGGTGTCAAAGGATAAAAGCTGGATATAGCCTTTTTTTCTGACAAGTCTGTTTTGTTATAGATATCCTATCTAGCATTGCTTTGTGATCACCTTGTTTATGAGAGAATTAACCATTAGGTGTTTCGAGGTCTACTTTAGGCAAGATTAGGCGGTAAATTCCACCCGGGTATTTACTGGTGGTATTTACTGGTATTTACCAGTCCAGAAAATACTCTTAAAGTGGCAAATACTGACAAATACCAGTTGAACATTTTTGCTTTAAAATACTACAGAAATCTTAACTAAGTTGACTTAAAGTAATATATAATCAAACTAAATGACTTAAGATGTTTAAGTTAATTTTTATGTAAGGTTATCACCGTAAAGAACAAAATATTTCACAATTCTAGCATGTTGAAACAGCCAAAAATGAACTAATAGCTAAATTTTTGAAATTATTTCAAATATACATAAAGTATCTTTAGTTTTAAAATTCATTTTTATTATTTGAACTTGAACTCAATAGCAATAAAATACAGGTAAGAAATTACAGGTAAATTTCACCTGTGCGCCTGACCATTGACATTTAATTAGCAAGATCATACTGTCTAAACTTTTAAACAACATCTAATAGACAAAACGTTTATTCAAGGGAGGACAGGATAGCAAGGGGAAAGGATGAAAACAATAAAATGCCATAAATGATTTCCTGCTTTATACATAAGTTGTGTATATTATTTATTTATTTATTTAAGAAAAAGAAAATATTATTTATTAAAAAATAAATAAATAAAAAAGAGAAAAAGAAAGGAAAACAAAGTGAAAAGAAAAGAAAAAAATGATAATAATTGGAGTCGTAGCCACAAGCTACTTGATGAGTACTTTAGCAAGTATGAAACAGGTTATTGTTTTTTTTTTCCTATTAAAAGTTCTAAATTATGTTTATTAAATGAGCTATTAAATAAATTGATACTTGTGTTAAACTTTAGTATGAATATTAAGTCGACAAACCAGTATAAACGAACCCCTATGAATGTTAAGTGTAGATTATTAAGTAAATTTCAGGGCGGTAAATTTAATCGACCAGTATTTGCCGGTATTTTCTAGTATTTGCCAGTGTAAATACCACCGACATGAAAAAAATCTTATATTTGCCGGCATTTTGCCAAACCTTAACTGCCAGAAGAGCGTATCTCACAGTGGGGATTGTCCGGTGTCCGTACGTCCGTCCGTTAACAACTCGTTATCATATCTCCTCATCGGTCAGACTTTTTCATAACCTGTCAGGGATGTTACTCTAGTGACCTGTTTGTGATCGAGTTGAAAACGATTCCGGTCTGTCGACTAATATGGCCGCCAGTCAGCCATATTAGATTTTTTTTGAAGTGTTAAACCTGGCAGGTTTTGATATTACATTTCCAAATAGAGCTCCAAAAAGCAAAGAAGCATTGTTTATATCCTAATAATTAAAGCAGGTTATAACTGACCTTTTGACAGCTAAAAGACTGTATTTTTTTTGTTATGAAAAGTTTGGACCACCACACATATAACAATAGTACAACAGAGAAAAGTTACCCGTGTAGAAAGAACGTACCCTCGAGACGACCCTTACAGTTGAGAACATCAGAGCCGTCGAGGCTGTGGACTGAGGATGTAACTATGTTTTTACATGTTTTTACCATGTGGTCAAGGGTAACCATTTTCATTTACCTTCGTGCATGGAAGTGACATGTGGGAATTTGATTTTATCTTAGTATTGACAGGAGTTTTGGAAAATCAGTACTAGAGTTTGTTAAGAGAGGTTATACAAAGGACTGATGTGTGCTCAGAAGAAACAATGAATGAACTTACAGCTCTATGATAAGATTTGAAATTTGACAGTTTTCACCTTGTCTATTTTTTTCTTAAAACTTGATTTTTATTATTCTTTACAATTTTGTTTTTTGAAACTTAATTTTTTTGTTCGATCTTGACTATTTTTTTTTTCTGAAAACTTAACTTTTATTGTTCTTTTTCTATGAATGGTGCCAAAAAACAGCTAGTTATATTCCTGATGTTGTCGCTTACTTTGAAAGTACAACCGTTTAGATGAATAAGAAACATATTAAAGGAGAGTATTTTTCCGAGTAAGCTGTCATGGAGAAAGCTTGTTAAATGTAAATTGCAAGAACGTGAATTATCTATGTGGCATAACCGAATCTCAAACCCGGAGTTCAGACTGTTCAGTCGTATACATGGTAATTTTCAACCTCATTATTTTTGGCTGTTGTCGAAATAGAAGCCAAAGCTTACAGTGACTCGAAAGACGAATGTGATATGTGGCGATAATATCCGGTTATACTAAAATGTGGCACGTATTATCACAATGTTGTGGATTACATTTTTAGTGAACGTTCCTACTTACACTGGGAAAGTATACCAGCTTAATCTACGAACATTTTAGAAGTTTGAATAAAATCTCATTGACACGTTTTACTTTTGGATAAAGAGCATTGTGATTTAAACATATTTTGTGTGATGAAAGCTATAATTTATGGTGTTATGTTTACCATGCACGCATGTCATGTGGGTAAATGACTGGTAAACACATGGTACAATAAAGTGAATGTTTACTGCTAATATAGGCAATCTGAGTATTTCCTTACTAGAAAGGCACTTGTCCTTATATCATCTCTTGATCTTATTGTGCATCATTCCTAAATCTCTTGCATTTTCTTTCGGTAAGGGACTTTATTGCTTGTGAATTATTTTGAGATTAGAATATGCATTTCACACAGCTTTTCTGTAACGCTATTCCTGTGCAGTTGATTGTTGGTATAGTATAAAGGACAATATACGAATAGGTTGTGTGTTGTGCATTATATGTTTAGATATACAGGTATTTAATTATTCTTCCTTAACATTTACCACTCTCTGGGCTAATTCAGCAGATGATAAATTGATGATATTTTTCACAGAAGAGAGGACTTGACTGTCCAATGGAGACAATTTGCATGAAAGGACTTGACTGTCCAATGGAGACAATTTGCATGAAATGTCAAAATGTGTTTTCTGGAAAAATAAGAAACATATTTCTATATGTTGTCTACTGAAAATTTTACCCAGAGTGCTAAGCGTTAATGTATTTGTATATATATATATATATATATATATATATATATATATATATATATATATATATATATATATATATATATATATATATATATATATATATATATATATATATATATATATATATATTCTTGATGATTTCATGTATATGATTTTCTGAATGTGTATGTTTGTACTCTCCTATATGGAGAAAATAAAGAAATCTCTCTGAACGAATCTAATTCTATGTGTCGCTTCGGGAGAAAAAGGCTCTTCGTACTTTCCGTTGAGACAATCTTTCTGTGTGCATTCCCAGCCCGTCAGTAAGGTCACATGTCTAGTTCTTTGCAAAGGTTTCCTCTTAGCCTACTGCGAGCGAATAGTACAGGTTTTAGCAAGACTGCACGGATGCTCGCTTGAACTTTTGCTGTTCGTATGTGCTCTAATGGCTTTTGTTTTTTCAATAGCACGGCTCGTATACGGCAAATTTCCGACAAGCTGTGAAAATACGGTTGTAAACACTGCAATATGATCTGCTGAAGTATTATGCGCTTTTTAATGTTTTATTCTCTCGTCTGTCTGACTTGAATCAGTGCGCATATAGTTTACTAGAGCGAATAGGAAAAGCATGAGAGAAGGAACTCAAAGGACTGACAGCACTTGTGGGTCGATCGTCTCTTAGAGTAGTCTGGGAAAATGGTTCAGAACGAGGACTTTAAACCCCTCGGTGGTTTTTTTCTTACCTTTTTTTTTTCACTCTACTGACCGTTCTAAGGCGGTGATCCCGGTGTTAGTCTTACTCTTTGTTGCTTTGTGTTTATTCTACATGGCGATTTGCTGTATGTCTTTCCGTGTGTCATTTTGTTCTTGTGTTTTTTAGTCCTTTTAGTATTGCGATTACCTCGCTTGGGGAAGAGAGAGCTAATGTTAGTGCTTTTCGTACGTTTGTTCGATTTGTGCTTGTTTGGATTTGTCGGTTTCCTCTTCCTCTTGGGGTCTGGGAAGGGCTGCGGTTTGTGATTGTGGCACTTCCTGGACTTTTCTCTTACCTTTTTTTTAAAGACTGTTTCATTTACTCTTAACTTCCTATAATTTAAGCAAACAATGCACACCCTGATTAGACGCCGCGTTCTGCTAAACAATCGACCCACAAACGAACCTTCTGTGATGATCCGATGACCCGTTCCCAGCTGTATTATAGTACGTCTAATGGAAAATTGAAACCCAACCTCAATGGTCACAAGACAATGTTGTATTCGCAGTTTTTTACTACATAGTGTATGTATTTGCGCGATAGCGTGTTGAGTTTATCAAAATGTGAAATATCCTGTAGGAAGTTAAAAAACACTAGAACACGAGGGATACTAAACAGAACACGTCTCGCGTTGCAGTTAGCAAAGTACATCTGTACATAAAAAGCGTGGATAACTTAATATTGGAATAGGTAACTGTCCTCATTTCCTTTCTTTTAACACTGTTATGAATATAATCTTGTAAAATATGTTTCCTCCGTAGACCCAAGTTCCCATTCATATATATGACGTACATATGTCAGTGAATTATCTCCACTAAAGGGCATCTTGGGTCTAGGGATGGGGTGGGGAGTGGGGGCGGCGGAGCGGGGACACATTTTGTTATAACAACTTTTATGAAACGCATTCAAGTTTGCATTGTAACCGGAAATTAGAAAAATTCAAGTCAGATATATCAAAGCACTGAGAGTGCTGATGGGGACGGTTGCCAGAACTCTTGAACTGAATGGGATTTACATTTAATAAAAAAAAAAAAAAAAAAAAAAAAAACAATACAAAACAGTACTCAACAATGGCAAGCCGTTTCGGGGTTTATCCACTGAATGCATACATCTGAATTTCAAATACAGATATCTCTTTTAATGAATATAGATATCGTAATTTTTTTAATTACAGATATATTCAGTTGAAATGCAGATATCTGTAATTCAAATAGAGATATATCTAACTGAAATGCGGATATTGGCATTTAAAATATAGATATTTTTATCTTATATATATGCATAATATATAGATATATGCAGTCCAATTAGAGATATCTGTATTTATGATTAAATTAGTGATATTCATATTCACTCTACTTATGGGAAACTGATACCTCCCTCGCCGATTTTTACATGCGCACCGTTCACCGGTTACAAATACCAGTGTGACGGATGGCGCAGTTCGCCCGCATACAGACGCAAAAACGAAACAAATTAAAGATGCTTAAGATTTCCCATGATCTCTTTACAGTCAAACCCGCCGCTATAAACATTCCGATATTGGTTACAAACACGCATACATAAACTTTATTCACATAGGCTGCCATTTTGGTTGTGCCAAAAGAAAGCTTGAAAATAACCCCTGCTCTGCCCTTTTGCTGTGTGTAAGTAGAACAGCGGCTAGGGTAACTTTGTTTTTTCAGATAGTACTATAGAGCGCGGGATTTGCACCGGTTTTCTGGTGGCCTCTCACAGTTAAATGTATTGTGTATCTGATTGGGTCGTGCTTAAGCAAAAAAAATAACAAAAAAAAAAAAAAAAGTCTTAATGCAAGGATACTCAGACTGAGCCAAACATTTGCTGTTCGCAGCCAAACATTTGCTGTTCGCACATCGAATTATGCAGGAACTAAGTGTCCGTGCCCCGTTAGTGCGCTCAAAAGTTATGTAAATGTCAATGACAATTGAGCCGCATCGTGGAAAACATACCTCCCGGCGTGTGCGCACAACGACGACTCCAATCCGCCTGCGCATCCTCGCATACTGATCAGTCTTCGTTGTCCGCATGAGGAACCTTTGCATCCTTGGCTATCCAAAATGCGCTCAGGGAAGATTGTGATCAGACTGCGCGAATGTGCAGGCTGATTTGAATCTTTGCTAGGCGCACATGTCTGATGATATGTGGTCTGACGTTGCAGCTAAATTCTTTCTTACTTTACACAGACTGACTTTCAAGATTGAAATATGACAGCAACGACGGAGTACAACTACTTGGGCAGCAGTGGTCTGAAAGTTTCCAATCTCTGTCTTGGAACCCTGACGTTTGGCACAACAGATAAAGGATTCCCTTGGGTAATATAATATATCAATATACAGCATAAGAAAGTGTACTTATCGACTTGTGTGCCAACGAAGATCTTGATCAAACTGCGTGGATACGCAGGCTAATCTGAGGTTTATTTGGACATACAGGTCGTAAAGAAAAGTATTTCTTTGTTGTGGATCAGATATTTATGATGGAAAAGAGGGTAGGCATACAGGTCGTAAGGAGCAGTATTTCCATGTTGTGGATCAGATATTTGTGATGAAAGCGGGAGTAGGTATAAAGGTCATAAAGAGCAGTATTTCCTTGTTGTATATCAGGTATTTGTGATGAAAGCGGAGTATGTATATGGGTCATAAAGAGCAGTATTTCCATGTTGTGGATCAAGCATTTCTGATGAAAGCGGGAGTGGGTATATGGATCATAAGGAGCAGTATTTCCATGTTTCAGATCAGGTATTTGTGATGAAAGCGGGAGTTGGTATATGGGTCGTAAGGAGCAGTATTTCCATGTTGTAGATCAGATATTTGTGATGAAAGCGGGAGGGGGATATAGATCATAAGGAGCAATATGTTCATGTTGTAGATCAGGGCCCAGTTGTTCAAAGCTAACGACATCGTTAGTTAACGATTCGTTAAAATTTACATCGAGTGGTACGCAAATATGCTGAATTTTTTTGCTGAAAAAATGTGAGTAGCTTTTGTAGTGCAAAAGCTACTCACATTTTTTCAGCAAAAAATATCAGAATATTGTATATTGAACCCGCTAAAACAGTTAACGAAATGACCCTTAATGAGCTTGTTAAGCTAACGACGCTTTGAACAACTGGGCCCAGGTATTTGTGATAAAAGCGGGAGTGGGATATAGATCATTAGGAGCAATGTTTCCATGTTGTGGACCAGATATTTGTGAAGGAAAAGGTGGGCATATAAAACATAAGTAGCAGTATTTCCGCTTTGTGGATCGGATATTTATGATTGAAAAGGAGTGCGGGCATATAGGTTGTAAGCGTTGTGTCTCTTAATTAATAAAGTTTATAATTGTATTTTTAATCAGCCATTACTCCTGCATAGTACCAAAGACATGAGAAACGTTGCAAGCAAACAACGTTATTTACGTTTAGATAGAAAATCTATAAATATCACAATAAGGACTAAGCCTGCCCAGTAAACGTGTGGTTAGATAAACTGATCGGCTCGATAATACCTTGACAGTTTTGTCTGCGCCGTAAACTTCCAACGCCAACTCAAACTTGGCACATGACATAAATGTGACGAACTGCATTGCTGACTAGATTTTTGTGACCTTGATCTTATTTACGCAGAGCTCAGACTACCCATGAAGATCGTTTTACCATCCTATTCCCAGGCCCTCATAGGTGGATTTGGTTCACATATGGTATGTAATACAATTGGGACCACCACAATCGTTGACATTGGTCTCAATTTCAATACCACAGTGCTACAAAGATTGATAAATAGTTTGAAGAAAAGCAACTACTGTGCACATTATCTCCTGAACCAATGCGTCAAATTTGCAAAGGTATCAACTCACCGCAACTGTGTGAAGAGTTGAACTGCCCTTGGTAATCAAAACGCAGCCTCTGATCAGGGTCTGCTTTGTTTGCTCAAATTACAAGTAATGGGTTAATGAAACTGCCAGGACCATTTTCCCAGCCTTTACTCAGATGTATTCGGCGCCCCAGTGTTGTCAGTGCTTTGATTAAGGCAGAGTTATGCAGTAAGGACGATTGATAAAATAAGGTTTCAAACGGCAAATTCTGACAATTGTAATGTATTACCCATGTATACATTTTTCCCCTCTATAGTTGTGCAAAAGTGAGGTTAAATTACATAGACAAGTGAATACAATGTACGCAAATTGACCCGAATATCCCCCACCTCCACCAGTAAGACATGTTTTCACCATGCGCGACTTATCTGCACAATAGCCATGGTAACGTGTATGTTTACCTGATCTGATGTTTGGTATGTTTCTGGCTTTAAAACGTGAAGCGCAAAGATTGCAGCAGGTGACATTATGATTTGTTTTCTATCTATCATAGAAAATAAGACATCATTTCATGTGAATCATCTGCTGGCAGCACTGTACGTTAAATAAGAGGTGTGGTACTTTATGCTGTCTAAATTTCATTCAATTTGTGTTTTATCACAAAAGTTAGTACATTGGTTTAGTAACTTCAATAACAATGTTCTAGTGTATTTTATTATATTGTTCTAGTGTATTTTATTACACTGTTCTTAGTGTATTTGATTATATTGTTCTAGTGTATGTTATTACATTGGTCTTAGTGTATCTGATTATATTGTTCTAGTGTATTTTATAACATCGTTCCAGTGTATATTATTACATGTAAATGTACATTGTTCCAGCTTTTTCAAAGCAGCAGACAAGTCAATGAAGCATCATCGCACAAGATAATGGACCGATTTGTCGAACTCGGAGGCAACTTCATCGACACAGCTAATTTATACTCATTTGGAAACTCAGAAGAAATAATAGGAAAATGGCTGCAGAAGTAAGTGCACTCAGCGCTCATTCAGCTATTTTCAAAACACGTTAGTTTAGCTGTATATTTGCAGGGCACAGGGAACCAATTGGGAACCAAAGCCCGGGGTAGTTATTTTGTGTAAAGCGACCAATGATTGGTTAATGATAAAGATTAATTAAAACTTGTTATGTTTTTTCAGTCCTTTTAGCATTGCGATTACCTCGCTTGGGGAAGAGAGAGTTAATCTTAATGCTTTTCGTACGTTTGGTTTTGTCAGTTTCCTCTCCCTCTTGGTGTCTGGGAAGGGCTACGGTTTGTGATTGTGGCACTCCCTGGACTTTCCTCTTATCTTTTGGTTATTCTATTTTGAAGAAAAAAAGGTTTGTGTGCAATTTCTTGATTGTTTCAAATAAATAAATAAATAAATAAATGTTTCTGTTTGTGTTTGCTGGAGCCAAAAGTAGAGGTGGTGAAATTTCAAAGTTTCTATGTTTGATACCCGCCAATTAAGGGGTAACTACATTCAACCTTCAAAACGTCCAAGAAAGCGCTGGTGACAGGGATGGTTTCCTTATTTATTATGTTGTGCTAAGCCTGGTCTTTGAATTAAAACAGAGTTTGGAAGCCCGCCCATACCCGAAAATGAACTCTTAACCACCAAAACGGTGGAATAACTACGGAGCTCTGTGAGAAAAATAATTAGTTCCCTGTATTCTGTAAACTAGATAATTACATTTTTACTGACATACTGACCATACATAACAAATGACTTGCGTCATTCATTGATGTATACCTGGCTTCCAAATGATCTCTATTTACAGAATATATTTAATATTACTAAGCTCGATGTTATTTTATCTTTTTCAAATATTACTAAGCTTTGTTTTACTTTTTTCAGATTTACTTGTCTTGAAAACTTTTTGAATATCAAATGCTTGGATAAAATTGAAGTAGATAAGGAAAAGTGCCATGGATATGCAACATCGAGTAGTTTTGCTTTACATAAATGATGGAGATTTTCCAAACTATAAAATTCCGCAGAATTTTTTTTTCTAAATCTATAACTGATATCCATTTCGATGAAACAAAAAGGTAAAAGCCATAAATATTTCATCCTTAAATCATAAATGATTTGCGGAGGTGCTCTTCTATTTTACAATTCTACAATTCTATTTCACAATTCTACAGAATTCTAGAATAATTTAAAATCTTCGTCTGAATTGTCGGCGCCAGGCTCCCAGTATAAAATCTATCCCAGAAAGATGTTATAAACATGTACATGTAAAGTTATCGCAAACATTTAGTTCGAAATTGTTAAAACATCGAATTTAAAGCTTGTATTAATTGCCACGTGTATCAGCCGCAAAAGACTATTCGTACTTCATTATAGTGGCTTTTAGCATTGCGATTACCTCGCTTGGGGAAGAGAGAGCTAATCTTAGTGCTTTTCGTACTTTTGATCGATTTGTGCTTGTTTGGTTTTGTCTGTGTCCTCTTCCGCTTGGTGCCTGGGAAGGGTTGCGGCTTGTGATTGTGGCACTCCCTGGACTTTTCTCTTACCTTTTTTGTGAGTGCGCATGTGTCACACATATGAATACGTAATATATGTGTAACGTTGGCGTACAGTTGTATGCATACGTAATAGTTTGTTACGTAACAGTTTGTACGCATAATTAAAAAAAGGTAAGAGTGCCACAATCACAAACCGCAGCTCTTCCCAGACACCAAACCGACAAATCCAAACAAGCACAAATCGAACAAAAGTACGAAAAGCACTAAGATTAGCTCTTTCTTCCCCAAGCGAGTTAATCCCAGTGCTGAAGGACTGCCTATACTACTCACGGAGGATATAACTACGTCCTTGCAAAACCCTGTAATGTCTTATAGGCTATGACCTAAACTAACTAGAAGACCTAATGATGACCTAGATGACCGAATGAGGCAAGATTCAGCTCAGGACTGTACAGCGCTTCAATGCACAGGTTTCATTATTATCCTTCCATCGTCCCGATATTACATTAATTATGTAGAAAGAGACGTCAATCATCATCATTATCATTATCATCATCAAAAGAAAAAAAATATTCGCTTTACTATTTACGTTTCACATATTATGAATGATTAACTTCATTCGACTAGGATATCTAGGGGTTTCTTCTTCATGAAAGAGACAAACTTGTTTTGTTCCTCTCCAAAAAGGAGTCTACTCTAAGAGGAAAGAATTTGCTACCCGTGGGAGCAAATTGTTTTTGTTAGAGAGATCCCTTTTCTATTGGTGCGCAGGAAACCAAACAGGAAGTTATGCTAATTGTGTCTCTACTAATGAATGGCGGTATTTTTTTTTTTTTTTTTTTTCAAATTTATCGTCTCCTTAAAACAGGCAACAGAGAGAGAAGATAGTCATTGCAACAAAAGCAAGATATCCCATTGATGTTACCAATCCGAACTATGCTGGCTTGAGTCGTCGACATCTTATAGAAAGCTGTGAAGGCAGTCTGAAACGACTGCAGACTGACTTCATCGACTTATATCAGGTAAGAAGCAGGCAATTACTGTGCTTTCGACATCTTTCAGAAATACGTTATTTGATTGGCGCTTTACACAGATGTAAATTTGTATACTTCGGTCATGACTTTACGCAAAACCTTTTGTTGTAACTACATATGCACAAAAGTTTCATTCTGGTCATTGGTAAAAAAATCAAATATTTTCATTTTTTCCCATATTTTAAAGTGGCTGCAAGTTTTCCAAAGCTCGGCGTGGGCAGGGAATTTGGAGGCAGGTTTTCAACAAGTTCCGTTTGTACAATGTTTCTGAAATTTTCACATGTTGTTGTGAACTATCAACAATTTAAAATCAGCAAAGAAAAGTAAAAAGTATTCTGTTAGCAACATTCCAAAATATCAATTTACTGTAGAAATTGCATACGTCAGACTAAGTTTTGGTCTTAAATTTAAAATTATCGAAAATATTTGAGAACAAAATACAGAAATAGAGAAGATAAATGATTGTTGATAAGCTATGGTCAATAAGAACGATATACCTTCATTTACGAGGATAAGACCAAATAAAAAAGAATATGTGTGATTAGGGTAACCCTATCCGTCCTAATTTTCCTGGTGAAAACTAGATTTTTGTTTATGTTTTCTTAAAAACAAACAAAAAGATGTTACTGGCATAATAAAATATTTATGCTAAATATTCGGACAAGCAGGTATGAGCAAACAGAATAGACCCAGGTCAAACCACTCCTATAGAAGCAGCTTGATCAGGGTCTACACTGTTTGCCAGTCTATCAGTACTTTTAGATACATCAAAGGAAGTTTAACAGACTTGGTAAACTTTGATGTGAATGATTGTTCCAAGTCCAAATATATCTGGAAATTATGGTATAATTCTACATAAAAAAAAAAAAAAAAAAAAAAAAACTACCCTTTTTTTTCTAACATGTTACCCTAAACACACATACTTTTTATATTTTTCCTAAAACGCTCAGTTAAAAACGTATCTTCATGTGTTGTCAAAAGGACAGTAGGTGATTGCTCACAAAAACAGCATTTTCTAGGTTTTGAGAAAAAAGGTAAGAGAAAAGTCCAGGGAGTGCCAGAATCACAAACCGCAGCCCTTCCCAAACACCAAGAGGAAGTGGAAACAAACAAATCCAAACAAGCACTGATCGAACAAACGTACGAAAAGCACTAAGATTAGCTCTCTCTTCCCCAAGCGAAGTAATCGCAATGTTAGAAAGACTGAAAAACACAAGAACAAAATGTCACAAGGTAAGACATAAAACGAATCGCCTCGTAGAATAAACCACAAAGCAACAAAGAGTAAGACTAACACCGGGACCACCGCCTTAGAACGGTCAGTAGAGTAAACCACCAGGGGGGGGGGGGGGGGTGGGTGGGGGGTTTAAAGCACTTTTACATTTACAGCTAGCCAACTTCACCCTGGGTCCCGATGATACTCTTAATAAAGAAATACATAAAAATTCGGTTCGCATAAAGGCTCCCAACTCAGTCAATGCATCAAAGCGAAAACATAAAAAAAATCAAATTAATCACTATAATAAACAAAGACGATTACTCATGGCTAATTCTACTGTATGCCAGAGTAAATGGAAACCACTAGTTGAACCACGGTGGGCCAAGCCAAAGATATATCATCAAGCCCCGACCCACTGGTTAAATTTTTACGAAGAGGCCGTCATTGAGTCTGAGGCCCGAACCGCTGTCGTGCAATTAAAGAGTGAAGCATAGCCCACTTCCTTTTTGGTATTTCTCAATCGATTTTCATATTGTTCACCATAACGCTCAGCTTTACCCATTGATGTCTAATGTCACCAAAAGGCGTCATTGGCAAACAGTCTAGACCCCGGCCGAAACGCAGCATCTGATCAGGAGCTACACTGTTCGCATTAAATACAGAAAATTCTATTAAAAGTAATAGTAATAAAAACATACCAGATACACGTTTTTCTTGGAAATTTGTCCAAATCATGAGATAGAAGAATGCACTAGGCATTAATGGGATAATAGGCACTTTTTTTTTTTTATCTAATATGTTTGTTAGTAATGGGCCGCGTCAAGCCAAAATGTGTCTTCGAACATGCGCAAAAATGCACAGCTTCAGATTCATCCCCCGCATGCGCAAAGTCTCATCCGGGCTTTTACTCTCCATTGATACATTTTATAGCGTCCATTGACTCTGTTAGCGGACAGCGAAGGCCCTGATCAGACTGCGGATGCGCAGGCTGTTCTGGGCCTTCGCTGTCCGCATATACCTGAAGACACGTTTTTGCATGGTGCGGCCCGGTTGATGTGCGATTTCCTTTAATCTCCAGTGAAAGTATTTTGGAATGGCCTTTTCTTAAATCATTTCTCGTTTATAAGGATAATCTCACATAAAATATAGCCAGAATACCAAGATTTCACATTACCAAACAAGGTAGAAATATAAAATGTGCAAAAAGTGTGCAAGAACAAACACTTTGTTCTGTATATAATCATTTTAATATTCATTTTCATCCTATACTGTACCCTGTAATTATTGGTCATGTCTAGATGTGTGTGTGTTTATAAAGTAAATAAGAGAACTCAGGAACAGATACAATTAGATCTGCATCAAGATTGCTTTGGAATAAAATGCTAATGGTTTAATAGTTTCATTTCGATTTGTTTTGTATCGAAATTTTACAGCACACTTATCACTGCATATACCAGCTTGCAGTTTTACCTTTTTATCAATACGTGGGATCATTTAAACAAAACTATCTGCCCAGTCCCCATACCAATCAAATTAATAACAGCAAAAAAAGGTACCGTTTCAGTAGTTCCATGTAAGATAGCACATGTTTTAAGGGCCAAGTTTTATATTGGTCGTTCTTTTGTACTCCCCGACTCATGAAGATAATTTCTAATGATATCATGCATCAGGTATGTATCCATCCATAGTGCTTGAAATACCATGTTGTACCAAGTTAGCTGTGATCAGTTTTTCATAATATGCCTGTAAAGTACATTACAGTAAGAAATCTGATAAAGTAAGATTAAATACAGAGCAAAAACCTGTAATACCATAATGATTGTGTTGAAAATAAAACATGTTTTCAAAGTTTTTAATGATAACAATAAATAATTTGCAGCTTTCTTTATTAATATGGCAAATGCCTTCATTTGTTGTTATTTACGTTACGGTTTGCCATTACCTTCTAATATCTCCTTTGGTGAACAAAATAAATTGCATTCTCTTATGAATTTTCATCTGAAACTAGACTTTTAGGTTATATCTAGCTTACGACGCACAATTTAGTCATTATATGACAATGATATCAACTTCATATTTTAAATGCTCATCTAGTCAAACAGGAAATAAAACATTGTGACGAGTTGTTACACTATATATTAATAACCAGTACTTGAGTACTAACAACAAAACGTGCCTGTAGCCACAATATCTGCAACAGACCTTAATTAAATGTATACCTGTTGATATGTATTAAACCGTGTGAACTTTGCGAGTGTAACATGATCTTAGAAAGTTTTCATGGCGAATTGTAACGTATGTTACATATTTAGAATATAATATATTAAATATTTAAGTATATGATAAAGATGCCCAAGAAAAGCAAAAAACAAGTAGCAAAGACGTACCGAGGCATTAAAATAAGGAGAGATGAGCTATAAATAATGACAAAATAAACATCACATATGAAACCACCGACCCCAAACAAAATAGAGCTGCAACAGAGAAATATTGAAAATCAGTCTCTAGTAACATAGAAACAGAACAAAATCACTATTGAACATTTATTAGAAGCTGTTTGCTCTTTGAAATAAAAACATAATATTTATAAATAACTATAAGTAATCCAGTAATAATTATGACTGAAAATGAAACATCCGGCCATCATGGATTCTTTATGTTTTCCCTTTCACCAGGAGCATGAAATAATCATTCAAACTAAGAATATTAGGCTTAATTATAACCAAATCTGATGCTTTTGGGACCAAAAAACAACAACAACAAAACAAACAAAACAAACAAACAAAAAAAAAACAAAAAAAAAAAAAAAAACGAGATATGTTGCTTAATATCATTTAATATGGCTTTGACAAAAGTATACTATTTTTGTATTTTACAGTCCTATTACAGAAAATCGACCAATGATAACTTAATACAACATGGGTTTTCAAGTCCCCAAGATTTGTCCCTCATTCATGACAACAACGGAATTTTCCTTCCTGCAGGGTGGGTTTTTGCAACAAACTCGCAAAATACGCCACATATTTCAGTCTGCTTTTACACCAGTAGGTACGAGTACGAAACACTTTTTAACCCTGGTCCTGCCGAACCCGGATATTCCCCGTTTTGCAAACAGTGTAGATCCAGATCAGTTCGCTTTAAAAGAGACCAAGTGATCTGGACCTGCACTGTTTGTTATTCAATAAATGAATTTGTATCAACAACTTGGATCAAGTAATCTGACTGACTACAGTTAGAAGTGGACGTGGCATCTTAATTTATTCAGTATGACAAGGGTTAATAAAACAAACATTTTTCATGAGAATAGAATATTCTCAGTTGGCTGAGTTTCTTTTTTCATTCCAACAAATTTACAATAACCATGTTGACAGCCAGCTTATATAAGTAGTTCTCTAGCTGGTTCTAAAAGGTTCCTATCAAAAGTAAAATAATCTAACTTTAACGTATATGAATGTATTTCAGTTAAACATGAGTTGCTACAAACTCGCATGTCCGCTAAGCGATTACAGGTCAGCCTGTACTTCGCTGACCAGCCCAAAGATGTGTTGGAGAGTGCTCTGCGAACACTGATCAGACTGAGTGGACGATCTGAGTCTTCGCTGGGCATACACTCAATCTTGTAGGAAGTGCTGTGGCATGGCTCAATCATATATAATAGTCTAATGGAACGAAAATCATTCTTTTGTCTGTACATTAACTTAAGGTTGTTAGCGCTTTCACTGCTTGCGAAGATCATGTAAAGATTCGCTGTATATGATAACAATAAACCTATCGTAGCAGAAAAACGTACGTTACCGTAATAACCCTAGGTATTGGGACCTTTGCAAACAGTGTAGACCCAGAGCAGACTCCGCAGAATGCTGCGTCTGATCAGGATCTACACTGTTTGCCATACATACAAAAATATTTTAGACACATCAACGGGTAGAAGAATGGACTATTTCAAATTTAAGGACAAGTATGGTAAGTTGATAACGTGTCCCAATATTTATGGTGAATATATTATACTGTTGACATAATAGTGTAATACATTTCAGGCTCATGCGTGGGACAATGCTACACCAATAGTTGAAACATTGCGCACGTTCGACGATCTCGTGAGATGTGGAAAAATTCGTTACTTCGGTTTCAGCAATGTCTGTGGTTGGCAACTTCAGAAGATCGCAGACGTCACCAAAGAACTTGGGCTAAATAATTGTATTAGTCTGCAGGTATTACAATCCATTTAATAATTGAGGCACATCGTGAGAAAACGTACCTTCATGACATGTCAACTCAGACTCAAATCAGCCTGCGCATCCGCAAAGTCCGAACAGTCATCTTAACCTGCATGAAGAAATTTAGCATCTTCAGCAGTCCAAGGTGCGCCCAGTGAAGATTCTGATCAGACTGCACGAACCATTACAAAGGTACTTTACATACGTCACTGTCTCTACCACAATATAGGGATCAACTATGTTTTTTTCAAGCATTAACATTCGCCAGGTCCCGTGGGAGGTGTTGAAAACTCAGGCCGGAGGCCGCGGTTTTCAACACCTCCCAAGGGACCTGGCGAATGTGAATGCATTGAAAAACCATATTCGATCGCTAATAATGCATAAAAGTGAAAACATTTGCTACAGTTCGCGTTATTTCTTGCACTATTTGGTTTTGCCAGTTCACTCATGTCTCGCGAACGCAATTACGACGGACTATGCTCGTTCTAGGGCCGGGCAGTACACATCTCGTGACGGTAGCAATGCTGTGGCCCCGGTACAGGCATAGTGAAAGTTGCTTAGCCTTGCATTTACAGCGCGTGAATTGCCTTGTTAATACACGGCCTTTCGTCGATTAATGCATGGCTGTTAATAATGTGCGGCACTGCTTTTTATGCAATAATATCTTTTATAATCTCTGCATTGGGCTGCATCAGAAATAATCAAACAAAACAAAATTACAATACTCCATTTCTTAATACAAATGTAATTGGCTTAATATTCTTTTTTTGTTTTTGCGTCGATGGTTTCTTTAATATCACGACGGCGGTTCGGCCTCAGATTCAATGACGGCCTCTACGTAAAACTTTAACCAGGGGCTTAACGATATGTCTTTGGCTTGGCCCGCCGTGGTTCAACTATTGGTTTTCATTTACTCTGGCATACAGTAGAATTAGCCATGAGTACTCGTCTTTGTTTATTATAGTGATTAATTTGATTTTTATGTTTTCGCTTTGATGCATTGACTGAGTTGGGAGCCTTTATGCGAACCGATTTTTTTATGTATTTCTGTATTAAGAGTATCATCGGGACCCAGGGTGAAGTTGGCTAGCTGTAAATGTGCTTTAAACCCCCCGGTGGTTTACTCTACTGACCGTTCTAAGGCGGTGGTCCCGGTGTTAGTCTTACTCTTTGGTGCTTTGTGGTTTATTCTTCGAGTTGATTTGTTGTATGTCTTACCTTTTGCCTTTTTGTTCTTGTGTTTTTCAGTCCTTTTAGCATTGCGATTACCTCGCTTGGGGAAGATAGAGCTAATCTTAGTGCTTTTCGTACGTTTGATCGATTTGTACTTGTTTGGATTTGTTGGTTTCCTCTTCCTCTTGGTGTCTGGGAAGGGCTGCGGTTTGTGATTGTGGCACTCCCTGGACTTTTTTCTTACCTTTTTTTTTCTTATGTAGCGTCTGTTTTGTCATTATCTGTTCACCATCTCTCCTCTTGTTGTGCCTCGGGAAGGTGGTGTTTCGTAATTGTGGTGTTTTCTGGGTAAATTCATTATATTTTTGATGGCTTCAGAAAAAGATTTGACGATTTTCATTATTTTGCTGCTGGCAGGTTTGTCAAAGAACATTAGCTAAATTAGGTAAGAGAAAAGTCCAGGGAGTGCCACAATCACAAACCGCAGCCCTTCCCAGACCCCAAGAGGAAGAGAAAACCGACAAATCTAAACAAGCAAAAACCGAACAAAAGTACGAAAAGCACTAAGATTAGCTAAACCACTATATCGAACTCAATGCATATTATTGCATAAAAAGCAGTGCCGCGCGTTATTTACAGCTGTGCATTAACCGGCGAAAAGCCGTGTATTAACAAGTCAATTCACGCGCTGTTAATGCACGGCTACGCAACTTTCAATAGCCTGTACCGGGGCCACAAAATTGCTGCCATCATCATGTGTAGTGTCGGCCCTAGAACGAACATAGTACGTGAAAATTGCGTCCGCGAGACATCGGTGAAAAGGCGAAACAAAATAGTGGAAGAAATAACGCGAAATCTAGCAAATGTTTTCAGCTTTTATGCAATAATAGCGATCGAACATGGTTTTTCAATGCATCAACATTCTCCAGGTCCCTTGGGATGTTGAAAACCGCGGCCTTCGGCCTCAATTTTCAACACCTCCCACGGGACCTAGTGAATGTTAATGCTTGAAAAACCATGTTTGATCCCTGTAGTATTCTATTAGCCGGAGCACAGCATTTTCTATAAGATTGCAAGTATGTCCAGCGAAGGCTAATAAATATGAAAATGCAACAAAACAAATGTTTGCATTTTCATATGTATTGGCAGAGAATTTTTTATGCTCATCTACTGTGTAGCAAGAAAAAAATGCAGTTAACATTGTTAGTACTTTGTTATTTATTAGCAGGACAAATTTCAGCTGAGTTGAGCACGGAAAAGTTTTATAATCTCGAGCCTGATTAAATTACGCTCTGATTGTATAGATATAATAGGCTGTTTTACTTGCTGTGTTATGTCATAGTGTTTAAGATTACATATTATGGGCCACGTACGACAAAACCTACCTTAAGGCCTGTGTGACTAGCAAAGACTCGGATCAGCCTGTACATCCCACCTGTATGGCAAGGGTTCTCGTTAATCCCTCTTTGGATAGCCCGGCGGCTGTAGAAGGCACATAAATCGGTGAAGATTCTGGTCAAACTGCGCAGATGTGCAGGCTGATCTGAGCCTTCGCTGGTCGCACAAGTCGTATGTTTTGTAGTGCGCTGACTCATACATTTTACTCTGGTGTTTCACTGATGAGGTGGAGGCCCAGTCAGCATTCTACGTAAATCTATATCGGGCCGTCATCGGCCCGTCAGGGTAGCTGACGGGCCGATGACGGCCCGATGTAGATTTACGTAGAATGCTAGCTGGGGGAGGCCTATGCAACCCGAGCACATATTTATAATTTGGAGCTGTATCGGAATTCAGTGCGAGGATCCGCACGAGTAAAACTGGTTCAAGTGACCTCCCTGCTCAGTACTAGATTTTTTGCTGCTCCTACCATGACAATTCCTTTGGTACAATTATTCTTTGTTCGTATGTCAGGTTTTTTTAATATAACTGTTCTGCTTATGATCATGTTCTTTCCTGGGTAACTTCTGTTATGTGTTTTCTGTTGTGACAGTAGCAAAAATATAACTGAAGTTACCAAGATACAAGATAACAAAACCATTTATCTTACGTCGGTTACCATAAATACTAAACATAAACTACAAGAGGCTATTTTTCTGACAAACAATTGTATAAGATATAACAAAAGTAAAAGCAGCTATAAAATAAATCATAATTAGTATCACAAACGTAATCAGAATATTTGTACAGTAAATGGAGAGTAATGAAAGGCTCATTTTTGCACCTCTACAGCTAAGTTCAGAAGACATGTTAATAGCAATGACAAAAGTAAACTTAATTATGTATACATGTATATACTCCCTGTATAGATAACTTATACACACACATAATACGATAAAAAGGAAATTTCTATTCAAATGCTTATAGACTATCACATATTTAAAACAAATGAATCCCAGGAGCGATAATTATTTATATGAGAATACATCCTTTAAACTTCCACGAGCCGCCTTTGAGACGGAAAAGGCGAAAATGGGATACCAAGCGCATGCAGTTCAAAATTAGGCTACAAGTCCTTGTACCGAAAGACTAAAGTGCTACAAAGGCACACTCAATGTTTAAAATCCAATGTTGACCTGCAACAGCAAAACAGCAAAGATAAATAAAAATGCATGCAGTAAAAATTTAAAAAAATACAGCAGCATATAGAACAAAGCGAAAACACATAAAGACATAGCTTACTGACCTGACCTTCTCAATTTCCACATATTGCACACTTACATTTAGGGCCTACCCAGGTGCGGATCAGACTTATGAACTGAGAAGTTGAATTTGTATATCAAAATTGAACATGAAGTCCAGTTCCACTCCCAAAAGCTTTACAGTTTCCTCACAGGGAATGTGAACACCGGCTATTGTAAACTGTTTTGCATCCGCAAATGATTTTATTTCGTACGAGATAACCTAAAATTACTTTGGGTTTGCTTGCTTTGGTTTGGAATCAAATCATTCAAGCAAGATAAGGCCTTCTTTTTCGAGGATTTCTTTTAGAGTGTTGAGTTCTCTGTGCCAGTACGAGACAGTATTATCATCTGCATATTTATAAATCTTGCAGTGAGAGATGAAACAAAACATATCATTCATAACAATGTTGAAGATGAGGCCCAAGAATTGAGCCCTGTAGGACTCATTTGATTATTTCTGCCCATGAGCTAATCATGCTCCCTATTTTTACCCTTTGGGTTTTGTTTTAGAGGTAACTGGCCATTAACCTGCAGGAACTGTCGGGCAACACATATGCTTTGATTTGAGCTATTATAAAATCTTGGAGGAGGCAGTCAAATACCTTTGACAGGTTCATCAGGAAGGCTACACCAGACAGGGTTTTGTCTAGTGCCTCTTTCCAGTCCTCAACAATGCGAAGTAAGATCGTTGGAAATCCGTAAGAAGTTCGAAAAGCAGAAAAGTAGCTGTGAAAAAAGTTCATTAAAATGAATTGTAAGCTGGTTGCTAAGAAGCCTATCGTAGATTTTTGACAGGGATGGGAGTATGCGGACTGGACGTTATTATTATTATTATTATTATTTTGAATGAATGAGTCAATTTTTTATATAAACTGGGGTAACCTGTGCGTTTTCTTTCACTTGTGATGGAAAGGTTTCCTTGCTAAGCATGGTGTTGCAAATGTTACAGATCGGTAGAGATACTGATGGCCTAACCGCCATAATAGGCCATAATAATTTTGAATGGAATAGAGTTGCTTTCTTGGAGTTAAGTTTCTGGATGCAGGTAGATACCTACTTTTCAGTAATGTCTTAAATTCAGAGTTCTGTATTTGATTTTATACTTTGACATGTTTGATACTTGGATGGTCATGATAAACTTGAGCAGTACCATACTTTGAATGCAAAAAGCTGAAAAATTTCAACATCTTTCTGTCATGATTAGTTTGCATTTTACAGCAAGAATATAATCTACTAGAACGCTTCAATGAATACGAGGCTTTTATGGTTTGTCAGAATCAAGGAATTGGAGTACTGTCTTACAGCCCACTGAAGAGGTAAATATTGTTTGAGGCTAACGTAAGGTCGAGTGAACAGACAACAATATCTATACAGTCACTCTAATGGCTCGAACAGCTTTGGGATCAAAGACATTTCTTCTAGACATGGGTAGTTCGATCCACTGAGGTTTAATCATAGCGCCAGGTCACGAGGTAAAGTAGGATAATTTAGAGATGTCCTTTCGACCTTTTTATCTTTCAAAATGATGAGACACTGAGTGCACACATTAGAATTGCCTCAATGTGGCGAATCTAAAGAGTACACACAACATACAGTTTGCAAGGCACTCCAGTTTGATTTGAATTACACTACTCGTCGCGAGGCTAGTCTGTGAGGGTAATATTACCTTCAAACGAAAATCGTACATTCTGACCATTCATGTAACATTGTAAGCATTCCGTCTGTCATTTAAGGCACTGAGAGGCTGGGATATTGGTGAACTACTTGTATCGCAAAAGCTAAAAGTCATTACCATTTGTTGCTTACCCGTACGGAGCAATGAGGTCCCGCGTAGATGGTTTGTGAAATTTGCTTTTTAACAAATAGCAAAGCATGACTATTCACGCTACGAGTATTATTTGATATTCTGTTAACCTATTGAAGTACGCTAGAGGTCTCTGTGCCAGAAATTACCTTTTTGCGAACGGCGCAAAGATTCTTGTCATTCATACAGCTTGCTGCTGGTACTTAACAGTTTGTCGCAGCGCTGTGATGTGAGGACAACTGTCTAAACAGAGAATAGAAAACAACCGCACAATATGAAAACTTGCTATAAAATTACTCCATTTACCATTAGAGCTACATAATGTCTCCCGAGGTTAATATGGATGATGAATTACGTGTGGCGCAAATAGCGAAGGTTATGAACAAGGACAGATTTATAAAGACTTCTTACATATGCGCCCAATGAAGACAAATCAGCCTGCGCATCCGAGCTGTCCAATCAGAGAAGCTTTGCATCCTTGTCTATCCAAAATGTGCCCTGCTAAGATTCTGATCTTTCGCGCAGTCTGATCTGTATCTTCACTGGGCGCTCATATCTGAAGATACGTTACCTGACGTTGCGTCTCAAGTATAACAGTTATTCATCGTTCTTTTTTCAGTGGTCTGTTAACTGGGAAATTTAAACGGACAGAAGTGCCTGATGAAAAGGGAAGTAAAATAGGTTTGTTGAATAAATATGGCTCGCATGGAAGCGGATTACCTCAGTGGTCTGAGATCTGCAACAACGAAACTTACTGGAATCTCGTTAATGAAATGGGGATAATAGCCAAGAACCAGGGTAAGCGAGTAATCAATCATCTTCCAGTTTCGCTGCTAAAGAATAGGGACTAACCCTCAGGCTGAATAAATGTTTTGGATTTCAGGTAACTTGATGTTAAAAAAAAGGTAAGAGAAAAGTCCAGGGAGTGCCACACTCATAAACCGCAGCCTTTCCCAGACACCAAGAGGAAGAGGAAACCGACAAATCCAAACAAGCACAAATCGAACAAACGTACGAAAAGCACTAAGATTAGCTCTCTCTTCCCCAAGCGAGGTAATCGCAATGCTAAAAGGACTGAAAAACACAAGAACAAAATGATACACGGTAACACATACAACAAACCGCCTCGTAGAATAAACCACAAAGCAACGAAGAGTAAGACTAACACCGGGACCACCGCCTTAGAACGGTCAGCAGAGTAAACCACCGGGGGGTTTAAAGCACTTTTACAGCTAGCCAACTTCACCCTGGGTCCCGATGCTACTCTTAATACAGACAATGAGATAATATGAATACAGAGATGCTACTCTTAAGACATGATTATATTCTTCAATTTAAAGAGCTTTTCAGAAAATAAGAAAAAAATAAGTTTTCGATGACCGCGGCCCTGTCAAAAAATTAAGTTTTTGCTGTTTTCACAATTTTCGCAAATTTCAGAAATTTGCATATTTGGCATCCAAATCAGTGAATATTTGGATCATGTATCCTGATGTTAAAACACGACGTTATTCTTCAATTTTAAAGAGCTTTTCAGGAGATCCAAAAATTTGAAGATGCCATGCTCTCCTTATTTTCAACCAATCAGGCAACTTGAACCAGGTTGTTGATACAATTTCACATATTTCATAACAAACAGTGCAGATCCAATGAGTTGGCTTCTTCGAAGCAATTGATCTACATTCACATTGTTTGCAAAGGTAGGGCATATCCGGGTTCTGTAGGACTATGCTTAAGATTGAAACGGACGAATATCAAAGCGCTTTCATAGAAGCACTATTATTATTATTATTATTATTATTATTATTCTATAATGCCAGTAACCTTGAAAAACACTGCATTGTTCATTATTTTCTACAAACATAAAATCAATGCAATACATATATAATACAATATATAATTAAGTCAGAGCACAGCTTTTCCTACAAGACTGAATGTGAGCCCAGCGAAGACTCAAATCAGCCTTTTCATCCATGCAGTCTGATGAGTTTTCGCAGGACATTCGGTGGGTAGCCAAGGATCCAAAGCGTTTTCAGGCGGACAGCTAGAAAGGTAAGAGAAAAGTCTAGGGAGTGCCAGAATCATAACCCGCAGTCCTTCCTAACCCTTCAGTCACGGGTAGGAAACTTCGTAATCGAAGTCAGCGGCTCTGATAATCTAACGTGATGTGAGTCTTTCGGAGCACGGCTCCGAATATAGAGCTTCAAAACAACGATCGAAATAGGTAGGTTTATCATTCGTCGTATAAATTTGTTTTTGTGACAAAAATGTTTTGTTTCTTTTTTGTTTTTTTTTTCTTTTTTTAAAAAAAAGGGAAAGTCTTATTCGATGCTCTAGTCTTTTTATTTGTTTTCTACTCTATGAAAAGTTTAGGTAGGTTTAGGAAGCTGAGTGCGAGGGTTGAGATTCAGTAAAGCTAGTTTAAGCCCCCCCCCCCCCCCCCCCCACACACACACACAGAGCACAGAGTAATTTATTACTGATCGTTCCAAGGCGGTACTTTCATTGTGGTACGTTTTGTTAATTGTTATGTAGTGTTTCACTTTCATATGTTTTTCTTTTAACGATTATGTACGTTGATTATATATTCTGTTAAGTTTGGGTAACAGAGTTCCCACCTTTTTGGGAAAGAGTTGTCAACTCTGCTTCTCATCTGTTCATTTTTGGCTGCTTTATTGTATTTGTCTATCTTTCCATTTGGTGTTGGGGGCTTGGTGTGGCTCCGATTGTTACAATTCCTGAGTTCTCTTATTTACTTTACCTATCATTCGTCGTACAAATTTGGTTTTGTTACGAACATTTTCAAAACAAAGGAGAATCTCGTGCAATTTTCTAGTCTTTTTACTTGTTTTCTACTCTAAGAAAAGTTAAATGTGTACGATCTTGCCTGACTCATGTGTGACGTGTAGTGAGCAGTGAGCTTTGGCCAATTTACAGATCGACAAGCAAACGTCACTTATTATGACTGATTTTGCCATTCATTTGACATATGCATGAGAGTTTGGTAATCTTAAATTGTGAACAGATTGCCCATTGTATCCCGATTCCCGAAAATAGGAATTCAAAATAAAATAAAGAAATTTGAGAATAATTAAACAGAGGGTCCGACTCTGTCGAGCAGCTCAGAGTATATCGGTCGGCTCCCATGTCTGAGAGCTTTTTGTTTTGATCGTAAATTCAGATCCATCCATCTAAGTATACTTATAGGTCTTAATTTTAGTAAATTTCTGCATGATAAAGTAAAACGAAGGTTTCAGTGCATGTGAGATTAAGCTAAAGGAGTTGTTTTTTTTTCGAAACGAGTTTTAAACGACAAATTCTCCGATATCACAGCACACGACCGTACATGTAGTTCAAAAAGAAAACATATCGCATTATTTTACTTTGTATAGAAACTAGGCATTTTATTGACGGGCGGTGCATACAGAGAGCGGTGGCGAGTAAAAGGATAGGTAATGATTAAGAAGTCTATGGTTTTTCAGCATCGTATCTCATACAACCGGTCGTATTTTTACGTATGTCTGACCCAGTTACGGAAAATGAGTTCCTGACTCCTGTTTTTCAGTCCTAGTGTCATTATTTCCCTTTTTCTTTCTTTCTTTCTTTCTTGCTGAATAATCATGGTCTTCTTAATCACCACCTTTCCCTTTACTCGCCACCACTCTTCTTACGCACCAGCCGTCATTAAAATGCCTAAAAAGACAGAAAAAAGGCTAATAATGGCACTTTGACTGAGAATAGGCTCCAGGAACCAATTTGCCGTATCAGAAGTGAAACGTAAAACGCGACCGGTAGTATGAAATACGATGTTGAAAAACCATGATATTCTCAATCACCCCCTATCCCTTTACTCGTCACCGCTCTCTGTACGCATTACCCGCCAATAAAATGCCTAGTTTCTGTTCAATGGCAAAACAAATATTCGATATTTTCTTTTGAACTACACAGTAACATGTCAAACCTTCACTGAAATGGTGATGTATTTAACCAGAGATTTGTAATCTCTCCAAAAACTGGAGTTTACATGTCTGTCTGTCATTAAAACGGCAAAATCTGAACATCGGGAAATAAAGGAGTTTTGTTCCGTATTCGCTTGAAGGACTACAATTCCGGTCTGATTATATGGGAGAGTAAATAAGACGTTGAATTACATCACCCAATTATGTATATCGGCGATCGTGCCAAAATGGCAGCCTCATTAAAACTGACACTCACTTTCAGCGCTACCTTAACTGACTCTACGTAACCATTTCATGATTCCCTTACGATTTTCTTTTCACAACACGGTGATGCGTGTGTGGAAATAAGCAGCCATGTATTAGGGTGTTATGGAGATAAGAATTGCTAAAATCGTTCCGTCCCGATATCTAAGATGGCCGATACACCATCTTGAAATTCTTCAAACCAAATCTCCTCCCCAACCGTAGATTGATCTGAAAGTTAATGGAAGGCATTTGGGTGAAATGGAGATTCAAAAATGCTAAAATCATTTAGTTTCAATTCCATGATGGCAGACATGGCGGCAGTTTTGAAGCTCTTCAAACAACATCACATTCTGAATTGCTAAAGGCAATCTGATCTGATAGCCAAGATGGCCACCATGGCACAATGTAGCATACCATGATCAGACTAATCCAGCTAAGCGATTTCTGGCCCACTCGGGCCTCTAGTAATAAAATTGCCAGTTTCAATGTCTCTGTTTTACCAACTCAACTAATGAGCCTGAAATGGACCCATGGCATAAAATTGTATTTATGAAAAAACAGTTAAACAGCCTATTTGCTGGTGAGTAGTGAGGAAATCATTTGACGATAAAAGTAAGATGTTCCTGTTTGGCCTAGACAGATTCCGGATCTGGCTAAATCTCTAACTGGACTTTGACAAATACACCCACAAAACCGAATACATCTTATGTGTATTGTGATGATACTAGGAACACTGGGTTATGAAATATCAAGAAACCCGGTCCAGACTGGCAAGTTTCGGACAATTAGGCGTCATCAGTGACTCTACTTATAAATTCTGGCCTTGGTGAATAGTACTAAAAGCTTACAGAACGTCACAAAAGTTGTCTCCCTTGTGAAATATGGTGAAAAACAATTACAAAGTGTATCCAGTTATCATAAATCATTAAAATCTCCTGTTTCCTTCGTTTTAGGGAAATCAGTCCCACAAGTAGCTATCCGCTGGTTACTCCAGAAAGACATTGTTTCATCTGTGATTATCGGTGTTTCATCCATGACTCAGCTGGAGGATAACATGGGAGCAGCAACAGGGTGGAAACTTACTGACGAAGAGGTATATATTCAGCCGCAGTAAACTGAAGGATAATTATCGTATACACCCTATGTATTGGGAAAAAAAAAGTAAGAGAAAAGTCCAGGGAGTGCCACAATCACAAACCGCAGCCCTTCCCAGACACCAAGAGGAAGAGGAAACCGACAAATCCAAACAAGCACAAATCGAACAAACGTACGAAAAGCACTAAGATTAGCTCTCTCTTCCCCAAGCGAGGTAATCGCAATACTAAAAGGACTGAAAAACACAAGAACAAAATAACACATGGTAAGACATACAACAAATCGCCTCGTAGAATAAACCACAAAGCAACATAGAGTAAGACTAACACCGGGACCACCGCCTTAGAACGGTCAGTAGAGTAAACCACCGGGGTGGGTTTAAAGCACATTTACAGCTAGCTAACTTCACCCTGGGTCCCGATGCTACTCTTAATAAAGAAATACATAAAAATTCGGTTCGCATAAAGGCTCCCAACTCAGTCAATGCATCAAAGCGAAAACATAAAAATCAAATTAATCACTATAATAAGCAAAGACGAGTACTCATGGCTAATTCTACTGTATGCCAGAGTAAATGAAAACCAATAGTTGAACCACGGTGGGCCAAGCCAAAGACATATCGTCAAGCCCCAACCCACTTGTTAAAGTTTTACGAAGAGGCCGTCATTGAGTCTGAGGCCCGAACCGCCGTCGTGCAATTAAAGAGTGAAGCATAGCCATCAACAATGATTGGGTTGACAACTAGGCATGCAGTCTGCCGCATAATATCCAGGCTATAGCCAATTCTTTTATAACGGTTAATAAGTTTTCTGAATTGCTCTGAAAAGTTAGATTTACCTACAATTTTTCTAAATCTGTACACTAAGTCACCGTAAAATTCGGGTTCCGATATACCTTGTTGCAGAAATGTTTTCCTTATTTGCTTACAAACTTGTCCTACAATTTGAAATAGTCCATTCTACTACTTCTTGATGTGTCTTAAATATTGTGTATGTATGGCAAACAGTGTAGACCTAATAAGACGCCGCGTTCTGCAGCGTCTGATCTGGTTTTACTCTGTTTACAAAGGCCTATCAGTCCCAATACTTAGTGTTATTACGGTACTCACATATATAGGCCGTGTCAAGCGAACAAGTGCCTTCAAGCATGTGCAAAATATATGGACTCACATCATCCTGCACATGCGCACAGTCTCATTTGGACATTTACTCTCCACTGAGACTCTCTATAGTATCCTATGAGTCTGTTTGCGGATAGAACAGGCCCTGATCAGACAATGCAAATGCGCAGGCTAATCTGGGCTTGCGTTGTCCGCATCTGTCAAGACATGTTTTCGCATGACACGGTCCATATGAAGTGTGCATAATATAAAAAGATAATTAATCACACATATGATATGTCCGTGCAGGCTTATCAGTTTTTACGCATCCGAGCCATTCGAACACTGATCGATGCTGCGACACCTTCCAGCACTGCAACTTGGCGTCTGTCGTCTTTACCAAATGCGCTTGTTTGTACAAATAACGCTTATAAAGCTACGTAACTTAGGTCGCAGACTGACAGAACTCATTATTTGTATTTACATTATATCGGTGCAGTGAATTCTAAGGATTATATCTCTGCTGTTGATTCAAGATTTCCTGTTATTACTGGCTGGGGACATAAATCCTAATCCAGGTCCTCTCTCGACCTCATCAACTAGTAGCATCTCAGACACTTCCTCGACTCAATCTTCACTTTTTAATTTTTCAAACCTTTCGAATCATCTTTCTTTTGTTTATTATAATGTACAGAGTCTAGTACCGAAACTTGATATTCTAGGTACGGAGCTTTTTGAGGTTGACATTCTAGCTTTCAGCGAAACTTAGCTAAATACTTCTGTCCTTTCGCAAGATTTGCACATTCAGACATTTAGACAACCAGAACGAAAGGACAGAGTCGGTGACAGCCATGGCGGAGTAAACAGGGAAAACATCCATTATCGCAGAAGATTTGACCTAGAGCCGAGAGACGTAGAATATATTTGGATATATTTAACGCTCAAACACATCTTATTCGGATGATTTTATAGACCACCAAACTCAGATATGACTTACTATTCTTTCTTGAAGATTCTATCCACCTTGCAGTCGATAAAGGCACAGATGATATTTTCATAACTGGTGACTTTAACTTCAATATGTTAAATTCACAATATGCATGTAAAATTAACTCATTGTGTCAATTGGCGAAAGAATGTGCACAATACTGGTAAACCGTTAAGAGGACTAAGCCTGCCCAGTAAATGTGTGGTTAGGAAAACTGACCGCGCTCGACATGACCCCGTTGGGTTGACTGGGCCGTAAAACCTCAACACAAACAATCATCGTGTCAACAGTTTCCTTATACCATCATATCAGTGAGCCTACTCATTTTACGGAAAATTCGTCCTCTCTCATTGACTTATTGCTAGTAAGCAACAAGGATCGAATAATACTTGGCGACCCCTTCCTATACCAAGACCTTCGCTATCATTGTTCTGTATTTGGTGTATTCAATTTTTCAAAACCTAAAATTAAATGTTTTAAGTGTCGTGTATGGCAATACGACCGGGGCGATTATGATCTACTAAGGCAGAAAGCATCTTCCTCTGATGGGAATTCTCTTCAAAACCCTGATATAAAAATATATACTAAGAACTTTTATAATCTTCTAACTGAAATTACCGATTCTTGTATTCCTAACAGACAAGTTACAAGTATTTAAACACCTGTTTAATAATCTGTGTGATAATAACATTCTTACAACTTTTCAATCTGATTTCATACCTGGAGACTCTAATACTAACCAACTCACTTTCTTGTATAATACATTTTGCCAGGCACTTAATTAATGCTGGCCAAAAAGTCGGGCTGTTATTATTATTATTTTTTTTTATTTTGTTGTATTTTTTCTTTATTTTATTTTATTTAATTTTTTTTACATAAGTAAAGCGTTTGATCCTGTTTGGCATGCGAGTCTTCTCCATAAACTTAAATCAGTTGGAATCTCTGGTGAACTGTTAAAATGGTTTTCGAGTTATCTTGATGGTAGAAAACAACGTGTTGCATTGCAGGGAGTTGAATCAAAATAGAATTATATCAAGGCAGGCGTTCCTCAAGGATCAATACTAGGACCACTACTTTTCTTCATTTTTATAAATGATACAGTAACTGACATTTGATCTAGCATTCGTCTCTTTGCTGACGATACCAGTCTTTTTATAATTGTCGATAATCCAGACGTTGCTACAGAAACTCTTAATGCAAATCTTGAAAAAAGCTAGCTAAACGGGCTGAAACTTGGTTGGTAAAATTTAATCCCTTAAAAACGGAAACACCTCTGATATCCAAGAAAATCATTTAACATGTACATCCCTACTTAATCACGATAGGGCAGCAAATCAATGAAGTTGAAAATTTCAAATGATGGCTCTTTGCATAAACATATTGACTATATTAAAGAAATTTTAGAATATGCGGACGTTATTCGGGATAACTGCAGCGATTACGAAAAACAGATACTCGAAGACATACAGAATAGCTACTGGCTCTACTAACTGTTATCAATATATAATCTTTACAATGAGATTGGTTGGGAAACTCTCGATAAAACAAGAATTAATTATAAGCTAATACTGTTTCACAAGATGTAAAATAACTTAACTCCTGATTATCTTCATCACTTGTTCCTTCTTCAGCTAACGAAATATCACATTACAATCTGAGAAACGCAAATGATGGCCAAACTACTAACGTGAGAACTGCTTTGTACTTCAATTCATTCCTACCGTCTGTTATACGAGAATGGAACAATATACCAGACAATGATAAATATGTAGATTCAATTGATTCTTTTTAACGAAATATAAGCCGAAAAAATGTTTTTATACTGGAAGAAAAAAGTTACAAGTTTTACATACTGTGCTGCGATGTAGCTCTTTAAATTATGACCTATTTATAAAGTCAGTTTCTGACACCCCATTGTGTTCTTGTAGAACTGGTGACGTTGAAAACGCGGAACATTTTTTCTTATCTTGTAACTTCTATCGAGATCATCAAATCGAACTTTTTCGGATAGGGTCTCAATAATGTTATGCGTCTCTACATGTATTTCTACATGGTGATGAGTCAGTTCCTTATGAAACAAATCAAGTCATTTTTGTTTACAAGTACATACAGGGCAGCAAAGGATTTTAAGCACTTGCCTGTAGGTGATACTAGTATCAACTAATCAGAATAAATCAGAGCTGGTGCTTGTAGGAGGTCAGTATATTTCTGCCTATGATATTATTGGAAATTATCAAGTGATAGCCTTCCACCTCTTCCGCTCCCTCTCGCTCCGGATTACTTTTCTCTACTTTTTTCTATTGACTTATTTTTCTTTTTCTTTGTTTCGTTTTCATTGTCGCTCAAACCATCATTGTGGTATTATGTTAGCCTTCGTCATTACATAGTTGTTTTAATATCATTATACTATAATGATTGGTTGAGTCTCTTTCATATATCGTATAGTCCACGATACAATAAGTACTTCTTGTAATAATAATAAACTGCCATGATGTATTACAATATATATGTGTGTATCAGGAGAAGAACTAAATAAACTTATGCTTCCGCTTTAATCCTATCTTTGTTGTATATATCATGTATGTTTGTATAATCATTGTAATTTTGAAATAAAATATGTTTAAACCAATCCCCGACATAAACATTTAGATGATTTTGTTTTTAAAAAGTGCCTTATCAAGAGCGACTGCTAAAAAGTATACAATTTACTTAGGCGTGTTAACAATGTAATCTACGCAGTGCATGTGACTAGATTTTCGCTGATACATATTTAATTCATCAAAGCTCAAAAAGTGAATATAAGGATACCCAGGAAGGGCCACGATCACGGAATACAGCTAGACATAAACAAAGACAGGCCTGACCAGACTGTGACAACAGCAAAGGTTGATCTGGACCGTCCCGTAGCATTTGTGTAGTCGTCGCCCAGTAAGCACTCTTTATAAATCTATCGCGAGCCGTTATCGGCCCGTCATGGTACGCTATAGATTTATAAAAATGCTAGCTGGGCGGTTTTGTTATGCCCCTTTGCACTTGTGTATTAACAGTTAGTAGGACTTAAGGGGCTTGGATGGACTTGCTATAGTTTCCACCACTTTTACATCGCAGATAACTTTTTTGACCTCTTCTTTGTTTTCCCGCACACCATGCCTCTTCTGGAAAGGGGCATACTCAGGAAGGAAAGAATTTGCTCCCAAGGGAGTAGTTCCTTTTTCAGAAGGGGACAAACGCAATTATAATGTAACAGTTGCTTCCCTTGAAAGGCATTTATTTCCCTTACCTCTTTATTCAACAGATGGCGAAACTAGAAGAACTGAGTCGGCCTCAACTTCCTAGTTCATATGTCCAAATCTGGGGAGTTTTCTCTGGCGAAAGGTACAATCGCTTCAACAACCAGTCCATTAAGCTTTATAACAGTGACAGTAATCTGGAGAAGAACCAGTCTGTTGACCTCTAAAACAGTGGCAGAAATCTGGAACAGAAACTGTCTATTAATATCTAAAACACTGACAGTAATCTGGAACAATACTCGTCTATTAATATCTAAAACACTAAAAGTAATCTTGAACATAACCAGTCTATTATATTGAACATAAAAAATAGTGACAGTGATCGCGAACAGAACCAGTCTTTTGATTTTTGTGTTTTCGGAGATGTAGCCCTGATGAGTTAGGAAGCCTTCATGCGGACTGAACAAATTATGTGTCTAAACCACGGCAGAAGTAAGGGCAAGGATTGTGGCCACGTAAAATCGATTTAAGCCCCCCAGTGAAATACTTTTCACTGACCGTTCCAAGGCGGTTCTTCTGTCATGGTTTATTTTTGTTATAGTTCGTCTTTGAATGTGTGTGTCGCTTACATATTTTTGTTTTGGATAGCCATTTGGCCACTTTGTGGGACAGTAACTGTCCGTTTGGCTTTCCGCTAGTGATGTTTCCATTAGGGTCTAGTTACGTCTTGTTTGTGTTTCTTTCCCTTTAATGTCTCTGATGGAAGGTGTGGGATAATTGTATCGGTTCCTGATCATTGCATTCCCTTCTGCTTTGATATCTCAAACGGTGACAGTAATTTGAAACAAAACCAGTCTATTAGAATATCTAAAACAGAGACAGCAGTCTGGAACAGAATCATCTACATAATTGTATGAATATCTAAAGCAGTAACCGTTATATACTCTTTTTTCGACATCTTCCGGAAAGTCGGGGTTTTTTTTTTTTTGTTTGTTTTTTTTGTTTTGTTTTTTTTTTTGTTGTTTTTTTTTTGCCTGGCACTTTACACATAAGAAGTAAATGCAAACTTTTGCCATGGTCTAATGCAAAACTAGTTGTCGTAACTACCTTTGCACAAAAAGTTTTATTTTAATCATTAGTTTTAAAAATCTAAAATTTTCATTTTTTCCCATAGTAAAAATTGCTAAAAATTTTGCAGAACTCGGTAGGATAGATGAATTAAAGGCAGGTTTTCAACAAGTTCTACTCGTTCAAATTTTCTGAAATTTTCACGTATTTGTCATGAAACATCGTTAATTAGAAAATCAACAAAGAAAGGTAAAGAAATGTCTTCTTAGATAAAAATTCTAAATTATCACATTACTATGGAATATAAATATTTGAGAACAAAACACAGCAAAGAAACAGAAACAGACCAATGGTTTCTGGTTAGATATGGTCAATCAGATCATTTTTATTTCATTTAAAATACAACGCCAAGCAAAAAAGCGTCTTTCCGAAAGGTCTGCTGTCGAAAGGACAATACGATAGAGTCAGTTTAAAACAGTGACAAAAATCTTGAATAGAAGCAACCAGCTTACGGTGGATGAATTCGACTGACAGCTTTTGTAGACTTTCTGCAAAGGGAGACACTAATTGCAGACTGACAGTTTCCTTAAAATGCTAATCACAACTGCAGCAGAGGATATATATATATATATATATATATATATATATATATATATATATATATATATATATATATATATATATATATATATATATATATTTTTTTTTTTTTTTTTTTTGTATTCTTAATGTATTTTGTTTTTCAGAGAAAATAAGAATTAGCATTGCACGTCAATCATTCACATAAAATATCAAGTCTGAGTTTCACTGAAAAATGATATGAAAAAACAACAACAACAACAAAAAAAAAAAACAAAAAAAAAAACATGAATTAAAAATAGAAAGTTAAAAACATACGAGAAAAAAAACAACAAAAATAAACAAAAAACAACAACAACAAAAAAAAAAAAACAAAAAAAAACACACACACACAAGAAAACGTGAAAATAATGGTAACTCCCATGTTGACAGTCATGTCAGTATTGTATAAATATAGTCAGTATTATCCGTTTGCACAATCCATTGCCATGGCAAAGGTACCCGTTATTACCTTGGAAACGCAACAAGTTCACGCATCACAGATACGTATGCCTCATGTTATTCTATTACTACGAGTACATTGTCAACGGAACAAGATAAACATTATAGAATATATTTAGGAAGACATGTAGTTACAGAACATAGCCTACGATTGATACCAGGAGGAACAGCAAACAAACCATGACAGACAGAACATGTGTTACAAACCAAACAAAAGCAGAGTAACCAGCTCTCTCATTCCAAACGAGAGATTATAATGCCAGATAGAATCCACTGAACACAGCAATAAATCAAAGCACTGATAGCGGGGCGATTGTCTTTGAGTGCAGACAAGGAAATGGTCCTGAACAGGGACTCAAGACGGTTTCATTTAATCCTTAACTTCCTGTAATTTAAGCAAACAGTGAAAACCCAGATCAGAGGTCACGTGATGCGGCGTCTGACCTGGGTCTGCACTCCTTGCCAATGTCCGAATCCAGGTTTTACAGATAACACCATTTATGGGGCACTCTGATGCAAGAATAGCGGAGCTATAAATAACCGTTACCTGGATTTCGTACAATGGTCAATGATAATCACGTGACCAACAACCTTAAGGAATTTTGTGTATGTTTACTATGGATCGATTGTAAACAATCGAATAAAAAAAAAAAACAGGACAGAACATGAAACATATCCGTAGCGAGCAGCCACAAAACAAAAATATCAGTGAACATACTCAGAAAATGCCACAATCACGAAGCACGGCATTCCCGAGGCACCAAAGGTAGGAGAACAATAAAGAACGAAAGTCTGCAGAATGTTGATGATTTATTACGCGAACAGCATGTAAATAAACGTGAAAAAGATTGCCTTTGGAAACAAAGAACACACTACGGATTTGAAAATGGGAGTCTCGGTTTTATTGAGACTCTTTATAAGCAGTAATGAAGTTTGCAACACTGCTTACGCCCTCTAGCGTATACATGAGCAGAACTCCATTTTCAAATATACCACAATGGGCCCAATGATCCCAAAGGTAATGAAATATAATCTGCACTATGGTGATGTACGGGGAACTCATCGTCATAATTTGCTAACTGTATTGTACACCTGTATTCATGAAATCATTTTCTACCGCAATCGTTTGTTTGTTGTATGTATTGTCAAAAAAATATACTAACATAATCTCTGATCTTATATCAATATTGCCAACGTACCTGTTAGATCTGATGGGAAAGTAATCACTGAGCGGTATCGTTTGGAAGGATCGCTGTGGGCTGATTGTGGTTTGGGAAGACGAACTTTCCGCACTTTGTATGCTTGGGTCGCATGTATGGTGTACCAACAGGGCAAAAGAAAAGTCTGAAATTTATAGAGTTTCAACATCAGAAAACGTAGCTTCTGACATGTGCGCCCAACGAAGACTCAAGTCAGCTTGCGCATTCGCGCAGTCTGATCAGATTTTTCACCGAGCACATTCTGGATAGCCAGGGATGCAAAGTTTCTTCATGCGGACGACGAAGACTCTGATCAGCCTGCGCGGATGCGCAGGCTGATTCGAGTCTTCTTTGGGCGCTTATGTTAAAAGGCAGCTCGTAATATTGAATTTCGATTGACAGTTGACTCTCATTATCTCAAACACTCATAACTCAAACTACTGCTTAAATCAAACTAAATGCGGGCTTCTGGTGCTTAGTTTATAAGAGAGCTGACTATAAATCCATTAGGTTTCTCACCGCTATGGTTCGAGCCTCGCTCGGGTCATATGAGGAAAAGCCAAGTTCTGCTTACGGATGATCAGGTATTTTTTTCGACTTTTATTTCCCCGGGTTCTCCGGTTTTTGCCCACCTTCGATGAGCGATCGGTGAAATATAAGTGAAATATGTGAAATATTCTTAAAAGGGCCGTAAAACACAAATCAAATTAAGTATAGGACAGTGTTGTGTTTGCTTGCTTTATTTTCCTTACATTTCAACTCGTTTTACCCCAGACCAAATATTCTAGTTCCCTGGAGTTCGAGTTAACGGAATCTGATTGTATCAGTTTTAAATAGCCACCATTTTTAAACAGGCATACGCGGTTTGCTGACAAAAACAAGTTTCGACTGATTTTTTTCTTGTTTGTCAGACATACATCTATCTATATTACCGGTATTGATAAGTATCATATCCCCAATGTGATGACCAATTAACAATTCTGTGGGAGCAATATCTATGTTCAATATAACAGACTTGTCAAAGATTTATTGGAACTCACGACAGTAACTTCTACAAGAAATTATCTCTAACCATAAGAAAGTTATCTCATGAATGCAAAAAAAAACGAAAAATCCCGAAAAAGTGGAAAATTGCTTAAACAGGCAATAGTTCCGGTGCGATATAATCTATTAGTCCTGCATGATTAAATTTAAACATATGGGATAATCTATGAAAATGCTAGGGGACAATATAAGGTAATTTTCGAATAATTTAAAAGGGTCGTTTTTGCATTCACTTTCAAATTAAGAAAAGTTCTGCGAATAATATTTCGGTATTTAGTAGTAGTTCTTGTTGTTGCTTCTATAATCATTATCACTACCATTACCACTAGGCGGAATTAATGGAATTATTTAATTAATTAATGTTTCTAATAGAGAATGAAAATGTCGTCGTATTGCGGTAATGGACATTATATGTTTATTTTTTATGTCCTTGACATTAAAATGGAAATGGATATTTGATGTCCAGATCTGCTGAGCTTGTCTTTTCAACTTAGGGTTTCATTTTAAAATTCAATCATGTATGACTAACACTTTGTCTTGCACTGGTGCTATCAACTGCTTAATCAATTTTCCGCATTTTTCGGGATTTTATTTTATTTATTTATTTATTTTTTATTTTTTATTTTTTTTTTTTTTTTGCATCCATAAATTTAAGATAATTTTCATATCGTAAGAGATACTGTCTTGCTTTTATGTGATATTGTAGCCAGTTTTGTGTTCTTTAAGAGAAATGTCAGCTATTTAAGCAGTTTTCCGCTTTTTTGTTGGGATTTTCTCTGTGTGTATTTTTGCATTCATAAATTTAGTATTACGGTCTTATCCTGAGATATGTTTTCTCCATTTTATGCATCTACGAGTTATCAAATAACCTCTCAAAACCACAGCAACTATATTTCTAAGAATCTTAGATGCTGCTAGTGCTGCTAATGCTGCTGCTGTTTCTATTATCATTATCATCATCAAAGGGCTAAAATGAGTGTATAGATGCTCCAGTCGGATATAATATATATAGTTACTGTTGTTGTGAGGGATTAATCCCTGACTCGTAGTAGGAGTTGTTGTTGTTGCTGCTGCTGCTTCAATTATCATTATCACTGGGCTAAAATGAGGGAGCAAATGTTCAAGTTGAGTAACATGATTTAGTATATCTGATATATTGTTGCTGTTGATGTAAAGGGTTAATCGCTGACTAGTAGTAGTATTTGTTGTTGTTGTTGCTGCTGTTTAGTTCAGCTCTTGGTGTCTGGGAAGGGCTGCGGTTTGTGATTGTGGCACTCCCTGGACTTTTCTCTTACTTTTTTTTTTCATTATCATTACCATACCTACTGGGCGAAATTGATGGAATAAATTAATTAATGGTTTTTGTTACAGAATGAGAATGTACCCATATTGCGGAAGTGGACATTATATATCCATTTTTTATGTTCTTGACTTTTTAGTTGGCAGAAATGGACATTTTATGTCCAGATCTGCTGCGCTTGACTTTTCAGCTTAGGTTTTCATTTTTAAATATAATCTTGTAAGACTAACACTTTGTCCCGCAATGTTACTATCGGCTGCTTGAGCAATTTTCCGCATTTTCCTGGATTTTTCGTTTGTTGTTTCTTTGCATTCAATAATTTAGGATAATTTTGCACAGAACTGGCAACAATCTCAAAGGAACATCAAAAATCGTTCTAAGGATAAGAAGTGTATACTAAATAAACACACACACACACACACACACACACACACACACACACACACACACACACACACATAAAAAATCAGGATAAAAATTTAAATAAATAGCTTTGAAGAAACTTCAACCCGATGTTCTGTCTCGGGTCATTTAAACGGCTTTCAATTTATTGGCTTGCATTTATTTACAACTGTCTTTCTAGCTGATCATAGCATCACCAGTTTAATTGTTTTGTGGTATTGCGCATGAAGTAAAAAAAAAAGATTGATAAATTTCATACATTTAATACATTTACATAGAGCACATATCAGTTGGTGAAATAAGAAGACCGTTTTCTGTATTATGACCTTATGAATTATCTTTTTTTTCGCGTATGTGCTTTACGTAATAGTAATTCGTCCGCAGTCCGTTGCATGTACTGGTTTTCGGCACTGGCAAACCTTCATCATGAAAGGGGCAACATTTAAGCACTCGGAAACCACATAAAACAGAAAAAATGGCGACCTTGTAAAAAGCAGACAGCAACTGATACAGTTTTCGTCGTTTTGATAAGTCTTTCAGACAATGATTGCGAAATCAGTAATGCGATATTTGGGATATCATTTTAGTTTTTCTAATGACATAAATGTAGCTTTATCATATGGACCATATTGGAATCTTGGAAACATCGTATTTTGGCACTGTAAACAAAATTCTGTCAAGTGACATATTTGATGAAAATAAAAGGCAATATTCTAAAAACATAACATCATTTATCGAGATTATTTCCAACCAAAAATATATCATTTGTTTCTAAAAAGTTCTTTTTGGAAATAGTCACGCTTCTTCAACAAGCGAATTCTTATGGTTTAAGGTGATCACAATTTGTCATGGCAAGCTGTTGAGAATTTACCTTCCACAAAAAACATGACTTTGTGATTTGTTTTTTCTTTCTGTAACGATTTCTGTTTTAGAACCTTACAATGGGTCATCATCATCATCATTTTTTTAATATTTTTGCCCATTGTACAGACATTTTTATCCATTATAAGATCACTTTTAAGACTTACATTACTAAAACAACGAAAACGGCTTTGTTCCATCATCTACTCTATTTTGTTCTGTTCTATGTGAAAATTTCCAAATCGCACATGTGCTTTGTAGCTGATATTGACTTGAATCAAATAATAAATGTGTATTAGTTGCTGCTGTTATTGACATGAATCAAATAATAAATGTGTATTAGTTGCTGCTTATAATGACTTGAATCAATTAATAAATGTGTATTAGTTACTGCTGTTATTGACATGAATCAAATAATAAATGTGTATTAGTTGCTGCTGATAACTTGAATCAATTAATAAATGTGTATTAGTTGCTGCTGATAAACTGAATCAATTAATAAATGCGTATTAGTTGCTGCTGATAACTTGAATCAATTAATAAATGCGTATTAGTTGCTGCTGATAACTTGAATCAATTAATAAATGCGCATTAGTTGCTGCTGATAACTTGAATCAATTAATAAATGTGTATTAGTTGCTGCTGATAACTTGAATCAATTAATAAATGCGTATTAGTTGCTGGGCATGGTGAGTGAAGCTTGCTTACCAAGTAATGCTTACTATCCGCGGACGCCTGATTACACCCTTTATTCTGGGGTCCATGTCTGTTGGTCTGAACATTCTGATTCGTCATTCGTTTGTGGATTTATGAGTTTGGATTACGGCTTAGGTACCATGGCCGCAACTACTTGCTGATATTGATTTGAATCAAGTCATAAATTTGTATTATTTATGTAAATATCTATGTATTTTCTAAGTAAATAAGTGAACTCAGGAACTGATACAACAAGATCCACATCAAGCCCCCAACGCCAAAAGGAAAGACAGACAAATACAATTTAGCAGCCATAAAATGAACAGATAGCAAGTAGAGTTTACATTTTTTCCCAAAAGGGTGACAACTCTATTACCAAAACTTAACTGAATATATCTTAAACTTACATAATTGTCAAAAAAAAACAGTCGAAAGTAAAACACTCCATAACAAGTAACAAAAAGTACTACAATGAAAGTACTGCCTTGGAGCGGTGAGTAATGAATTACTGGGGGACTTAAGCTAGCTTTACGGGATCCCTACCCTCACCCTCAGCTTCTATAGAGGTAAACACATATATTTGTTTGGTCTGTGTGGAGGTCTCCTAACTCATCTATGAATCATTACGGGCAACAAATAAATCACAGATATAGCCTGTCCTGTCAGAGCTGACAGAGGTATTCACAATACAGATATTGTCTGGTTAGGTACCGGGTAGTTTTGGCCCTGAGTCGTTTCGGTCCTGGGTCACTTCGGCCTGGATCGTTTCAAACAAATTTGGTGGGTCGGTTCGAACTGATTTAAATACCTCGAGATCTACGTTACGTAGGATAGGTTAACCAATTATATGGTTGCTGTGTCCCTGATCTTTTCTCTTAACTTTTGTTTTGTGAATTCTAATGGTGTCAACGGATAAAAAAAAAGGTAAGAGAAAAGTCCGGGGAGTGCCACAATCACAAACCGCAGCCCTTCCCAGACCCCAAGAGGAAGAGGAAACCGACAAATCCAAACAAGCACAAACCGAACAAACGTACGAAAAGCACTAACATTAGCTCTCTCTTCCCCAAGCGAGGTAATCGCAATACTAAAAGGACTGAAAAACACAAGAACAAACTGACACACGGAAAGACATACAACAAATCGCCTCGTAGAATAAACCACAAAGCAACAAAGAGAAAGACTAACACCGGGACCACCGCCTTAGAACGGTCAGTACAGCAAACCACCGTGGGGTTTAAAGCACTTTTACAGCTAGCTAACTTCACCCCGGGTCCCGATGCTACTCCTAATACTGAAACACATAAAAATTCGGTTCGCATAAAGGCTCCCAAATCAGTCAATGCATCAAAGCGAAAACATAAAAATCAAATTAATCACTATAATAAACAAAGACGAGTACTCATGGCTAATTCTACTGTATGCCAGAGTAAATAAAAACCAATAGCTGAACCACTGCGGGCCAAGCCAAAGACATATCGTCAAGCCCCAACCCACTGGTTAAAGTTTTACGAAGATATCGTCATTGAGTCTGAGGCCCGAACCGCCGTCGTGCAATTAAAGAGTGAAGCATAGCCATCAACAATGATTGGGTTGACAACTAGGCATGCAGTCTGCCGCATAATATCCAGGCTATAGCTAATTCTTTTATAACGGTTAATAAGTTTTCTGAATTGCTCCGAAAAGTTAGATTTACCTACAATTTTTCTAAATCTGTACACTAAGTCACCGTAAAATTCTGGTTCCTATATACCTTGTTGCAGGAGTGTTTTCAGACTGACGCTATATTTTTCTAACAAGGCACTGTGTCTGCGATAAAATTTCGAAAACGCCTTACGAAGTTTAAAATAACGATAGCCCTGCCTAAGAAGTTTCGGCAGTAAGGGCTTTATTACGGTAGTTAAAGTCATTAAGATTTGAAGAAGCTCTGGCGAATCTAATAAGTTGAGATATGTATACCCCATATGAGGTACGCCGGGGGACATCGCCATCCAGAAAAGGGAAATTGACTATATCAAAATCAAAATCGTCCCGTTTATCATAAATTTTGGTGGAAACTGTACCATTAGATATACATAGATTCAAATCCAAAAAAGGTGCCTCGGTATCGGAAGAATTTGCTCTATTTAATTTGAGTTCTGTAGGGTATATCCGGTCCACCATTTGGTCAAAGTAAATATTGTCAATATTTAATAAATTGTCAAGGTATCTAGAAGTTGAATTGAAAGCCTCAATAATGTCAGCCTGATTTTCACGTGAGAGAGACTTCATGAAATCTCTCTCATAACAAAAAAGAAACAAATCTGCAACAAGAGGAGCACAATAAGTTCCCATCGGAATACCAATAGTTTGCCTATAAAATTTAGTTCCAAATCTAATACAAATATTATCCAAAGGATAAACAAGGGCATCACAGACTTTTTGACACGACCATAAATTGTGATTATTATATACATCAGACGTGTAAAAAGCACATTCTTCGTTGCAAGCCAAATATTGGGTATTCTCCCGAATAAACGTTCGGTTAATTAAATCAATAAGTTTATCTTTTATAAGATGATGAGGTAACGTAGTATACAGTGTAGAAAAATCATATGTAAACAATTTAGAAGCCTGAAAGTTTTTAGATTTAAATTTATTGAGAACATCATTAGAATTTTTAATTGACCAAAAATAGTTAATTCCGTCCCTTTCGTAAACAGTATCATAGTATCTAATCCAATGTGTTTTAACAGCAGTAAGGCATGAAGTTAGCAGTTTGGACAAAACAGTAGTCGTACATGAACTAAAATTAGCAATGAAACGTGCTTTATAAGGTCGTTTATGAAGTTTCGGTAACCAATATAACGTAGGAAGTCTGTCTTGCTTTTCTTTTATACTCACTGCAAACTTAGCAGTAATATCGATAGAATGAGTATTGACAATAGATCTCTCGTCAGTAGAAATCCGTTCATATGTTTTGGTATTACCAAGTTCTTGTATTAGAGTATTGATATAATAAAATCGTCACACAACAACAACATTATTAGCAGCTTTATCAACTGGAGCCAAAACATACTTCCTATGAAATTCTTGGATACCTTGTTTCAAATATCGAAAAGATAATTTAGGCTTAGGAGGGAGAAGATCAAGGTTATTAGAGTAAAATAACACACGTTCATCAATGATCTTAAATTTTTTTAATTTCCAATTATATAAAGCATTAGACTCAACATGCTCTCGTTCACACCAACGCGTACAATAATCATTTAAAGCACTGGCAATTGTTTCCCGACATTTATTGAAATCAATGTGGGCTGGGACTCTATATTTAGGTCCTTTTGGAATAACTGAACGGATTCGTGAATCAGTTATAATCTTCAAGTTACTAGTGACAATATGACCCGCTGGTTGATAACAAAATTTAGAATCTTTACAATCTCAAGAATCAGGGGAACTAGTTTCAATATCAAGATCAGAAACTAATTTATTGAAATTAAGTATATTATTACTGATAGGTTTGTTATATTTATAACAAATAATAGGAGATTCTGTGTTTTCGAAATATGAAGGTATAGCTGATATAACATTATTATCTCGAAATATGCTAGGTAAGTCTATGAATTCAATACTTTTATTAATGAATGGAATTTTGATGAAGTGTCTAATATGGTTAATTTCAGAATCAATGTAAGGACGAAGAGCATGTTGAGTATAACATCTAGTAAGGAGAGCTGCTTCATACAAATCATGTTTTCTATCATAAAATCTATTCGCCTCATCATTTAACTTACGTAATGAAGAAACAGACAGTGAAGCTAGTTTAGAAAGCATTTGATGACGTTCAGAATTTAAGAGAATATTTAAATCAAAAAGAGATAAAGTAGTTTTATGTTTTCGTTGAAAATTGCCATTTGTGCGCTTACCATGGGATCGTTTATTACGTTTTTCAATATCTAAAAAGGAAAAAGCATCGAAATCCGGCATTTTAGAAATATTTCCTTCATGGTAAATATTATCATTAAATCCAAGTGGAAAAGGGGTTTGTAAACGTTTAATCCATTTAAGTTCATGTTCATGTCTTAAAATATTTTTTAATCTTTCGGTAGAATTGGACTTGTGTATAATTTTTTCAACAGGTTGAACCAAAACTTTACTAGATGATCATGAATGACCAGTACTCCGGAAATGTTGATAAAGAAACGTATCAATTTTCTTTGCTTTTTTGATTTTAAGCAAATGTTCCTTAAACCTTGTTTTAAGGGCCCGTTTGGTCTGTCCAACATATTGCATTCCTCAGCCTCCTACGCTGCAAGTGAGAACATATATAACATCCTCTGATTTTCAGTCTAAAAACTGAAAATTGTCTATGATTAACTGAGGAAATTATAGTTGACCGACAAATTAAATGATTGCAGCAGGTGCAACTCTTGGCATTGCACTTAGAAGTATTAGGGTACATACTGTTCCTTTTATACGGATTCTTATATTTTAGAAGTATAGGAGTCTGGATATAGCATTTTTTTCTGGCAAGTCTATTTTGTCTTAGGTATCCTATCTAGCATTGCATTGTGATCACCTTATTTATGAGAGACTTGATCATTAGGTGTTTCGAGCTCTACTATAGGCACGATTTAGCAGTAAATTTCACCCCGGTATTTACCGGTGGTATTTACCAGTCCGGAAAAATCCTCTTGAAGTGGCAAATACTGACAAATACTGGTCAATTGAACATTTTGGCTTTAAACTACTAAACAAATCTTAACTATGTTGACTTAAAATAATATATAATCAAATTAAATTACTTAAGAGGTTTAAGTTAATATTTATATAAAGTTATCACCATAAAGAACAAAATATTTCAGAATTCAAGCATGTTGAAACAGTCAAAAAATAAACTAATGGCTAAAATTTTGAAATTATTTCAAAAATACATAAAATATCTTTAATTTTAAAATTCATCTTTATTATTTGAACTTGAACTCAATAGCATAAAATACAGATATAAAATACAGATAAAACTTCACCTGTGCGCCTGGTCATCGACACTTAATTAGAAAGACCATATTATCTAAACTATTAAAACATCAAATGCAAGAAAAAAGTTTATTCAAGGGAGCACAGGATAGCAAGGGGCAAGAATTGAAACAATAAAATGTCATAAATGATTTCCTGTTTATACATAAGCTGTGTATATTCTGTCTTTATTGAAGAAAAAATAAACATTATATATTGAAAAAAAGGAAAAGAAAATAAAAAAGAGAAAAAAATGAAAAGAAAAAAAAAATAACAAAAAAAAAAAAAAAAAAAAAAAAAAAAAACATACATAAATTAAAATTAACTGGATTAGTAGCCAAAAGTTACCTGATGAGTAGTTTGACAAGTATGAAACAGGTTATTTTTTTTCTCCTATAAAAAGTTCTAAATTATGTTTATTAAATGAGCTATTAAATAAGTTAATACTTGTGTTAAACTTACGTATGAATATTAAATCGACTCACCAGTTAAATGAACCCCTATGAATGTTAAGTGTAGACTATTAAATAAATTCCAGGGTGGTAAATTTAATCGATCAGTATTTGCCGGTATTTCCCAGTATTTGCCGGTAAATACCACCGGCATGGAAATACTTATATTTACCGGCATTTTGCTAGCCTTGACTGCAGGAAGAGCTTATCCCACGGGGGGGGGGGGGGGGGGGGGTGGGTGGGGGGGGACTGTCTGTTGTCCGTACGTCCGTCCGTTCGTTAACAACTTCTCGTTATTGCTCGTTAAAGCGGGTTAT